>JBAMMX010000014.1:10637825-10782825 GCA_037126225.1 Dillenia turbinata | reverse complement strand
AATTGGTGACCGTCCACGAAATTAATAAATGAAGCTCAATTCTAATTCATGAGAGCCATATATTTAATATTTTTCTTTTTGAATTGTGGCTTAATATATATATATATATATACATACAAATATATGTATCTATTATAAAGAAGGAATTGTCATGCAAAGAAAAAAAAAAGATTTAAATTTTTAAAAAGTTAGTATTATTAAATTTAAAATTATCAATGAATAATACTTTACTATTTTTCTTAATAAACCGGTATTCAGTTTATCTGATTAATTCGATTTGAATATTGTAAAGTTTAATTTAGAGACTGACTTTTTTTATTATCTGTTTTTTTATTTTTAAGAGTAAAATTTAAATTTTAATTAAAAAAAATCATCAAAAATTAATTACTTTTTTATTATCATTAGTTGCATGTTCAAACTCTGTTGAAATTGATAGCTTTTTTCATCAATCATAATATGGTCACAATTATTAAGGAATAGAAGCAAAAGAGTAGGGTCTGAAATCAAAAGTTGATGTGAAATTTTCTAGTTATATGTGATGAAGGAAAAGTGTGTAATCAAAAGAATATAACGACGTTTGAACAACGATGACAAGACAACTGAACATTTCTAGTCAGATGATTTCTCAAATTCATTTTTGGGAAAACCCAAGACAAGGCAAGTATGTCCAAGCCTAAACCCCACCAAATGGAAAGGGCAGTAGCCAACGCATACCCCCAAAGATGAAAAAGAAAGATAAAAGCAAAAATGCCTTCACACCAATTGGAGAGGACAATGAAAGGGAGCCGTACAATTAGGGCATGAGAAAGATTCTCTTTTCTGAGATTCACACACATCTAACAAAATTTTATGCCGACAGTAAACCGGATTCCAAAATGCAAGGTGGAGAGTGTTGGCTTCATGATTCTTCTCTTCTCACCATTAATGGGGACAAGAGAGAGGGTCACATTCTGTACTTTTGTTTCTCTATCCCCTTTCTTCTCTTCTGCCTTCTCATCTATTGATATTATTCAAATTAAAGAATTAGCATTCCAAATGATAAAAATTCATTGTAATTTCTTACATGTGAATATGATTTCTTTAGAAGAGATTTTCTTCTAAGATTATTGCAGAAATTAAATTTCCCCATATTGAGTTTTTTTTTTTTTTTTTTGGTGGAGAGAATAGCCCCAGCAGAGTCCAATAATTGAATGAAATATTGAAGGATGATGTCGACCCGTTTGTTACGTGGTAGCTACCCAATCAACTTCAACCTTTTCGATTCCATCGAAAGACAAGTGATAAGAAAGCACCATTTCATATTGAATCCTTTAAATACATTAATCATGAAATCACCTTATAATAAAATAGTTGTGACACTGTTATTTCTTAAATATCATATCTAAAAATGCAAAATTATATTTTTCCACAAAACAATACATATCATTATGCCTTATTTTATTATTTTTAATATCACATATTATTTTTTTCAACACAACAAATAGAATAACTAATTGAATTATCTTACGTTCTTATTCATGCAATATTGTCACTTAAACTAAAATCACCTATAAATAACTTATACTCATTATAATTTGTTCTCACCTTGAAACTAAGAGATATCATCAAAATTGTCGAGTACATTGTTTATATATAAATCTCATTGAAATTTATATAAACACACATGAATCCGTCCAATATTATTTTTATAATTCTTAAGTACAATTGTTTATATATATATAAACAATACATTATTTATATATAATTATGTTATTGAAATCATATGTACATATTAAATTATATAAACCAATATGTACAATATGTACTCATATCACCTTTATTTTTCAAACACTTATGTAAATATAAATAATCCAAATGTGAATACTAGACTTATTTTCTTTATATGTATATAATTCTTTGCATTCATATGAGTATTCTTAACCTCTTATGGGATACATGTGAATACTCATATTCATATGTACATGCAACCGCCCACCTTGCACCATATATAAATATTTATACTCATATTTAAGACTAGCATTTGGGCTGGGTTGGCCTAAGCTTTACTCATTTTGAAGGGCTGAGAATTTTAGGGTCGGGCCGAACTTGATCCAATTATTTAGAACTATTTTAATTACGGGTTAAGTTTGAATACTGGTGTGCTTGGCGCGTTTAAAATCAAATAGTTTTTTTTTTATGATTTTAAAAATAGTGTGATATTGATGAATTTAATGTATTACTTTTGATGTATTTTTTTAATTTTTCATGGTATTGTTGTTGTTAATTTTTATAATAATGTGTAAATATTAAGTTGGTATGGTGATATTTGTTTTGTGTTTTATTTTAAATGATCAATGTGTTTTTATTTATATTATAAAATGAGTTAAAAATAAAAATAAAATTTATAATTCGGGGTTGAGCATGGCTCGAAATGGGTCTAGAGCCCTTTTAATTTTTCAAGCCTAATTTGAGTTTTGATTTTTTGAGTTTTTTCAAGTTGAGTTCGATGTCATAAAATTTTAAATAGTCTGAGTCTGGGCTTGATAAAATTTCGGGTAAAAAAACTCAATTTCCAGCCCTGCAAACTATGTTAATTATCATATAAAGAAAAAAATTTTCATACAAAGAATTTAAAGATGGATGTTATCATACAAAGAAAAAAATTAGATATATATTATATAAAGAAGAATTTAAAGGTCGATTGCCGGCTTTATATATTTTATCTAAAATAAAGAAGGGTATTATCATACAAAGAAAAAAATAGATTTAAATTTCTAATTTTATATCAAGAAAAGAATTTATAATATTATTAAATTTAAAGTTATCGTTGAGTTATACTTTATTATCATTACTCTCGTATTCAAACTATGTTGAAATTGATAATTTTTTTCGTCAATTATAATATGGTCACAATCATTCAGGAACAGAAGCCATAAAAGTAGGGTCTGAAGTCAAAAGTTGATGTGAAATTTTCGAGTTTTATGTGATGAGAGAAGCCTATGATATGAAAAGATTATAACACGTGGGACAAATAATACTATATTTTTTTAATTAAGATTTTAAATTCAAATATTAAAAATAAAAAAATAAATACGGAGAGAATTCAATAATATATTGAGTCATACATTACTTATTATATAATCCCCATATTGTTTGATTAACAAAAAAAAAAAAAAAAAATCATAGGGGCAATGATAACAAGACAACTGAACATTTCTGGTTAAATGATTTCTCAAATCATTTTTGGGAAAACCCAAGATAAGGCAAGTGTGTCCAAGTCTGACCCCACCAAGTGAAAAAGGCAAGGGCCAACGCAAACGCCCAAGGATGAAAAAGAAAGTGAGAAGCAAAAATGTCTTCACACCAATTGGAGAGGACAATGAAAGGGATCCCTGCAATTTGGGCATGGGAAGGATTCTCTTTTCTGAGATTCACATAAAATTTAACAAAATTTTACGCAGACAAGAAACCTGATTCCAAAATGCGAGGTGGAGAGTGTTGGCTTCATGATTCTTCGCCTCACCATTAATGGGGACAAGAGAGAGGGTCACATTTTGTTCTTTTGATACTAATCCCCCTTCTTCTCTCTTGTCTTCTCATCTATTTGATATTATCTAAATAAAAAATTAACATTCACTATAAAAATAAAATACAACTTTAATGATGGACTTTAACGATAAAAAAGTTCGTCACTATTTTGTGACGAATTTAATCACGAAAAAAGCTTTCATCGCTATTTTGCGATGAAATTAATGACGAAAAACTATTCGTAACAAATTTAGTAATGAAAAACAAATTCATCACTAAAGTCATCGCTGATTAATAATGAAAAGCCACATTGTCGTTAATTTGATAGAGTCCATCAATGTATTTATACATGTACTCTCTTTTCTTATACATGTACTCTTAGTAAGAGCATGTACATGTACAAAAGCAAAATTTCGTCATTAAAATCGTTGCTAATTTAGAACGAAAAACAAATTCATTGTTAAAGTCGTCGCTAAAGTCGTCACTAATTAGCGATAAAAAGTGACATTGTCGCTAATTTGGTAGGGTCCATCAATGTATTTATACATGTACTCTCTTTTCTTGTACATGTACTCTCGATAAGAACATGTACATGTACAAAAGCAAAATTTCATACGCCCATAAGTATGAATTCCCACAAAAACAATAATAAATTTCATGGAACAGAAGGCCAAGATTGCTAAAGACCTTACTTCGATACTCTCACAGATTTGTTCACAGCTGGGGAAGTTTGATCCTTAGTGTCTTATGTTTCCAACTTGTCCCGCAAATTTAGATCCTCTGCATAACCAGAAAGCAGGACATTGTCATTGACATCTGTAGAAGAATATGATTTTGTTTATTTTATAATTGCCCTTGGCTAAAATGTCATTCCCAATTGACAAAAGGAGAGAAATGGTCTATGGTTCATGCTATGATGAGCCTGAGACCATGGTAGATCTGGTCAGACTATCTTAATATAGAGCTTGCCATTTGTTGATTCCATTCAACTCTAAAACCAGGTTTAGAAGAGGATTGTGCCGCGTGTGTCTTTTTGTTTGTTCAACTCTTTTGTGCATTGGCTAATTTTCTTCTAAAAGTTTTGTCTATTGCAATCTCTTGGTATAAGGCCAGGAGAATTGATTTTGAACCTGATCAAAGCATTTTAAAATGTGAAATTGTTGAATATTTATCCTCAGTCATGTTATTTATTTGGTTATTTAGTTTTCTGTTTTGTTAATTGGTCTGTGACTTGAGCAATTCATTGTGGAATTCAATTTACAGCTTCGCGGGCTAAAGAAAAACATGAAGAGGTAGAGGCAAGAGTTGGGAAATCTGAGAAATAGATCAATGTTTTCTCACACCACGTATTCCTAATGAAAGTTTTACATTGAGTGCTTTTTCTTTTTTCTTTCTTTTTTTTTTTTTTTAAAAAGAGAATAGCCCCAGCAGGGTCCAATAATTGAATGAAATGATGAAGAATGATGTCGACCCATTTGTTTTGTGGTAGCTACCCAATCAACTTCAACCTTTTCAATTCCAGCACCATTTTATATTGAATCCTTTAAATAAATCACCTTATGAAAATAGTTGTGACATTGCTATTTCTTAAATATCACATATTATAAAGTATAATTATTTTTTTCGACAAGACAATACATATCAATTGTGCCTTGTTTTATTATTTTAATAAAGGTTTCTGTCATAAATTAATTGAGTTATTTTTAATATTTCATTCACAACCTACCTATCTAATGATAATATGTCACCTATCATAAAGGGGCATCGAAAGTCTATTATCATAAATGAACAATATCATTATTTCCCAAAAAAAAAAAAAAACACTTGATTTACACAAAGACTGGATTCGTTTATGGGCTAATGTTACTCTCAAACCCTTACTAAAGGGATAGGTGGGTTCTATCTCCTATGCATAATCAAAATTTTCCTCTGAGATATCTATAGGCCTAGCTAGTCTAGCCCAAGCAACACAATCCCTTCCTTGATACTCGTTACTATCTTTGAGCTTACGTTGAAAGAAGCCAAAAACATATATGCCTCCTCCCAAGTAAACTCTTGACTTTGCTTTTCCTTTACAATCATTTCTGCGATATCCCTCGACGGGCGACCTCTAGCACTTGATCTTGACATTTGATCTACTTGTTATCGATTTCTCTTAACAATGCATTTTGTTCTTTTCTATGGGCCAATCAGGCTAAAACGAGTGCATTAAACTGAGCCTATTGTTGAGATCTATATCTTCGAATGGATTAACGTCGTTTTGATCTATCGTTGGAATCTATCTCTGCGAATGAACCAACATTGCCTTGACCCATCGCTGGGATCAATCTCTCCGAGCGGGCTAACATCACCCTGACCTATCGTTGGGATCTATCTTCCTAAATAGGCAAACGTTATTCTGACCTATCATTGGGATCTTTCTCTCCAACGGACCAACATCATACTGATCTATCATTGGGATCTATCTCGCTAAACGGGCCAATGTCACCTTGACCTAACGTTGTGATCTATCTTTCCAAATGGGTCAATGTTGTCCTTATTTATCGTTAGAATCTATCTTCCCAAATGGGCCAACGTCGGTCTGACCTATTATTGAAATCTATCTCCTTGAATGGGCTAATATTGTCTTGATTGATCTCCCCGAGTGAGTAAAAGTCACCCTGACCTATCATTAAAGACCATTTGTTTGGTCGGAACACCGTCATCTAATCCTCCCGAGCGAGATTCATAAAGATATGACAAACCGGCAGCAATAGGGACACGGCTCCTAGATAATGCTCTATCCACTAGAAGACAGCCCGATTAATACAATGCTTTAATGGAAATTGAAGAGCATTTCATTCATACACTCAGATAAAAGACACAAGAAAGATTACAAGAGAACAACATAGACTCCGATCAGGGGTTAGAAACGTTATCAGGCTCCTCAGGAGCAACAACAAGCGTAGACTCAATGGTGGGTCCTCAATGCCAAGGGGCAAAGCATCCGTTAGCCCCGCTTGTTGAATGACATCCATGGCACACTAAAGTCTCTCAGATAGCCCCTGTTGGGCACATGAATCCCTCACAAATCTGCCCTCAACTCGGCCAGTTCTCGCTTGGCGATTTGGAGGGATCGACTTCGCATATCAGCCAGCTTCCTCGTGGCTTGAAGGGATGCCTCACGTACCCTGGCCTTCACTTCTAGCCCCTTACACCACTGGAGGGCCGTATCCTATTCGGCATGCAACCATTCTATCTCCTCAGCCTGAGCACTCGTGATGGCCGCTAAGGACCTTACTTTCTTGAGCTCACTCTCCTTCTCTAAGAGAGCCTTCTACAACCGAGAAGTGTCGTCCATTGTCTTCGCATCCCGTCGTCTTGTGTGACCTAGTATCTGTTCCCTACATTGCTTATGAAACTCTGCTAATACCAGGATCTGAACATTGAACACAAATCAATGGGCTAACAAAGGGAAGAACAAGGAATACAAGAGATAAAAAAGTACCGTCATAGCTACTAAATATAGGGCTTCGTCGCCCTGATCAAGGGAGAGCTTATTCAGCTCTAAGTCAAAATGTTAGAAGTCTAATCGGTTAGCCAGTCGTTTCCCCTCAGCAACATCCACATAATAGTGCCAATGATCCCCAGCACTGATCCGAAGGAAACAATGGAAACGCAATCGAGAGCCCTACACTAGGCCCCTGTTCCAAATCAAAGCTAGCATTTTCGGAATGCTCGGGGGAAAGCTCCCCCGTCTCTTCTGAAACCTCAGAGATATGATCCTCCTCCCTCACTGGGACACCCTCACCAGTCCCCTCACTGGGATACTCATTTTCGTTGGAATCCTTTGGCTCGTCAACAATCGATCGAGCAGACTCTTGCCTCTCTTCTGGGTTCTCACCAGACTCCACCTAAAAGGACTTTTACAACTACACTCGTCTCATCTTAACTCTCAACGAGGTCGAATCAGGCAAATGGGCCCTCGATGTGCTCCCTGCCCCCTCCGGGGTCTCCACCAGTCTCTCTCTCATCCGTCGATTGATGGTGATTTCTTTCAAATCCTCCTCCGCGAGGATGCGCAGGCAATTAACAAGCTTCTTCCTAGCCTCTTCAAGCAACATGGGTCTCTCAATTCCCCTCTTCTCGTCAAGTAAAAGACCCGCTAATAACAACATTTCGTCATCTAGAAGACGATTAATCCAAATGCTCCTTCGTGAAGTTTCATAGTACTCTCCATAGATCGAACAACACCAGCATTACAAAAGTCCTTACAAGGCCTCAACCCGGTGAAAGGGTCTATATCGGGCACTGGAAGCCTCGGCATGGAACTCCTCTCCAGGAATTCGACAAAAAAGTACTTGTACATCCAGCTTTTGTCGATAGTCTCACCATAGACAAATTTCCAGTTTGACTCCTACTGAGTTTGTAGATAGAATTAACCTCTGGTGGAGCCCTTCTTCCCACACTTCTTCAAGAGAAACACAGACGCTAGAATTTTGAAATCAAAGCGCATTTGACAAAAGCTCATCAGAGAAATTAGCAGCACCATTGAATGGCAAGCACTGAGAATCAATAAAGTAAGAAATATATTTCAATATAATAAGACCACTTCCTCCCACTTATCTCTCCATATTTGAATTTTAATATTGGGTGACCCAGTACCCGTTTCCAACAAAATCACCTCATAAAAATAGTTGTGACATTGCTATCTCTTAAATATCACATATTATAAAGTAGAATTATTTTTTTCGACAAAACAATACATATCATTGTGCCTTGTTTTATTATTTTAATAAAGGTTTCAGTCATAAATTAATTGAATTATTTTTAATATTTCGTTCACAATTTACCTATCTAATGATAATAAGTCACCTATCATAAAGGGGCTTCGAAAGTCTATTATTATAAAAGTACAGTATCATTATTTAAAAAAAAAAAAAACTTGATTTACACCAAGACTGGATTCGTTTATGGGCTAATGTTACTCTCAAAGCCTCACTAAAGGGATAGGTGGGTTCTATCTCCTAAAGAAGATGCATAATCAAAATTTTCCTCTAAGCTATCTCTAGGGCTAGCTAGTCTAGCCCAAGCGACACAATCCAGTCCTCTAAGGTATTGATCATATTTTTCTTCATTTTATGGTAGCAAAATATGAAAGGGTAACATTGAGGTAAGTGCTATAAAATCCAATAATGTGTTGTGAACTTATAATATAAATTGTAAGTTGTAAAATACTGATGAAAGAAGAGAAAATTGAAATTGTGTCCTTCTGGATTTTAACAAACAGCTGTGTCATTTGGATTCGAACACATAGTTTTGCACCTTCATGTTTGAACACACAGTTGTGTTCTTTCGGTTTGAACATATAGTTATGTTATTTCAATTTGAGCACTCTCTTGTGTTCTTTCGGTTTTGAAAATGTAGTTGTATGCTTTTAAATTTTAATACAAATTTGTGTACTTTCAATTTGAACACAGTTGTATCATTTCGGGTATGAACATATGATTGTGTCCTTTTTCTTCGATAGGCAAACTTGAAGTTGTTTTCTTTCCGATTTGAATGCATTGAAAAAATAAATTGTGTCCAAATTTTTCAAAATTTGAAATGTCATGTTCTGTTGACAAAACACACAATAAAAATTCTCTTCTTTTCCCTTTCATTTCTAACACGTTTTCTTGAATATTCATGTATTAGAACTCTTGAATGGTTGATCAAAAATTCTTTGTAGACTTTGATGGGAGGTTATTTGCTGCCCAACTCTTCGACAAACTAATTAGTAGGGGGGGGGCATTTAATACTTTAATGACAAAGTTATATATATTTTCTTCAAAACCTTTCAAAATTCAGTTTTCATATCTCCTCAAAAGATTACAACCTCTCTTCATTTTCTCAGTATCACTCCTATTTTTCTGAACAATCTTAAAACGTGATTTTGTAAGGAATGAAGAAAAAAATAGGGCATATGTCAATCAAAGTGAAGGACTACGACAATAAGTTGGATAGATTTGATGAAGATGACATCAATTTCAACCATTGGAAGTGATGAGACATGGTTCAAAACTCAACCAGAAAGGTCAGCTTTTGAAAAGCCCATGAAGGACAGCTACCGATTGATGTCCAAATATTATAACTATTCACTGAAGGGCCTCCGTCGCCCAGATCTCATAAATGAAGGGACTCAGCCGTCCAGATCTCTCGAACGATAGGGTTTCAGTAGCATCGCCAACCGAACGTGGTCCATCAAGCAAAGAACAACATCTTTAGGATCTTTATGTTAAGAAAAGCATCTCTCCAGAAAATGAGAGTTTTCCAAAAGATGAGAATCACAATCAATTCGGAGAATTGCATCCCTGAGATTTCTGAATCGGCTCGATAAGAAAAGTAGGGTTGAAGCATCCTGAGGGCGCACGACTCTCACAGGTATAAGACATCCTAAAACCCTCCATGCTAGGTATGCTCTCTTGGCTATACACATCGGACTCTCTAATTACAGAAAACTACTCTCTTGAGCTCTTAGTCTATTTCTCTTTCATTCGAAAATCGCTCTTTTTGACATGAGCGTTGGAGTCTTCCCACCGAAACACCCTCCGACGGTTTTTGTAGGTATTACATCCCTTCTGACAGTAACCATTCAAATCTACAAGGAGCCGATATGTGTGAAGCTGTAACCCACCTCCAACAGATTGGTGCTGTCTGTGGGAACAGACTAGAGCAACTTCTGTTATTTCGACAACTATGCCTCCGAGAACCAAAGTATCATCAAAAGCTGTCCATGTAGTAGAAGGGCGCACTGTAACACCTTCTGAGGCCATGCTTCCTATAGCACTTGATCACTCTGTTCGTGATCATGTGGCCTCTCCTTGCCCACCTCATTAGGATCAGGCCCTGTAGCCTGCGATCCCCGGCCAGCCGATTACGGCCCCTGGTCCGGAGTGAGTCAGCTGCCCCAGATAGAGAGGCTTGAGTAAAAGATTCAAGATATGAGCAAACAACTAGAGGGTCTTAGCCGCGCCCTTAGGCTTGAGGGCTAGTCTTCTGACGGGAGGTCCAAGCGTCCCCAGTGACAACCGTCGCCCCCATGCCATGAACTGTCTAAAAACTCCAACTTAGATCCTTGCGATCTTCGAAAGCAAGTCGAACAACTCGTGGCCGAAGAACTTAGGCAGGGTAATGCTCAAGGAAACCAACCTTCCCTCCATTCTCATGCTTCGCCTTTCGATCCGAAGGTTTCTTCGGAGCCTATACCTCATAACGTACTCCTGCCCTTCATGGAAAGATACAATGGGACAACAGACCCCCGGAATAATGTGGCCCATTTCGTAACCGTGATAATTTCTAGAGACATGTCCGATACGGCCATGTGTAAACATTTTCCCACCACTCTTTTGGGAAACGCACTAATTTGGTTCAATTCTCTTCCGTCATTGAGTATAAAGACTTTCTCCCAACTATGAGAGCAGTTTGAGTCATATTTCGTGATAAGTAGAGGGGTCAATAGAATGTCCACCTCATTATTGTCACTGCATCAGAAGGAGAAAGAGTCCCTAAGGAACTTCGTAGAACGATTCAAAGCAGAAATGATGAGAGTTCCATCTTTGAACCATTCAATCGCGTTGGCTACGCTATTAACAAGACTGCGGCCTTCCGGCATGAAAGTGTCGATCACGAAGAACTCTCATGCTACTATCTAGGAGTTTTACACACGGGCTGAGAAATATATTGCTACTGAGGATGTTGAGGCATTCGACCACATGAGGGATCAATCCGTTTGAAAGAAACGCAACCGATCGCCCAGAAGGTCTTCACCAAGAAAGAGCCGAACGAATCCCTTTCATCCGTGGAGGTACAACAACTATACCTCACTGAACAAGACCCTCGGCTAGATCTTAGCTTTAATCAGAGACAAACCGTGCATTCGATGGCCCCCACGGTCGACTGAAAATGACTCCAACAAAGACAGAACCAAATATTGCCACTTCCACCATGATTATGGCCATACGACAGATGATTGCAAGAAACTAAAGGATGAACTAGAATTCTTGGTGTGCGATGGAAGACTATAAGAGTTCATCATCATGAGGGAAAGAGATCCCCCGGCTGATCGCCAGCATAAACCGCCGCGACATGATCGGGCGGAGGACCGACAAGTCGCTCAGCCCCCAACCGATAGGAGAGATGGAGTAATACTCCAAATCCATGATGGACCGGTCCTTCAGAAGCTTCCTTATTCTTTTGATAATCCATCAGAAAATGAAGTGGGACATCTGATCATGCCGATCTTCTATTTCCCGAAAACACTTCCTTTTGTACCACAAGAAATTCTAGCGATAGACGCTGATAAACGATATGGGGAAACAGGCTGGTCATTGGTTTCACGGACGAAGATCTAGTCAGAATAGACCCAAGCCGACACGACCCCCTTGTGATGACCGCCAAGATTGGGCAACATGAAGTTAGAAGAATCTTTGTCGATCAGGGGGCAGGCTGCAACCTCTTATACCGGGATGCCTTCAGACGAATGGAGTTTATTTCTGCCCATCTCCAACCCCATGCAGGCCTAGTCAAAGGGCTTTCAGGCGAATGAATATATCCCAAAGTATTATCTCGCTTCCGGTTACTCTCGAGATGCCCCCTAACCATGTGACAGCTTCTGTCATATTCAATGTGGTAGATCTTCCTTCGCTCTACAATGTCATTCTGGACAGATCGGGCTTAAATGCCCTGGAAGCTCCGCCCAGCACTAAGCACATAAAAATCAAGTTTAGAACACCGCTAGGAATTGGGACACTATCATGCGATTCGGAGTCCTCAACTTCTGCTCCTAAGTGATCATCAGGCTCTATTGTCAATGGCTCCCCCTCTGGATTGTGAGGGTATTTTTCAAATTATTGAAACATCGACTTAATGGATTTTCCGTAAGCATACTTTCTGTTCCTATTGCTCGGAGGGCATAAATCACCCAACTCCTATCGTTCGAATGCGTCGTCAATAAGGGATGGAACTCCCCGGATGGGTAGACGCGACCCCTCTATCTAAAGATTTCCTATTGCTCGGAGGGCCTAACTCATCTAACTCATATTGTTCGAACGCGTTGTCAATAAGGGATAAAACTCCCCGAACAGGTAGACGCGACCCCTCTATCTAAAGATTTCCTATTGCTCGAAGGGCCTAAGTTGCCCAGCCTATATCGTTTGAATGCATCGTTAATAAGAGATGGAACTTCCCGGATAGGTGAACGCGACCTCTCTATCTAAAGATTTCCTATTGCTCGGAGGGCCTAAGTCGCCCAACTTCTATCATTCGAGAGCGTCGTCAATAAGGGATGGAACTTCTCGGACGGGTAGATGCGACCCCTCATTCTAAAGATTTCCTATTGCTCGGAGGGTTTAAGTCGCTCAACTCATATCATTCGAACGCATTGTCAATAAGGGATAGAACTCCCCGAACAGGTGGACGTAGCCCCTCTATCTAAAGATTTCTTATTACTCGAAGGGCCTAAGTCGCCCAACTCTTATCGTTTGAACGCGTCGTCAATAAGGGATAGAACTTCCCGGACGGGTGGACGCGGTCCTTTTATCTAAAGATTTCCTATTGCTCGGAGGGCCTAAGTCGCTCAGCTCCTATTGTTTGAATGCGTTGTCAATAAAGGATGGAACTCACCAAACGGGTGGACGCACCCCTCTATGTAAAGATTTTCTACTAAACGAAGGGCCTAAGTTGCCCTGATTCTGCTGGGTTAACACAACAATGATTATAACTGAAAGTAACTAGACGACTTTTATCGATGAAAAAGCAAAAGTTTCTTATTGAGCAAGTAAAAGTCACTGGATACAAAATTTCAAACGAAAGTTATACAGCTGGGCTCTGAGTGTTTGCCACTTCTTCGATCGAGGGTAGAGCGTCGCTTAAATCCGTACAACAAATTATCTTTTCGGCACACTTTAATCTCTCAGATAATTTGCGTTAGGTGTCTTTGAAGATAATGGCATCATTCGTACGAGACTCCACAAGCTCAGTTATTTTGCATTCCGTCATTCAAAGAGACTCCTCACGAAATTGGGCCAACTTCTCGATTGATTAAAAACATGCCTCGCGCACCGTGGCTTCTGATTTCAACCGTTCACATTGCCCTTGACGTTGGGTCAACTCTGATCGAAGTCTTCTTAGTTCTTCCTCCCTCTGATTGAGCAATGCATCGGACGTGCTCTCGGTCTTTGTGGCCTCTTGCTCCCGAACAAGAACTTTTTCTTGTGCTTGAGCCGGACGGTTAACCCAGAGAGGTACCGCTCTAAGTGATTTATTGCCTGCCTCCCCTGTTGTTCTTAGAATTGGGAAAGAGCCATTGTCTGAAACAAAAATTAAGTTAACAAAAGCAAAAATGAGAAAGAATACAACAAGTACAAAGAAAGCGCTACCATTAAGCCTAAGGAGTTGAGGGCCCTGCCAACTTACTCGTAAGACATCCTATGAAAGTGGAGTTCGCACCGATGAAAGTCAAACCGGTTGGTGATGCGATCCGCATCAGTTAGATCTATATAACTATATTGCATATCCCCAGCGCAAATAGTGATGGTCCCCCGTTCTTTTGAACCCTTCTTCCCATCAAAGGACCGAACAGGGATAGCAGGCGAAGAAGCTGCCCTTTCGAAAACCTTACGCTTTCCCTTATGTACAGGCCAAACCGGAACAACAGAAGAGGGTCTTGCCATCTTGCCTCTCGTAACCCTAGAAACATTCACTCTCGCCATGGCACTAGATGAAGGATCGTCTCCCGATCCTCCTAATTTGTCCACACTGCACTCATTTCACCCGACGGACTACCTTTGTCCAGAACAGTAGTCTCCCTTGGTGTAACTGATGTCGGGGTCGAACAATTAGACAAAATCACCAATGTAGATAAGGAAGAAGAAATCGCCCTCCTCTTCATTGAAGGAGGTGACAACTCTAGAAGGGCCTCAGACACCCTGGTAGAAGGTCCTATGAGGGCCTTAGACGCCTCGATATCCTCTTAAAGGGACCTTCTCACACCTGGTCGAACCAGCTTATCCATAGTAACATTCTTTAGCACAATGTCCTCAAGAGAATCCAAAAAATCAACCAGTTTGATCTTCCCCCTCTCCAACAGAAGGGGCTTGTCAATTTTTCTCTTCTCCCCAATCAGCAGGTCGGCCAAGGACAACATCTGATCATCCAGTAGGGAACCTCTATGCTTTAACCGGTGGGCTTGTTGTCACGTCCCGAACCGGGAATCGTGAACAACCGCCCGTTGACCTGGATGCCGGCTGTATTTCTAAAGAAAATCGGGCAGAACCTCCCCATAAATCGGAGGTCTCCCATGTACAAACAAACCTGTATAAATCTGTATAATTCAAAATCATTATATAAATTAAACACATGGCCATCCCGGCCTCAAAACAATCCACCAAATCTCCCAACCGACATCCAGACAACGCAAGGCTAACAAATCACTAACAGTCCTAGCCACAAACCTCTACTGTCATGCCCAACTAGAGCATGAGCAGCCGCCACACCGAGCGGACCTAAATTTATACAAATGTATAACAAATATCCCAAGTAACATTCAAATCGTACAATCGCCTCAATGCAAATGAAATATGAGAGTTTCGCAAAAAATTTTACATAAATTATACAGTCATCCCAAAATAAGTACACGGCCAATTACGGACCTCAACAAGACCTCGCAGGGTCGAAATATAATACATAATCCATCTTTCAATTTAAACTTACGTTCTCACCTTCCTGAATCACCCAAATCCACCAAAATCTCCAAAATCTGAAGCGTCGCTCCGGCGCAACAATAATCCTGTCTGGGGAGGGAAAGATGAGGGGTGAGTATCTATGGGAGGATACTCAGTGAGTGAGGGGATTAATCTCAAGTACTAATAGTGTAGGTGAAAATTGGAGTGTCAAATAATATCATTCGTAAACAAAAGTTCAAGTTTCGCAATAAATCATGATATGTTCAATAAAATGAACTCATTTATTCAATCACACGATATCACACACATATGCATTCATTTAAAATCAAGTATATTGTAGAGCAAGCCGAAAGAATCCTGGCAAAGGTCAACCGCGACCAAGGACAGGCGCATCGGGGGTTTTAATATGCAAAGTGTTTCAAAATTAGCTCTCTACCCCGACGGTGGCACGTACAAACAACTCCCAGTGCTAGACTGCCTATTCTGACGGTCCTCCCCTTTCGGTTCAACTGGGCCCATACGGAACATCACAAACATGTACAAGCAACTCCCGGTGCTAGACCGCCTATTCTGACGGACCTCCCCAATACCTGGTTCAACCGGGCCCGTACATATCACAATCACGACGTTTGCGGATACCTCCTGCAGAAGCGTATCCAGGCAACTCGTGCCTCTACAAAGTCCCTTCGTAGCTACGGAATCATCAATGTCATCATCATAGTATCTCATCACAAGTGGGCATCCCGGTGCCCTCACAGTTCATCAAAACATTTCAAATCCGTGTGTCAAATACATTTCATCAAAATCATTTCAAATCAACAATCGATGCAATTGTAGTATAGAAAACATTCCATTTCTCAAATCTTGGCACAATTTCATTTCATTTCAAACATGGATGCATAATCGTAGAAAACATAAATACGACACTCCAATAGTCACAAAACAGATTTGAGATTTAATATCACACGTCGAATCAATGCATATCAAAGCATGTTTTGTTTAAAAACAAGGTAAAATCAGGTTTTCACCATTTCATGCAAGAGATTAGGGTCCCACTCACAGTATACGGGAGGGTGGTCACTCCCTATTTCCACAATCAAACCGAACTCGACTCCTCGAGTCTCCAACAAGATCAACCTAATCAAAGTATCACATAAATCATCAAATTTCTAATTTATCTTAGGGTTTATCATTTTCCCTAAGTTTGTACAAACCTTAATTCTCCAATTTATGAATAAACTCCAATGTAATCAATTTCTTCCCATTTATAAATAAATAACGAAATCCAAACCAATCTAAATTCAAACATCTAAAATCGTTCAAACTCGAAAATCAATCTCAAATAATTAAATTTCCCACAAAATGCAAAACTCTTTGAAAAATCATACACTTTTCAATTCTCATCCGATTTCTTCAACCCATATATCATTTTCAAGGTATTTAAGTCTATTTTCATCATCCGGAAATAGTATTTTGATTGCCTATATGTAGGACAACTTATAAGGAAGAGACTGCTGCAGGAAAGTACATTTCCTTTGAGTCGAACTTATTTCAAAGCATACATAGAGTTTCCAATTCTAATTTCAATCCTAAATTCAATAAAAATAATTCGAACGTCCAAAAGAATTGCATTTCCCTCACCTAGGGTTTTGCGCAGTTTACAATTTCCTCGTCTCAACGGCTTCTTAGTTCACTCCGAGATCTGCATTTTAAATCGACACATAACTTAGGAATTAATACCAAGTCAAAACCCTAAAACCATGGTCAGAGATAAATCAGCTATTACCTGCGCAGGAGTGAAATCGGGCCTAGGGTTTCTGGAAGTCTCCTGCTCCTACTAGTTTGGGCTTCTGCAAGGATTGGAGAAGAGCCCTGGACAGAAAGAGAGTAGCACGCAGGCAAGCAAGGGGCAACAGCACAGCAGCCGCGCGCGCGGGAGTTGTGGAGCGCTGCTGTCTCCCGCGCGCGCGGCTGCTGTCGGGCGTGCCGGGCTATGGCGCGCTGCAGTCGCGTGCGTAGGGGCAGGGCGGTCGCACGCAGAGGCGCGCGCTGGGAGAAGGGCAGCTGCGCGAGCAGTCGCGCGGGTAAGGCACTGTTGCGCGCGACGCGCGCGTAGAGAGAGAGGGAAACTGAGAGACAGAGGGAGGTAGAGAGTGAGATGGGTGTCGGTGGTTGAACCACCGTGGGGTGGCGGAGAAAAGGGCGGTGAGCGGCGGAGAAACCGCGAGGGATTCGCGAGGGAGTGAGAGAGAGTCGCGGTGAGAGAGATCGCAGAGAGTGAGAGAGATGAAAGAGGGGAGGAAGAAGGAGAGTGAAAACTAAGAGAGAGAAGCAGAGAGAGGGGAGCCGACCGTGGCGGATGGCAGAGGAGAAGAGGGAGGCGGAGGGAGGAGGCTGCGGGAAAGGGAGAGACGACGAGGGAGAGAAAGAGGGGAAGAGAGAGAGAGTGTGAAATGGGTTAGGGTTTTCTAGCCCTAACCCGGTTTTTTTTTTTTTTTTTTTTATTATTGTATATTTCTTTTTATAAATAAATTATAAATAATTAAATGAGTAATGTATAAATTATTAAATGAATAAAAAAAATCATCTATATATTTTTATACTCACTTTATTTTACAAATCGGAAATACGGATACATTAAATATCCCAAAAATTTCAAATTACGTACCTCAAAATCAAAAATCAATAAAAATAAAATCTCCCTCTCTATATATAAACTGAGAAATATTTTATTTAATTTCATGAACAGAATATAGCTGTACGGACACCGCAGTGTCGGTGTTACACTTGTAATAACCACTGAGCGACCAAATGAAACGACTGTGCTTTGATGTGGCTGGGGCTTTAGCCCCAAAGAAGGCACCTCATCAGCTTCAGGCAGCAGGGGCATGTGATCTTTATTCGAGAACTCAATATAAAAGAACTTTTGTATCCAATTCTTGTCAATGGACTCCTTATAGTAGAACCTCAAACTGGACTCACGTTGGGTTTGTAACTTGTACCAACCCTTGGTCGAGCCGCTGTTTCCACATCTCATCAAAATAAAAATGGACGACAAGATGTTGAAATCAAAGTGAATGTGACAAAACCCTAACAGGGAAGCCACCGCAACTACCAGATGCTAGGCCCTTGGGATCAGAAGAGTTGGAAATATGTTCCAACGGCATAGTACCTCCACGAAAGGACCCGTGTATGAAACTTTTAACTCATACCTAACTGATTGCAGGTATATTGGCATGCAACCATCTGGCGTCGTATTAGCCCTATCGGCTTTCGTGACAGACACCAAGTTACAATCATCTCCCATCAGCATATCAGTTTGCACCTCCTAGAGTTCCTTCAGGGACATAGTACTTGCAATGTCACCAATGCCTGGAAAGGTCTGAGAAGCGGATGCATTCGCCATTATTTTTGGAAATGACTTCTCTAATAGGTCTAAAAAAGGGATTAAAAGGGGGAAATGAGTAAACTAGTGTACGAGGTCCTCTAATGAGCGCGAATTCTTACGAAACGTACAAAAGACGATTCACAAAAACCGAAGTGATAGAAGTCACATTAAAAAGTTCTGTGCCTTTTCAAATAATCATTAATCATGGTGCCTCTTTACCAAGAAGGCCATGAGTCAGGGGCAAATGATGAGACATGGTCCAAAGCCTAACCAGAAGGGTCAGCATTTGGAAAGCCTATGAAGGACAGCTACCGATCGAAGTCCAAATATTATGACTATTCACCGAAGAGCCTCCGTCACCCAGATCTCATGAATGAAGGGCCTCAGCTGTCTAGATCTCCCAAACGATAGGGACTCAGTCGCCTCACTAACCGAATGTGGTCCATCAAGCAAAGAGCAATATCTTTAAGATCTTTCAGTTAAGGAAAACATCTCTCCAGAAAACCGAAGTTTCCCAAAGGATGAGAATCACAATCAATTCAGAGTATTGAATCCCCGAGATTTTTTAATCGGCTCGATAAGGAAAGTTATCACAAATATTATGACTGTTCACCAAAGAGCCTCTGTTGTCCAGATCTCATGAATGAAGGGCCTCAGCTATCTAGATCTCCCAAACGATAGGGGCTCAATCGCCCTGTCAACCAAGTGTGGTCCATCAAGCAAAGAGCAGTATCTTTAAGATCTTTTAGTTAAGGAAAGTATCTCTCCAGAAAACGAAAGTTTCCTAAAGGATGAGAATCACAATCAATTTGGAGTATTGAATCCATGAGATTTTTGGATCGACTCGATAAGGAAAGTAGGGTTGAAGCACCCCGAGAGCGCACGACTCTTGTAGGTATAAGACATCTTAAAACCCTCTAAGTCAGGGATGCTCTCTTGGCCATACATATCGGGCACTCTAATCACAGAGAACCACTCCCTTGAGCTCTCAGTCTGTTTCTCTTTCATTCAAAAACCGCTCTTTCTGACTTGAGCGTCAGAGTCTCCCCGTCGGAGTACCCTTTGACTGTTTTTGCAGGTATTACATCCCTTCTGACAGCAACCGTTCATGTCTATAAGGAGCCGGTATCTGTGGAGCCGTAATCCACCTCCAATAGGGAGAACAAAAGAAAATTCATTCTTGAGGAATTGAAATTTTATTATGTAATAGATGCAAACTATCCAAAATCTCATCCATTACATGACAAAAAAAAAAACAGATGAATAAAAGGCCGCATATACCGAGTATGAGGATGACAAAGAATGTTGCAGAGGATACATAATGGACACTGTTGAAGGTGAGTTTCGTCTTAACAGATCCGGCCCCTTCTGGATTCGATCGGACGGTTGGTTGTAAGGCCTATTTGAAGCATGAGCGACTAACGAGCTCACCCTCTGAAGCTGCCAAGTTGAGGTATAAGGCCACTCATTTTGCCATCATTAATGACAAGCTCTACAAGAAGTCCTACCCTCGTCCATATCCAAAATGCTTGATGCCAGAAGAGGGGGCTGCTTCCTTAGAGAGATTCATGAGGGGATATGTAGTAGTCACTTAGGTGCTCGAAATCTGGTGATTAAACCCTTCGACAAGGATATTACTAGCTGACCATGAAGACCGATGTGGATGAATACGTCAAAAGATATGATAAGTGCCAGTGCTTCTTATCTGTGCTGCACCAATCCTCTACTAAGCTCTGCTTGATAGCCATCCCATGGCTATTTGCTCAATGGGGAATGGATATCCTGGGACCCTTCCCCCTCGCAACTAGGTAACAGAAGTTCTTAATTGTGGCCATCGATTACTTCACAAAGTGGGTGGAAGTCAAATCATTGGCTCAGATCATTGCTGGCAAAATGCAACACTTGGTGTGGGTATCCATCATTACTAGGTTTGGCATACCCCACGTTCTGATCATGGACAACGGTAAGCACTTCGGCAACAAAAGCTTCCAAGACTTCTGTAGTAAGTTGGAAATCCAATATCACCTCGCTTCCGTTGCCTACCTACAGACCAATGGTTTCACAGAGATAACCAATTGAATGATCCTACAAGGACTAAAGGCCATACTAGATAAAGTCAAAGGTCGTTGGATAGACGAGCTTTATAGTATTCTTTGGGCTTATCGAATAACGCCCCGAAAGGCAAATGTGGAGACACTGTTCAGTCTCACATACGGCAGCGAGGTAGTGATACCAGTCGAAATTGGGATTCATTCACTAAGGGTGGATTAATACAAAGAAGGGCGGAATAAATCCACGCTACTAGAATGCCTAGACCAACTTCTCTAGCTAAGGGAAATAACATTTATTCAAATGGCCACTTATCAGCAGCAAATAGCAAGGTATTACAACCGATGGTTCAAAACTAGAGCATTCAAGCCAGGTGACTGGTACTTAGAAAAGTGGAGGCCACCGGTCAACTCCAACTAAGGGGCAACCTAACTCTCAATTAGGAAGGTCCCTACAGAATACACTCAGAAGTCTATCTAGGTATATATCGCCTCGATCACCTTGATGGCTCGACTGTGCCTATGACCTAGAACTCCAAGAACCTACACATCTACTATCAATGAGGGTCACCTCTCCACTGAGAGGACAGGTCAATGCATGCATTTTCTGAATGTTGACACATGTCAATGTTGCTATAATATTCTGAATTAAATTGTTAAATACAATTGCAAACATTTATTTATATATCTTTCACACTTCTAGGGATGAGCCATGTTTGTCTCCCATCCAAAGAGTATCTGACTGTTTGTGTGCCTAAGATAAATTAAAAAAAAAAAAAACATCAACAATGAAAATCAACAAATTCATCTTATCAAGATTTCCAAAATACTTGTCAAATTTTTCTCTCATCTTTTGAGCCATTACTTTCAAGTCAATATCATTATCTTCACTATCACTTTTATCAGCTAACAACTTTAATATGGCATCGACTTCACTGATTTCAATAAAAAAATATTAGATGTAAAACGAATAAAGTACCTGAAACTCAAAGTGTTAGGTTATAAAATTGTTCTAGAACCTTCACCAATCTCCCCACTTTTTTCTAATCCTCCTTGGTTGGGACTCCATCAGCCAACTCAAGTTTGCATCTAAAATTGTCATCATGATCCTCAACGCAATCAAAAGCTTTTTCATATTTTGTTGCAATATCAATCATCAAATAAGTAGAATTCCATCTAGTTCAAAAATCTAAACACAACACACGTTATAATCAATTTGCTCAATATCAACACATTCTTCGAACTTTTTTATCATAGTAGGAGATTGCCTAACATATTTCACAACCCCTCTAACTTGTGCAACAGGATCTCCTGCCTCTTTCAATCCATCTTGCATAACTAAATTAATAATATGAGCTATGCATCTCATATGAAGATACTTCCCACCCAAAATAGTTGTTTTCTTAGAAGACAACTCTTTTTTTTTTCAAGAATGGTAAGGTGACATCATTAGAAGGATGTGAGTGTAAGGAGAAAACTCCTCAGGACGTGGGTGGCTACTGCCTTGTTATATCTAAATATATTGACTTTCCTATTTCTAAAAAGAATTAAATCCCTCTCAATCCCTAAGTTGCTAAAAATAAAAGGAAGTTCCTCTTTTACATAAATATCCTACTTATCTTCTCCAAGATGTGAACTAGTTAAAGAGAAAGTTTACAAAATTAAAATTTTCAAAATCTTTTATTCTCAAATGTCAAGAATGGAATAAAATCTTCAAGATCTTCAATGCTTTCAATTGAGACTCCACCCTTCGTTGAATTTTTGCAATTAGGAAAGGAAGAGTGTTGTTGTGATTCTTCAATAAAGTCTTGCATTATCCTCTGAACTCCACATGCCCACATGCTAACGAACAAGTGTTGTTGTCCAATTTTTATTCTTTGCATGCAAAACTTTGATTTGGTTCTTTTTCTTCACTTTTCTTCTTGAACCTCCTCCATCAATTCTGGTACATCAAATACCACAAATTAGTGTAATATTTACTTAAAAATAATACAAAATCAATCAAAAATATTGCGCTTATTTTAAACCCTATCAAATTTCCCCACACCTAAACGATATTTGTCTTCAAGCATTCCTAACTCAAGTAAAATTAAAATTAACCAACCTATTTTTCTTTCAAAATCTAAAGTCA
Source organism: Dillenia turbinata (assembly GCA_037126225.1). Classification (NCBI taxonomy): domain Eukaryota; kingdom Viridiplantae; phylum Streptophyta; class Magnoliopsida; order Dilleniales; family Dilleniaceae; genus Dillenia; species Dillenia turbinata. Next base: position 10,760,049 of record JBAMMX010000014.1, on the reverse strand, counting down.
ATATATGCCATATGAGTCAAATCGAAAACATAATCGAAACAACAAGTATTTCATAGTGTTTTGTACTAGAACAACCATTACACCTTCCAATAGCTCCTTATGAAGACAAAATAGTAAGATTCAACAATTCTCTCCAAGGGTTCACTCAAATACACTCGAAAGGAGAGTGAAGAATATATATATCATTCAGATCAGTACATTGAAATTAACATTATCATATGCTTGCAAATATATTGAATCTCCACTACTTAAAAATTTGAATTTCATGCAGCAATCCAAAGATCTTTCTTTTGGTTGTAATGGGGCCAGAGTTTAGGATAGGATAAAAGGAGATATTAAGGGTTAAACGTACCAAAGCTAATTATAATTAACTACACAATTTTTATGACATTGACCGATTTATGCCCAAACAAATAGTATACACCAATTGACTTGTTGCCATCCAGATGTAAATGAATAACCAATAGTTAACAGTACACAAAAATATCAATAATTTTCTCTAAGTCCATGACTGAAATGACTAGAAATTCAATAAGATGCAACACCTTTTTTTTTTTTGGGTGCTGCTTTTTGTACTCTTGTTTTTGGTTTTTTTTTTTTTTTTTTTTAACAAAGAATCTCCAACAAAGAATGGCCAAATCTCAAGCTTGCATTATCACGAAATCCATTCTCATTCCATATCAATAAAGATATCAAAATTAAGATTCCAATCAGCACATTTCCCTTGAGGCAAACATATAACCAAATCATGCAATTAACTACATATTCCTTTCGTACAAGGATTTGAAATGAAAGCCAAAAAGTAAGGGTTTGGGTGTTGTATTGAAATGGTTATGAAAGAAATAAAGATCTCAGATTTGGTTAACTAAAGGGATCATAAAATCAAGGTAGCGATTTTTATGAAAATCAAAGGAGGGTAAAACCTAGGTGTCTTTGTAACTTCAGTGCATGAAATTCTAGAATGTGGTCTCGAAATGCATAACAAATCAAATTCTAGAATATCCAATCCAAGTGTGATAATCATTTATCAAGAAAAAATAATTTTGAGTATAAAGAACGAATTTACACATTTTCAGTTCAAAACCTCACTTTTAAGGAGGGTTTGTATCAAATCTTGTATATTTATCTTTCAAAGAAAAGTATCTAAGATATGAACAGTCATTTCAAGTACAAAAAACCATTGATACAAGCTATTTCTCATAAATTTCCAATTAACCAAATAGCACACATCAACTAAGAAAGTTCGAAATTTTTCTTCTTCTTCTTTTTTTTTTTACCAAAATGTGTTAGTTTTGTTAAAAGAAAGCTAAAATTTAAAATGAACCTAAAAGAAAAATGAAAAAAAAAATCAAACACAAGCACTAAACACTTTTCCACACCTAAATCATGCATTATCCTTAATGTATTGCTTAGTGAGAGAGAAGAAAAGAAAAAATAATAATAATAATGATAACAACCAACTCAAATGAAAGCAAAAATAAAAAGGTAAGGTGAGAACAAAACTTCCCTGAGATGGAGTGGTGAATGGAGGATCAAATTAAAATATACCAAAGAAAATATATAACTAACTACATAATTTTTTTTTCTTTACATTGACCAACTTTGCCTCAAACAAATAGTATACAAAAAAGAATGACTCCTTACTTTCCATATGCTCTTTGTTAATAATTTTCTCTAATTTTCATGAATAAAATGTAAATGAATAGTACTTTTACAAGATACAGAACTTTTCTTTCTCTTTTTCTTCTTTTTTTTTTTCAGTTTTTTGGTTGCTTTTGTATTTTTTCCCCAGTAATCCTTTAACAAAAAATAGCTAAGAGGATAATCAAGTTTTATTCCTTTCTTGCTCAATTGCAAAATTCATTTTTCACATCATATCCATGAAAATATCAACATCAAGATTCCAATTATCATCTTTCCCTTGAGACAAACAAATAACCAATACCATACAATTATCTATATATACCTTTGATACAAGGGCTCAAAACGAATGCTAAAATACAAGGTTAGGTGTTATATTGATATGGTTATAAAGAAGAAAAGGGGTCATACGCTCAACTAAATCAAGGTAAGGATTTTTACGTAAGTCAAAAGTGGGTAAAATCTAGATGTCTTTGTCACTTTAATGTATGAAATTCTAAAATATGGTCTCGACATATATAATAGAGCAAGTTCTAGATTGACTAATCTAAATATGATAATCACTCAACAAAAAAAAAAAAAAAAACAATCTCGAGCGCAAAGAATGAATTTGTTTATTTTAATCTCAAAATAAATTTACCTACTTCAAATAATATGAGTATAATGTAAGTAGAGTCATCTCCACAGGAAATGGTGGGTTTATTTTTTAAGTTATAAAAATAAAATAAAATAAAATATGGAGGTTGAGAAATTATCTATAACTATCTAACAAAATAAATCAATAAAATTAATTAAAACAAGAAAATTAATTAATATTAATTAAAAGAGAAAATATTAACAAGAATAAACTCTAACTAAAGGAATTATTTCTATATTGATTTCTTTGATCATTTATGCAAAAATTACTCAATATTATGTAAATAAATTAGTTATTGCCGTATAATATTTCGAAACGACCAATCTCTTCTTAATTTTTCGGTAATTAAGATACAATCATTAATTACTTTCCTAATCGAAAAACAATCCAAGAGACTTTCATTGGAATTAGAGTTTCGATAGCCTTAAAATCTAGAGCAACCCAACTTTAATTAATATATTTCAACATGAATTTATTTAAATTAGATTATTTAATCTCATGACATAAATTAAATCTTTTGTGAGACCATAAAACCATATCAATTACCACTTTATTAAAATCAAACAAATTTTACCATTTTTAATTAGTTGTAGACTATTTCAGGGTAATCAAATATACTACTCTTTTTAATAAATAAAAAACAATCATAAACATTAAGGACTATAGATTAAATAAATACTTACAAAATATTACGTCAATAACTTCAATTAGATCTCACAATCTTCATTTATCAAGACTTCAGCAATCCTTTGACTAGAAGATAAATTTATAAATAAAGCATGGGAAAGAAAGACTCACAAAATAAATGAAAATTCTACTAAAAATTTAAAAACATGTGCTGGAAGAATTATATGATTTGTGACCTACTTGCTACTGGAAAATAAAGGATGTGAGTGCAGGGAGAAAGCTCCCCAGGACGTGGGTGGCTGCTGCCCTCTTGCATCTAAATATATTGACTTTCCTATTTTTAAAAAATAATTAAACCCTTCTCAATCCCTAAGTTGCTAAAAATAAAAGGAAGTTCCTCTTTTACCTAAATATCCTACTTAACTTCTCCAAGATGTGAACTAGTTAAAGAGAAAATTTACAAAATTAAAATTTCCAAAATATTTTATTCTCAAATGTCAAGAATGGAATAAAATCTTCAAGATTTTCAATGCTTCCAATTTAGACTCCATCATTCCTTGAATTTTTGCAATTAGGAAAGGAAGTTTGATGCTGTGATTTTTCAATAAACTCTTGCATTATCCTCTGAACTCGACATGCCCACATGGTAACAAACGAGTGTTGCTATCCAATTTTTATTCCTTGCATGCAAAACTTCGATTTGGTTCTTTTTCTTCACTTTTTTTCTTGAACATCCTTCATTAATTCTAGCACATAAATTATCACAAATTAGTGTAATATTTACAATAACAACAACAACAACTTGAAATTTAATCCCAAATTTTGGGTTAGCCATTTGAGAGATATATATAAGATAGATAAAATATATATATATATAGTTAAAATTTCAAAAAAAAAATAAAGAAAATAACACTACAAAACAAAAAAGAAATAAAAAATTAAAAAATTAAAATTAAAATTAAAATTAATAACAAGAGATATTGTTTAACTTAAAATAAAGAAAATAACACTACAAAACAAAAAAGAAATAAAAAATTAAAAAATTAAAATTAAAATTAAAATTAATAACAAGAGATATTGTTTAACTTGTTAAGGTTTTTTATATACCATTCATTCTTATCTAAAATTATCTCCTCAACTAAACGCTTAACTATCATATTTTTATGAATAACTTGTATCCATATTTTTAATTGTTTACCCCCAACATTTTACACAATCTCTTATATTTAAACTCTCGACTCTCTTAACTAGTGTATTTTTGTGTTTTCGTTGTACATGTCTATACCATTTCAGACGATACTCTTGTATTTTATCCATAATAGAATTCACTCCTAAATTAGTTTATATCTCTTCATTTCTAACCCTATATTTTCTAGTTTTATCACATATACATCTGAGTATCCTCATTTCAATTACAACATTCTTGCTGTTGTTTAATGGTCCAACACTTAGTATCATATAATAGTACAAGTGTTACTGCAATTCTAAAAAACTTCCCCTTCAAATATCATAGCATCGCGCGATCACCACGAACTTCAAATATGTTTCTCCATTTTATCTAATCTGTTTGGATTCTATGATTCACATCACTATCTATGTTGTCATCGTTTTAGATAATGGATCTAACATATCTAAAACGTTCACTTTTTTGTACGTTCTATCTTCCTAAATTAATTGTTTCTTTATCATTTTGATGATTGTCACTAAACATACATCTCATATATTTAGTTTTTTATTGACTCAATTTAAATTCTTTGAATTCTAATGTATTTCTCTGTAACTCAAATTTAGCATTAATACCTTCTCTAATTTCATCGGCCAATATTATATCATTTGCAAAAAATATATACCATGGTATTTCATTTTGAATGTTTATTATGATTTCATCTATCACTATTGCAAAAAAAAAATAAGACTTAATGCCGAATCTTGGTGAAACCCAATATTAATTGAGAAGTTATCACTTAAACTCTCACAAATTCTTACATTAGTAACAACTCTCTCATACATATACTTGATGGGATTAATATATTTCAAATAGATCATTTTTTTTATCAACGCCCACCATAATACATCTCTAGAAACCCTATCATATGCTTTTTCTATGTCAATAAATATGTCACGCCCCAAGTCCATCCCTTCTTTGGGGCTTCATCAGTGATGGACTGCCTGACTTCCACTAGGGTTCACTCACTCGCTTAGCAAAAATAATGCTAAAATAATATATTTTTTATTTCATTTACTAAAAATATTATAAAGGTCTTCTATATATGATAAAGTAGCGAAACTTCTATTCTAGAGAGGTTATCCACAACAAAGCTATCTCTGCTGGCTCCTCTAATTCTCCTTAACTCCCATTCCTATAGAATTTAAAATAATTTTTGTTGTGACCTTGATAGCCCTGTGAATTTCGTGTGTGTATGTGTAGAAAAACTTTTCATTATAAAATTCTACTAAAATGATTTCACTATAAAATCTTTCTGAAAAAGCTTTCAATGCAGCAATAACATGCACAAAACAATAATAACAATAACATATAACAGTACAATACAGGTGGCGGTTAACTTTCGTCTTATCACTCCATGAGAATAGTCTCCTTATCCCTCCCACGAGATTTATTTTCGGAAAGGCCTATCATTTTCTTCTGCATTAAGTGGACAAATCTTCTGCCCACATTAATGGGGTGCTACCAGTATATGTTTTAATATTCGACATAACCCTTGCTTGCTTGATGGATCTCCACACATACCAACTTATATAACAATCAAAAATACATATATTGATATAATAGTAAGAAATCATTGTAATAGTAGTAAATCATGGTAGTAGTAGAAAATCATAGTAGTTATGTATAAAACTATATAAATACAATGTACACTTATCTCAAAAAAGATCATGTACTCAACTGACTTGTCTTTTCCCTTTCAGCACTTTTTTTTCCTTTCTTTATCTTCTTCTATCTTTCTTTCTCTTTTTTTCTTCCTTTCTCTACCTCTCTCTTTTCCCACGGTTTGCTTGTGGTTTGGAATGTGAAGGAGAAAGGGTATTTATGGGTGTTGGAAAAGTGATGAGTCATCACCTCCTTTCATGGATTGTTGACATGTGTTAGAACACTTATTCATCATATAAGGCTCTTGTTCTTGATGTAAGCCATGTGTTCTTGCATGTGTTAATTATAGAAGACACAATTCCATGATGCAAGACATGTGTAGGACACTTGTTGATTATGTAAGTTACTTGTTCTAGATACAAGACACTTGTCACTTTAATTACTTAGTTGTTAAGTTCAATTTTGATACTTATTTCTTAGTTGTCTAGTTCAACTTTGACACTTATTCCTTAGTTGTCAAGTTCAACTTTGATACTTATTTCTTAGTTGTCAAGTTTGACTTTGATACTTATTATTTAAGTATACTTAAGAATTTATTTAAATAAGGAAATATCTCTATTTGGATTTAATGAAAATAGTTTCATGACCTAATATCATAAGGATAAAAAGTCAACTCTCTCTTCAAAGAACAAAACTCAAAACGGTTAACTTTGTTGGATTTTATTCAGAGGGCTAACAATCTAGAAAAAATTTAAAAAAAATAGGTTTTCACCTAATTGATATATGAGGAATAATTATCGGGACTTTTCTTGTTATTTTCTATACATTTCAAATATCTCATTTTTAGGGTATTTAGTCTCCAGCGAACTTGGTCAAACCTATGTTTTTAATATTCCAAATCTCCGATTTCATACCAAATTCATTTATTTGGGTAATCTCACTAATTTACAGTTAATAATAAGTTATTTCTTGTAATTAAATTTGGGTATATGACATTCCTTCCCCCTTAAAAAAATTTCATCCTCAAAATTCGTACATGATTGCTAGAATAGAGTAGGATACTTTTGCCGGATCTCATCTTCAAGTTCCCATGTGGCACTTTATATTTCGTGATTACTCCAAAGTACTTCCACAAGATGTGCTTCCTTTGATCAAATCCTAAAACCTTGACTAGTTTTTTTTCATAAGTTAAATCTTAACAAAGTTGGAGTGGTTGATAATCTAGCACATGGTTTGGATCAGCTTGGTACACGTGGAATAATGTCATATGGAATATAATATGGATCTTATACAAAGTTGGTGGTAAGACTATTGTATCTATAATCACTCATATTATATCATATCCTTATTTACTTCTTGGTAACCAACTAACAAAATTCATTGTTATTTCATACAAATATTTCATTTTTTCATAAAACTTTCTTATCAAGTACGCATATCCTACCTTGAAATCTTAGTATTCCATTTTCAAATTTTTGATAATCTAACAATTCATTTCCTTTAGCTTTCTCTCTGATCTTTATTATTCTTGGTGTTTCTCATAGGCAATCTTAATCCTTAAGTATAAATTCGTATAGATTCTTATATTGACACATCTAAATCTTAGATAAGTCTTAATAGGCTGCAATTGTTCTAACATCTCTCATTGCTATCTGTAATTATATTGGCTTTACTTGGTTGGTAGTTGGTGTAATAATCATAATCCTCTAGGTATTTTACCTATCTTTTTGTCTCACGCTATGTTCTTTTTGAAGAAATAAATACTTTAAGCTCTTGTAATCTAAAAATACCTTAAAAATTACCCTATGCAGATAATGTCTTCACTTTTGAGGATAAACATTTAGTTGCTAACTCCAAATCATGAGTGGAATAATTTTACTCATAATGCTTTATTTACCTTCAGGTTTTCCATGACAAGATGGATTCTACCTTAAAAGGATCAAGAAAAATTCTATCCACAGAAATTCGTAACCAAGGAAGGTAACTTTTTTTAACCAAAATTCACATTTGCTAAATTTGGCAAACAATCTATTCTCTAAGAGTCTGCAATATACAATATAATCACTTCTTATGCTCTCCTTCTAATTACCAATAAATCATCTATAAAAATTACCATAAAACGATCACTATACTAATAGAATAATCTATTCATTAAATCCATATGACCATAAATTTATAATGACTATATTGTGTTCTAAAGGATGTTTTGAAAATATCTTCTTTTTTTATCCTCAACTGATAATACCATTATCTTAAATCAGATTTAGTAAAAACTTTAATGCTGGTAACTAATAAAGCATCTACCAGAGGCAATGGGTATTTATTCTTTATTGTGGTATTATTCAATCCTCAATAATAAATACACAATCATAATGTATCATCTTTTTCTTGACAAATAATTTGGTCAAATAAACTCTCTTTCAAGTAAATTTTTGTAATTTCTCCTTATGTTCTTTTAGTATTAGAGGGGTTATTTTATATGGGATCTTAGATATTGATTTTGTTTCTAAAATAAGATCTATACTAAATTCTATTTTTCTTTTTGTGAATTAAGAGATTAACTCTTTGGAGAATATATCTAGGTATTCTCTCACTATAGGGATATTCTTAATTTCCTTTTTCTCTATAGGCTTATTCATAAGATAAAGCATATATCTAGTATATACCTTATGAAGGAGTTTCCTAGAGCGCCAGATATAATGATGTCAGAAAAGAGTTTTATATTTCCTTAGCTTGTCCCAATACACAAAGTTTCTCTACCGTTGTTCTATAATCCATCTTTGCATGATACTGGGATAACCAGTCTATTCCTAGTATAATGTCATAGTCATGAATAGGTAAAACCATCAAATCTACTAGGAATTCTTTTTCAGCATCTTGACTTTATATAACTTCTTTACAAATTCATTAGTCATACTACTTCCCATTGGAGTACTTACCTTCAATATGTGTGGTAACTTTTGAATCTCAACATCTAGGGCCTTTACACAACTAAGAGTAATGAATGTATGGAATCAGGATACTTTAACATTATAACTATAGAAGCATATCTTCTATTATATTAGATACTTCAGATGTTTCCTCTCCCTCCATGGCAAAGACTCTACCTTGCATTATGGGCTTATTATTTTGATTGTTACATCTTTGATCCTGAGGTAGGCTTCTCTTTTTTTCTACCAATCCTTAATGTAGTGCTCATCACTTCCGTATTTTATACATTTTCTAGCTTTTAACCAACACCTATTTTCATTATGTTCTAGCCTTCGACAATAATCATGAAAGTCTTTTTGTCCTTCTTGCTTGCTAGGACTTGTTATATCTTTTTCTCGGTTATTAATAACTTAGCTTTGTGGTACTAAGCCATTTGGTCCCCTCTTGGTGCCTTAATACCTTCTTGAAATCTTCCTTTATGCCAATTTGATAAAGTTGTTCTCTTGCCGAGTTCCACCTGCCATTTGTTTTTACTATCTTCTACTTGACAAGCTAATTCTATTACCATAGAATAAGTTTCTATAATAATAGGAGCTAAGGCATCATGAATTTCTCAATCTTTCTAAATACAAACTCAAAACAACTATATTACGCTAGTTCTGCCTAACATACTCTTTTTAGATACAATCTTATAACAAGTAACTAAAGCATACTTCTAAACAATCCTTAAATGTTAACTAAACTCACTTATTTGGTCCATTTATTGAACTTTCACTAGATACTCATTCATTCCTTCCTATTATATTATCAAAATTTGATAACTTCTTCGACAATCCTTGAACTCTTCTTCTGTAATCTTCAATAACTATTTCATATCTCGCCTTCTCATATTCCAATGATATATTTCTTCTAGTTAACTCATCAACTTCTTCTTCATATCTAGCATTTTCATTTTCTAGCAGCAAGTTTTCCCCCCAGTCAATCTATCAACTTCTTCTATTGCCTGGCCAGAATATTCTTGCAAAATTCATTCCATTTCTCTTAATAAGCTAACTTTTCTCTATTACAAATGTATCAATTTCATTCGCATACTTTATTGCAACTATGTCTTCTTTACGCCTATCAATATATTTCTTCTTTCTTCTTAATAATCTCTAGTTCTTATTCACTATCTTCTATTATTTTCTCCAGCAACTCTTTCTTCTAATTCTTCAAAAGGAACTTCTTCTACTGAGGACCGATCCCTATCCTGATAAAATTTTTAACAATGGTACTAAAAAATTCTCATAAGACATAATGACTATTCCTAATCATGATAAATACTCAATCATGATAAACACTTCTGACAAAGTGTTCTTCTTCCTAGTATCATCTTCTCTAAACCTAGACTCTAATACCACTCAATTGCTATGCCCCAACTCTACCCCTTCACCAGAGCTTCATTAGTGACGGACTGTTTGGCTCGCGCCAGGGCTATTCACTCACTTGTTTAGTAAAAATCATGCTAAAATAATATATCTTCTTTATTTCATTTACTATAAATATTACAAAGGTCTTTTATATATGATAAAGCAACGGAGTTTCTATTCTATAAAGATTATCCACAACAAAGCTATCTCTATCAGCTCCTCTAATTCTCCTTGACTCCTACTTCTACAGGATCTAAAATAATTTTTTGTGTGAGTTTGATAGCCTAGTGAGATCCGTGTATGCATGTATGGAAAAACTTTTCATTATAAAATTATACTAAAACAATTTCATTGTAAAATCTTTCTGAAAAAGCTTTCAATACAGCAACAACATACACAAAACAATAATAACAGTAACACATAATAGTACAATAAATGTGGCAGTTCACTTTCATGTTATCACTCCATGAGAACAGTCTTCTTATCCCTCCCATAAGGTCCATTTCCGTAAAGGCCTATCACTCTCCCCTGCATTAAGTGGACAAACCTCCCGCCCACATTAATGGGATGCTACCAGTATATGTTTTGATATTCGATATAGCCCTTGCTTGCTCGATGGATTTCCACACATACCAACTTATATAACAATCAAAAACACATACATTGATGTAGCAGTAGGAAATTATTGTAATAGTAGTAAATCATGGTAGCAGTAGAAAATCATAGTAGTTATGCATAAAAATATATGAATACAATGAACACTTACCTCAAAAAGTTACTAAGATCTTTTACTCAACTAAGTTATCTTTTCCCTTTCAACACTTTTTTCTTTTCCTTTCTTTCTTTCTCTTCTTCTCTCTTTCTTTCTTTCTTCCTTTCTCTCCCTCTCTCTTTTTCCACGGTTTGCTTGTGCTTTGGAATGTGAATGGGAAGGGCTATTTATAGGTGTTGGAAAAGTGATGAGTCATCACCTCCTGTTATGGATTGTTGAAATGTGTTAGGATACTTGTTCATCATGTAATGCTCTTGTTCTTGATGCAAGCCATGTGTTCTTGCATGTGTCAATTATAGAAGATACATTTCCTTGATTCAAGACATGTGTAGGACACTTGTTGATTATGTAAGTTACCTATTCTAGATGCAAGACACTTGTCACTTTAATTACTTAGTTGTCAAGTTAAATTTTGATACTTATTTTTTAGTTGTCAAGTTCAACTTTAATACTTATTCCTTAGTTGTCAAGTTCAATTTTGATATTTATTCCTTAGTTGTCAAGTTTGACTTTGATACTTATATTATTTAAGAATACTTAATTTATGTAAATAAGGAAATACTTCTATTTGAATTTAATAAAAATAGTTTCATGACCTAATATCATATGAATAAAAAGTCAACTCTCTCTTTAAAAACAAAACTCAAAATGGCTAATTTTGTTAGATTTTATTTGGATGGCTAATGATCTAGAAAAATTCTAGAAAAATAGGTTTTTACCTAATTGATATATGAGGAACAATTATCGGGACTTTTCTTTCTTATTTTCTATACATTTCAAATATCTCATTTTTTGGGTACTAAGTCTTCGACGAATTTGGTCAAACCTATGTTTTTAATATTCCAAGTCTCCGATTTCATACCCAATTCATTTGTTTGGGTAATCTCACTAATCTACAATTAATAATAAATTATTTCTTGTAATTAAATTGGGGTATGTGACAAAATATCATATGTAATCTCTCTTCTGTGCTCTAAATGTATCCATCAAATATCTTAACAAGTGAATTATTTCGGTGGTGGATCATCATGGTATAAATTCAAATTGATTTTGAGATACATTTATCTTCAATCTTAATCTATACTATACTCTCTCATGTAACTTCATAGTATGATTCATGAGTTTAATTCTCATGTAATTGGAACAATTTTGTATATCTCATTTATTCTTATATAGTGGTACAAATGTGCTCTCCCTCCATGCTTGACGTATTTTCTTGATTTTTCAGATTTCGTTAAGAAGATCCATTAACATTACTATCACAATTTCACCCAAACACTTCCACACCTCGATAGGAATACCATCGGGTTCTATGGTTTTATTATTGCTCATTTTTTAAGACCTCCTTTACTTCATAAGGATGAATTTTATATTTAAAATCTCTGTTGATCATTTCTACAGGTACTACGATATTGTCGATATCTCTTGTACCCCCAACGTTAAAGAGATTATCAAAATAATCTCTCTAATGCTTTCTTATATCCTCATTCTTTATAAGTACACTATTAGTCTCAATTTTGATACACTTAACACCATTTAGATCATTTCCTTTCCTTTCTCTTAGTTTGGCAATTTTATAAATCTCTTTTTCACCATTTTTAGTTTCTAGTTTCTTATATAATTCGTTAGATACCTTACTTTTTGATTCTTAAATAACCTTTTTCACTTCTTTTTTTGCATTCTTATATTTTTCAAATGCATCACTACTTCTCTTACCTTTAAGGTTCTTATAAAACTCTTGTTTGGTTCGTATAATAGTATGTATTTTTTTTTTATTCCACCATGACTCCTTACCTATTGGAGCCTGACCTCTAGATTCGCCAAGAACCTCCCTACCTATATACTTAATACTATTAAACATTTTTATCAACATAGTTTCTAAATCATCCTTAACGAACCATGTTGCTACTTGAATGAATTTGTCTCTAAAAGTTACTACTTTTTCTTTTTTCATATTCCACCACTTAATTCTTGACTTTATAAATGGGTAATACTCCTTTTACTTTTTAGGTACATGTACATCTAAAACTAAAAGTCTATGTTAAGTTGCTACACTCTCACTTAGTATAATCTTGTAATCCTTACAGATCATTCTATCACTCCTCCTGGTAAGAAAGAAATCTATCTGGTTGGTATTCGACCCACTTCTATATATAACTATATCAACTCTCATTTTTTTGAAAAAAGTGTTTACGAGTATCAAATCTAATATTGTAGTAAATATTACACTTATTACACTTATTTACTCAAAAATAATACAAAATCAATCATAAATATTACACTTATTTTAAGCCATATCAATAACGGAAGTGGCTTGGCTATCTTATTATGTTGAAAGGAAACATCAAAGATGCTTAGATTTTCTCAAAATTATATTCATATATCTATGCATTCGGAGGGGATGGTAGTTTGACATATTACTGACTTCTATGAGTTTTCATAACATAGTCATCGTCGTGCCTTATGGGATCTCCTTCAAAGTTTGAATAGCAAAATTAGATCTCTTTTGGTACTATTTGGGAGACTTCAACGATTTATTCTCCAAGTGAATAGTGTAGCAGGCATCCGTATCCCAATTGGCTATATTTTGGTTTTCGGATGGCAGTAGAAGATTTTAATATTGGTGGATTTGGGTCTTATTGGTTACCTCTTCACTTGGGAATGGGGCAGAGGGACCAATGACTAGGTAAAAGAGAACCTGGATAGAGGGTTAGGCTATCATGCTTGGTGCTCTCAATTTAAATAAGCTAAAGTATAGAATCTTGATGCAATAACGTTCGACCGCTCACCTTTCTTTCCCCAATTCTATGTGAGGTGTATGTAATTTAAACCAAATGCTTTCAGTTTGAAAATGCATGGCTCAAAGAATCAGATTACAAGGAAGTGGTCTTACAAAGCTAGGAAACTAGCAAGGATAACCCAATTTGGAATAGACTGCTAGTTCGTGGAGCTGATTTTATAGTTAGGGAGGGCATATTGCTTAAGCGTTTTGAGACTGGTAGCATATTTGTAAGGAGAAAATTTAAATGCTAAAGGGTAAAAGGGATACTGTTTCTTTAGAGCAATTTAAAGAAGTTCAAGGCTAAATAATGCGGGAGGCATGGTGTGCAAACATGCAAAGACCTCTTTCTTTCTTTCTTTTTCCTTTTTTTCTTTTACTCTTATAATTGAACATTTGAATTGCTTTGAATGTTATATCTTGATAGGTCAATACACAGTAGACTTGGGTTGATACAAAATTTATACTCTGTTTTTCAAACCTATACTGTTCATCCATGGGTTGCTACAGAAAGCATGTGAGTTTGATATAATACATAGAGATGGTCGATACATTTTGACATTGGGTTGATACAATGCATTGGCAACAGTATTTCTCTGAAGTTCAATCATTGTGGATCGATATATTTATGTGCTTGGGTTGATACAAGTAGACACTGATTCAAATATTTGATGTTCAAAGCACTATAGGTTGATACAAACTATATGCCGGGTCGATTCATTTTTCTGAAAAGTGTGAACTATACTTAAAAAATTTAAAATTCTAATCATTAAACTCATATAGACCTGCTTTGATTCATGTATCTCTATAACACATTTCTTACGTTGATGTAGTGAATACATTGGGTTGATACAATTAAGCTCTATAGTAAACTTCTGAGAGTAAGTTCTTGTATATTGATATGTTCAACGTCACAAATCGCTATACATAGTACTCTTGGTCGATATATTGAGTCATTGGGTTGACATATTTTAACTCTACAGTAAGCATCTGAGAACATGTTTTTGTATATCGATATATCAAATCATTGGATGATATATTTTAAACTCTGCAGTAAGCTTCTAAGAGATGTTTTTGTATGTCAATATATCCAATATTATGTATAGCTATATGCAATCTCTATTACCAATTTTCTAAGAGTATAATTTTGTGTATCGATACATCCTATGCTATGGGTTAATACAATATAACTTTAAAAGCAAAAATTCTGAGTTCTCATTTTACTTGACAATCATCATTAAAACATCATCAAGGTTTTCACTCTTAATCATCATTAAAGCATGAACTCTAAACACCATCAAAATCTATTTAACTTAACAATCTTTAAATATCACAAGGTTTTAAACCAACTTTTAATCATCATTAAAGTAAGAACTCTAAACATCATCAAAGTTTTAAACTGATTTTTTAACTATTATCAAAACATATTTTACTTAACAATCTCTCCATTTTTTATGATGACAAAAATTTAATAAATTAAAAAAATAGGTAAAGTTACTCCCCCTTAACAAATGACCTACTCTCCCTTAATAAGTAACATATAGCAGTGGAGTTTTATGGAGTTTTCACAACTCCCCTTTCTCTCCCTCTTTTATGGAGTTTTATGGAGAGTTTATTCTTTCTCCCCCTTTTTGACATCATCAAATGGGAGAAATGAGATGGTAATTGATACACTAATAAACCCAGACAAAAGATGGCCTTATTTAGTCATTAACCTATTTTTGTAAAGACAAAACATCCCTTAAATTGAAACTCACCCTAAATATATATCTCAAATATAAGACATAACCAGCAATACATATAGAAGAAACCAATTAACATATCATCAGACTTATAGAAGATTTAGTTCATTAATAAGGATTGTTTACTAAGCATGCACTGCATGTTAGATATACAGAAAAAACCTTCGTTTGTTAGCAAAATACAAAAGAAACATATGAGTCAAAATACATTAGCTCATACAAAAGAATGTAGGTCTGTATTGGTAGAGAATTTAGTCATCAGAGTTAGAAAAGTTTGTTTATTCGAGATATTGTTGAATGATAGCTTGGATGAGCGTAGATGGTGAAGAAGATGGAGCAGTAGATGTAGAATCAATTGCAGGAGTTGTAGGAGCATCCGCAAGAGCTGGAGATGTGTGTGCTACAGGAGCAAAGGTTCTGTAGGTACAATTGCAAGACCAAAAGAACTTTCATCTGGAGGAGAGAAAACAGATTCATATTAAAGAGAGGTTCTAGGACTATGATTTGATAGAGATGGAGATAGAGAAACATTTGAAGTAACTGCCTTGTCTCTAACCAATTTCACCAATAAACTCTCCAATTTCTCTATATTTTTTATCATAACTACATTGGTCTCCTTCATAGTCATACACATCTCTTTGAGTTCCAAATTCTCATCTCTCAAGTTCAAAACTTCACTCTAAATCTTCAGAGAATGGGATATCAATTGAACTATTTGCTCGTTAAATACATTTTTATTGCTTTTACTAATACCTTCGCGAGAGATCTTTATTCTTTTCTTCCTAGAAGACTTAGGGATCTCAACCATATTTCTTTCATTGTTTCTTCTTTTTTCCCCTTCTTCTTCTCCTTCTTCAACATCTTGAGGTGAACCATCAGCCCTTTTTTTCTTGATCCATCCCTCTTCATCCGTAAATACCAACTTTAGAGATAATTTGTTGATTCCCCTAAGAATGTCTCAAGTGGTTCTTGGTCCCTTGGCCAGCTCTATGTCATTTTTCATAATAATGCTAGTAATCAATGAACCATAAGGAAGTTTAGTCTTATCTTTTCTTTTATCTTTCATCTTAAATGCTTCAATCATAAAAGCAGGAATCAAGAAATGCAATCTAGGATTTTTTCTTTCTCATAATACAAGCCATAATCCAAAAGTCATCCTTTGTAACTAGTTGGTGATTCCTTTCTCAAGGTTTGATGACATGAAATACAATCAAATGAAGAATCTATTCAAACATTCCTAGAGCATTAATGTTTTGATCTACATGAGTGAGATTATGATTATTCAACACAATTTTAGCACACTCAAGAATACTTTTATCCTTATATTACTCACATTGTGCTTGTGACACCTATTCCATTTCACACTGATTACTTAAAACTCTAGGGTTTATGATTATGGTTCATCATTTGACAAAGGTTGAGAAACTTATTGGTTCCATTCCAGTTTCAAAGTGATGTGAGTCTCTAAAATATTCTCATGTCCATCATCATCATTATTCACTTCCAAGTTGTTGTAAAGTTTTCTGACTAGGTCATCATGGATATTAGGGTTTTGGTGCATCAATCATTTTGGCACCACTATCTCCAAAGTTTCATAATACGAAAATCCAATTTCTTTCAAATAGTCCTAATCAACTAATCTACCATAATTTAATCTTTTATTCACAAAGTAATTAGCGAAAGACTTACTTTTCTCCAAGGATGGAAACTCATTGTTGTCGAATTATAGAGCTTTCTTCGACCTTAAACCCATTGGAGCCTATTGCTTTTGCTTTGGACTCATAGATGATTGAATTGATTCTTATAATTTAGGGTTTGTTGATGGAGAGATTTCGTCACGTAAGGAGATTTGTGGGTGAATTAGGGTTTTTATGAATAAAGGAAAAAGAGAACACTGTCATGTGAAAGAAAAAAAAAATGAAAGGTTGAAATATGGGTTTTTGATTTATTTTTTGCATTATATCAAATAATGTTAATAGGCCAGACCATTTGAGTGTTTGATTGAATCCTCATGTTTTGACTCATTTCTCAAATGTATTAATACACCCTTTAAGACCTTTTTTTATATGGGTTGATATATGTGTGTCATAATGCAGTTCTTTATGTCTGTTTAACTATATATCGACTCATATGAGGAGATGGGTCACTATACATTTTTTCAGAACTTGAAGATGGATCAATTTATTGTTAAGATATATCGACCTTAATCAGTATATGTATATATAAATATAGAAAAGATATGTGCATGCATAGGCAAACCACAACAAATGGACCCAAAAATAAAGTGAATTGATATGCAAGCCCATATATATTGCTATACATGCCTTTATGGGTTGAAATATAATGTGTCAGAAATAGAGTTTCTAATTCACTTGCTCCATATATCATCCAACCTTTTGATTTGGTCGACCCTTTGAGTGTCAGATTACAGATATTGATTCTACAATATGTCAAATGTTAATCAGTTATTCTAATTTCATCCAAAAAAATATTTTACTCATATAATCACTTTAGTTTTGCTCCATCATGTCTATTTTTCATCATAGTTCACAAATCCTTTCCTTATCCAAGGGTTTGGTGAAAATTTTAGCTATTTGCTTCTTAGTTTCTACATATTCCAATTTAATTTCACCCTTCATCACATAATCCTAAATAAAATGATGTCTAACTTTAATGTGTTTAGTTCTAGAATGATAAATGAGATTCTTTGTCAAATTTATTGCACTAGTATTGTCCACTTTAATATATGTACACTTTGGATTTATGCCATAATCTGCCAATTGATGCCTAATTCATAGTATTTATGCACAACACTATCCAGCTGCTATATATTCTTCTTTGGTGGTAGAGGTAGCTACACTTTTTTGCTTCTTTGATAACCATGCTACTAACAAGTCTCTAAAGAATTGACAAGTCCCACTAGTACTCTTTTTATCTATTCTACAACGTGCATAATCCACGTCCGAATAACCATGCAACTCAAATGATGAATTCCTATTATACCATAGTCCTAATTCGTATGTATTTTTGAGGTATCTAAATATTTTTTTCACCACTTTGAAATGGGATTCCTTAGGATTTGCTTAAAATCCAACACATAGACATAGACTAAATAAAATGTCGGGTTTAGAAGCTATTAAATAAAGTAATGAACCTATCATGTTCCTATATAGCTTTTGACATATTTGCTTGCCATTTTCATCTTGATGAAGTTTGAACTTTGTGCCCATAGGAGTTGCGTAGGATTTTGCCTCATTAAATCCAAATTTTTTCAGTAACTCCTCTGTAAACTTAGATTGGTTTATGAAAATCCCTTTGTCATTTTTCTTAATTTGCAATCCTAGAAAATAATTTAATTCTCTCATCATACTCATTTTAAATTCGGATTGCATGGACTTAGCAAAATCTTCACATAATGATTCCTTGGTTGCATCAAAGATTATGCCATCTACATAGATTTGTATAATTAAAATTTCTTTTCATTCCTTCTTAATAAATAAAGTAGTATCAGTCCTTCCTCTACTAAATCTATTCTTAATTAGAAAGGTGTTAAACCTCTCATACCAAACTCTTGGAGTTTGTTTTAAACCATATAAAGTTTTGTTCAATTTGCATACATGGTCTGGAAATTTTGGATCTTCAAATCCAGAGGGTTGTTTTACATAAACCAGCTTATTTATAATTCCATTTAGAAATGTACTCTTCACATCCATTTGATATAATTTAAAATTCATATAGCAAGCAAAAGCCAAAAGTATCTTAATAACTTATAATCTAGTTACCAAGGCATAAGTTTTTTTATAATCTATTCTTTTTCTTGACTATACCCTTGAACTACTAGTCTTGCTTTATTCCTAATGATTGTGCCATGCCCATCCAATTTGTTCCTAAACACCCATTTAGTGCTTGATCCTTAGGTCTAGGAACCAACCCCCATATATTATTTCTTGTAAATTGATTTAGCTCTTCCTTGCATAGCTAATATCCAATTTTCATCATCAAGAGTTTCATCACTATTTTTAGGTTTTACTTGGGAGATGAATACTATAAATTCACATTGATTTTGTAACGTGAATCTGGTCCTAATTTCTTTACCTAAGTCTCCAATCATGTTTTCAATATCAACACTCTTTCTTAAACTAGAGTATTTAAATTCTCCTTTAGGATGTGATGATTCATCTTCTTGCACTACTTTCTCATACTTAGGATCATTTTCTTCCTTAACTTCCTCTATATTCTCTTGATGCTCTGATTTTGAGATAATCTGTCAAATAAATTTGTATCATCATCTTCTCTATCCATAACATCTTTCCTAGGTTCATCATATTCATCAAATTAAACATGAACCAATTCTTTAACCATTATAGTTCTTTTGTTGTCACTCTACAAGTCTTACTAGTGGCTGAGTATCTTAGAAAAATTTTTTCATCACTCTTTGCATCAAATCCCTAAGTTTCTCTTACCATTATTAAGGATAAAACATTTACATCCAAATATATGAAAATAGCTAATCTTATGTCTTTTTCTCTTAAACAACTCATAAGGAGTTTTCTTAAGATTTGGTCTTATAAAAAGTCTATTTAATAAGTAGCAAGCTGTATGAATGGTTTTGGCTCAAAAATAGACTATACTCACACAACATAGTTCTAGCCATCTCTTCAAGAGTCTTATTTTTCCTTTCTACAACTCCATTTTATTAAGAAGTCCTGAGTGCTAAAAAGTTGTACTCGATTTCATATTCTTCACAAAACTCTTGCATGATCTTGTTTTCAAACTCTTTACCATGATCACTTCTAATTCTCAAGACATAACAATCTTTCTCATTTTATATCTTTTTACAAATTTAATAAATAAGCTACTAACTTTTTTTCTCTTTTGCCAAGAATATCACCCAAATATACCTAGAATAACCATCTACAATTACAAAACCATATTGTTTTTCACCTAGACTTTGAGTTCGAGTTGGACCAATAAGTCCATGTGAAGAAGCTCTAAGGGTCTAAAGGTAGATACTTCATTCTTAGGCTTGAATGAAGTTCTAACATGCTTGCCTTTCATGCAAGCATCACACAACCTATCTTTTTCAAACTTGAGATTAGGTAGGCCTCTAGCTATATCATTTTCTTTTAACCTAGATATTTGGTTCATACTACATGTCCTAATCTTTTATACCACAACCAAGAATTATTCACATCTAGAGCCATCAAACAAACTTTCTCATTTCCTATGTCATCTAAATATATCACATATATGTTTCTTTCCCTAGAGCCTTTAAATCTAATCTTATTGGATTGTTTATCTATAACTAAGTATGCAATACAATCAAATACAACAATAAATCTAATCCTATTGGATTGACTAATGTTAGGCAAATTATGCTTTAAACCTTTGACAAATAAAACATGTTCAATTTTAGTTGAGGAGTTACTTATGTTTCCAATAATGATGATCGTGCCCTTAGAGATGTCTCCAAGGACAATATCACCTCCTTGCTTCTTTTTCAATGAGCAAAAGTGTGTGGCCTCTCCCGTCATACGTCGAAAACAACCACTATCTCGAAACCACTAGCTCTTGAAATTTTTGGATTGAAAGCATACCTACACAACAATGAACATTCGCAATGTAGCATTTGGTACTCATGCCTTCTTGGGTCCGCCAATGTTAGTGCTCAAAAGATTTTTGTGGTACTCAAATTAATGTGCCTTGTGTTTGTGATGATGTCTTATTTTTATACTCAATTTTAGTTATACCATTATAAGATTTAGTCACATTGCCTTTGTGACTTTGATATGTGATGTTGGGCATTTTCTTCAATTTACAAGATTGAGAAACATGCATATTCTTCATGCAAATGTGACACTTATTTTTGGTCTTACTATTTTTGGATCTAGGAATAAAGAAACTATATAGTTTCTTTTATGTGTTTAATGGATCATACTCAAGACTGACCTTGTCATAGACAACCTGTTATGCTCCTAGCATGAGATCTAATTTCTCTTGGTCTTGAATAAATTTATACAATTGAGAGTTAAGTCTTTTATTCTTCTCTTTTTCTTCTTCAAGTTCTTTTGACAATTTTTGGTCAGTTTGAAGAGCATTTGTATTCATCCTAGAGATCTCATCTATTTGGTCATGTAATTTCTTGTTCTCACATTTGAGAACATTATTCTCGTTTCTAAGGTCTTTAATTTCCTTTTGAATTTTATTGATTTTTCTTTTCAAGATCACCTAAGGTTTTTCTAAGTTCAAGATTGCACTTTTTAGACTTTTTCAAGTCTTTTAGTGCTTCAATTAAAGTCTTATCTAAATCACTATTGGAGTCGGAGTTAGAAAAATATAACTCATTGTCTTTCTCATCCTCTAAAGCTATGAAACATATGGTGGCTTGCTCCTTGGTTGCATCCTTCATACCTAAACTTGCCTCTGAATCACTCCAAACTACCAATATCTTCCTTTTCTTTTCCTTCTTCCCATGTGTCTTTTCATATTTCCTTTCCTTCTTTAATTGAGGACACTCCGCCTTGATGTGTCTCAATTTCTTGCATTCAAAACATCTTAACTCATCTTCTTTCCTATTTTTCTTAAGATCTTTCCTTCCTCTATACTTTTTCTTCATTTTAAGCTTTCTCAATCTTCATGAGAGGATTGAGATTTCTTCATCATCATCATCCTCACTCTCTGTATCGCTAGAGCTCTCACTTTCAACTTTCAATGCAATTGTTCTTTCTTTAGCTTCCATTGAGGTTGATTGAGATTGAGTATTCATTTTCATCTCATAAGTAATAAGAGTTCCCACCAATTGATCCATAAAAAAGTGTTTCCAAATTCTTTGATTCTTCGATGGCAGTAACTTTGGGTTCCCACGCGTTCAGCATGCATCGGAGAATCTTGTCCACCATATCTTCTTCAGGAACTTCTTGTCCAAGTAGCCTTAACTCATTGGTGATGGTGTTGAAACATGTTACCATTTCTCTCACTGTTTCACCTACTTTTATTTTGAATGCTTCGTATTCTTGCTTGAGTATCCGAATTCTGCTTTTCCTTACTTGGTCGTCCCTTCATATGTTGCTTCTAACCTTTCTCAAATCTCTTTGGCTATAATACATGAAGAAAACCTATTGTATTTGGAGTTGATTCAGGCTAGATGAAGTATGTTCAAGGCTTTGCAGTTTGCTTGGAAGGCCAGCTATTGCTCAATGCTCATATCCTTTAACTTTGCTGGAGTTTTGACTCCATCCATAATAATTATACGAAATTCAATCCTTTCTTCTATTATTCTCCAGGCCATAAGATTTTGAGCAATTATAAAATTCTTCATCTCTATTTCCATTATTTATAATTGCTTCCGTTGAAGAATGGTGCTCTATTTGTTGAACAAGCCTTTGTCGAAATACCATCTATGTTATTGTGGGCCATAGATTGGATCATTGATCTAGAAGTCGTTAAACTCTTTCACTAGACACTAAGCTCTGATACCAATTGTTAGTGAGTTAAGAAAGGGTGAATTAACTCTCTTGACTCTTCTTTTTCTGGAAACTAGCTATTTTAAAAGTTTAATACAAATAAGAGAAGAAAGAAAAGAATGAGAGACACAAGAAATTTTTAGAGTAGTTCCACCAAATCTGGTATACATTCACTATCAAATTTCTCACTTGGATTTTCAACTCCACTAACTCAATGTAGCTACACTTTTGATTTTTATAGGGAACTTAAGAAACCGAACCCAATCTTGTTTTCTCTGAGGCATAAGATCAAACCTATGCAAGTGTTCACTCAACACTTGATTTTTCTCAATACAAACTCAAGATCAAGACACCTCTTGATCTGTTACCATTGGACTTACAAGAAATTTACAATGAAGTAGTGAAATGAAGACTTGAAGTCTTAGACTTTAAAACACAGCAACAAAGAAATTTAAATCTCATATTAAAACAATGAATCTCTTGTATTCTCTCTCTCTTTAACAATGGTCTATATATGTCTTCCGAGCTCTTGTTTGATTGGTTGAAGATAGAGATGTTGGAGCTCATTAGTTTCTTCATTAAGTGCTTTAACTACCCGCTTGCTTTTGGTAGATTCGAATGTTGTGGCTTGATAAGTCGACCTCTTCTTTTGATTGGTTTATACACATTTGAATTGCTTTGAACGTTTTATCTTGATGGGTCGATACATTGTAGACTTGGGTTGATACAAAATTTATGTTCTATTTTTCAAACATGTACTGTTCATCCATGGGTTGCTACACAAAGCATATAAGTTGATATAATACATAGAGATGGTTGATACATTTTGGCATTGGCTTGATACAATATATCGATAATGGTATTTCTCTTAAGTTCAATCATTGTGGATCGATATATTTATGTGCTTGGGTTGATACAGGTAGACACTGATTTAGATATTTGATATTCAGAGCACTATGGGTTGATACAAACTATATGGAGGGTCAATTCATTTTTCTGAAAAGTGTGAACTATACTTAGAAAATTTAAAATTCTAACTGTTATACTCATATGGGCCTGTTTTGACTCATATATCTCTATAACACATTTCATGGGTCGATATAGTGAATACATTAGCTTGACACAATTAAGTTCTGCAATAAACTTCTGAGAGTAAGTTCTTATATATCGTATGTTCAACATCATGAATCGCTATACATACTACTCTTGGTCGATATATTGAATCATTGGGTTGATATATTTTAACTCTACAGTAAGCTTCTGAGAACATATTTTTGTATATTGATATATCGAATTATTGGTTTGATACATTTTAAACTCAGCAGTAAGTTTCTGAGAATATTTTTTGTATATTGATATATCTAATATTACGTATTGCTATATGCAATCTCGATTACCAATCTTTTAAGAGTATGATTTTGTATATCAATACATCCTATGCTATGGATTGATACAGCATAGCTCTAAAAGCAAAAATTCTGAGTTCAAAAAACCATTTTACTTGACAGTCATCGTTAGAACATCATCAAGGTTTTCACTCTTGATCATCATTAAAGCATGAACTCTAAACACAATCAAAACCTATTTAACTCAATAATCTCTAAATATCATCAAGGTTTTAAACCAACTCTTAATCATCATTAAAGCAAGAACTCTAACATCATCAAAGTTTTAAATTGACTCTTTAATTATCATCAAAACATATTTTACTCAACATCTTATATAGATTGTCATTGACTGAACCTTTCCACCGTCTTCGGTCTCTAATGTTGCCTACCGACCTCGCACCGGTAGCAACTGATGATTATTGTTATCTTGAGAACCTCATGAGGTGAAATGATGTCTTTTAGTGAGTTGGATGGAGTTCAAAGTGTAAGCATCAACTCTTTGATGATTAATTTATACCTTAAAGGGCTGTTCATGGCGGTCCTTCATATCTTGCCTCATTCTGGGTTAAGTTCAGAAAAAATTTCCACTCTTTGACAGCTTTTGGGTAGGGTATCTGCATTTGCAAATCATAGCATCTCTATTTTTTTTTTCCCTGGTTAGGTCTTTTAAGGTTTAGTGTAAGACTATTTATTCCGATTACTTAACGAGTTTTTGTGTTATTTGTATGCTGAAGTTTGAAAGCTATGGCTTTTCTTATGCTAAGTGATTTTCTTTGTCTTGCCTGGGCAGATCTCCTTCCTAGTGCAAAAATTAAAGATCGTGGACCATCCATCATCCACCTATTTCTGGCTTTGCATTTGACACTGCATTTTGGAGCTGGCATGAGTAATGCTGGAACTCACCTAGACTCCGAAAGTTCAAAAGCTTTCAGGTCAATTGGCATTCAAATGAAGCTACAAACAAATGCAAAATAACCATTTTTGAGCAAAGTTGCAAAATCATGTTTATATTTCAAACCTAGTGGCACAGAACAACTTGTTCATGTGTGCATCATTGTTTGCTACATCTGTTAGCTTGTCCGAGGCTAAAACCCTTGATCTTTGGCTGTGTATTGATCTTCAAATAAAATGAACCAATAAATGTGTATATTTGAAGCAGTATGAGGTGATTAGGATGGACAATATATAGACAGTTTTTATTTACTAAGGAACCATGGCCTTTAGGAATTGAATTCAACAATTCAATTGGATAAAGTATATCAAAAAGTGATTATAATTCAAGGTGTTAGCTTATCCCCAGAAAAGGAGCTTAAAAGGAGAAAGGGAGGGCGGGGGGGGGGGGATTGAATTCTTAACTTGAAGACACTGAATCAGTCCGATGTCCAGGGAGAGGAACTCAACTCAATATATGGCTATACACAAATAAAAGATATATGATTAAAATGTGTATATTCTGTGAATCTCACCACCAGTCTACAGATATAGGATTGCACAAATAAAAGACCAATATCTTGAACCCAAAATTTAAAAGATTCCAGATAGACACGTCAGCGCAAGCAAGACCAAACTTACTGAGTGCTGTACAGAGAGAACTCTGCTCATGACATCTGAAGTTTGTGTGGTGGCTATCATGATCTTAAAGGTGCAATTTCCAGTTGATGGATTGGAAGTCGTGATGGTAGATATGTTTGGGAATTTACAAGCACTATCAAGCTGATTAAATTGCTGGTAGTAACTATTAAACGCATAAGATGCATTTCCACCGGAGTCCAAATCTCCGCATGAAGTCATATACCCAAGGCTAGTGCAGTCAGCATGTGCACAAGCATAGCTTACACTTGGTCCAAGATTCGAGTCATCAAGGTTCACAGAAGGCGACATAATACACCATTTCTTACTCAAATAGTGAACACCTTTGCCAGGGACCAAAGCTCCCGAATTCATTGTTCCAAGATTAAGCTCATATTTGGTTGTCCCATCAAAGTTGAATATGCCCCAATGGCGTTCAAAATTGCCCGGCTGAATGCTCTTGGCATCCTCATCTATAAGGCTAAACAAGTAGGCATCAATTGTACCTGGTCTTAATGGTGTTCCTTTCCCTTGCATGACCCGGTTCATAAAACCTTGATTGAACTTCTGAGCATAGGTTGGGTTTGCATTGCGATCGCCATCAGTAGGCCACCCCACTTCTCCAACAATAATGGAAATGTTTGGATACCCATTCTTCTGCAAAGCCCAGATAAGAGTATCATAGTTTGCATCAAACACATTGTCATAGGTTGTTCCCCCATCATTCAGAGGTGGTGAGTAACCATCAAAGAATGCATAACCAACTGGAAAGCTTGGATCGTTATAGAGGCTGATGAAAGGATAGATGTTGACAGTGAATGGACATCCATTGTCACTTAGGAACTTAACAATTTCAACCATGAGATCATGGATGTCTGATCTAAAGTCTCCTCCGGATGGTAAATTAGTTGAACTTTCATATACATCAGCATTGAGAGGGACTGTAACCTTCACTTGACTGCCAAGTCCAGCACTCACTAAAGCTGCTTGTATGTTTTGAAGTGCTGGAAAAGTAGTTGTAAGGTAGGTTCCGTTTAATGTAGACAAAAATGGTTCATTCCCAACAGCAACATACCTTTAGTATAACCAGAATGAAAATCAGTGTCAGAGGAAGAATCTACCATGTAAATCGATGTTTCAACTGTCAAAAATTTGAATTTCATCCATCAGACATTCAAATAATAATGCCATACCCTACTCACATCTTGAAATTCTTTGAAGTAAGTTATTACCAGAAGCTACTAGTGGCTGCATATTTTCTTTCGATCACTAAAAGAGCCATAAGCGGCTCCGCTCTGCTGCATAGTTTCATCAAGAGTCTTCCATTTCCTCAAACATCTAACAAGACTGATAGACTTAATGTGCTCTCTTATTTTGTAAAAAAAAAAATAAAAAATAAAATAAAAGAGACCAAGAGTCTCAAGGTAGGATAGTCTAAGAGTCATACGTTGAAAAGAGTCTCTTCATGTGGAACTGAAAAGTCATATGTATTATGTAAAAAATGAATGAATGAGAAAGAAGGCATGAATCACTCTCTCTGAAAAATTAAAGAAAAAATTCTACTCTTGTCCATATTTTTGCAATAAATTTGATATCAAAGCCTGAAGATCTAAGAGAGATTATGCAATATTTGAAATATAGATGGCAAGTTCTTCTATTGCCAATTTTAGTGAAGTCCAAATCCCTATTTTTGCAAGGGAAAATTATGATTTCAGGTGTGTCAAAGTGAAGACTATTCTTGAGTCATTAGATGTGTGGGATCTTGTAGAAAATGGAATCAGAGAGCCAGAATCACCGGCGACTTTGACTATAGCACAAAGGAAGGAGATAAGGGAGAAGAAGCATCTTGATGCAGCTGATCTTTCCATGATTCAGAGGGGACTTTCAAATACAATTTTCCCCGGAATCAAGGGAGCGATGAAGGCAAAGCAGGCATGGGATATTTTGCAAGAAAAATTTCACGGAGATCTTCAGGTACGGTTGATAAAACTTCAATCTCTTAGAAGGGAGTTTGAGAATATTAGAATGAAAGAAAATGAATCGGTGCAAAAATTCTTCACTAGATTAATTGAATTGGTAAATCAAATGAAGGCTAATGGTGGGGAGATTACTGATAAGAAGATCAATGAAAAGGTGCTAATATGTTTGCCTGAAAAATTTGACTCCAAAGTCGCTGTGATAGAAGAAATAAAAAATCTAGCAACAATGAGTATTCACGAGTTGATGGGTTCACTAAAAGCATTTGAGTAAAGATTGATTCACCGTAATGAAAAAGCTGTAGAAAGTACATTTCAATCTAAGCTTGTGCTTGGTTCAAGAAGTCAGGGAATGTCTAGTGAAGAAAAACAAAATGATTTGGGTAGAAGTAGTGGATGGGGCAGAGACAGAGGTAAAAGTTCAAGGGGAAGAGGTAGAGACAGAGATGAATTTAGAGAAGGGGAGACGAAGAATAATGAAGATGATTTAGTCAAAAAGTGTTTTATCTGTGACAAGCGAGGGCATCTAGCAAAAGATTGCTACCACAGAGGAAAACCACAACGCTTCAGTTGCAAAAAGTTTAGTCACTTGAAGAAAGATTGCAGAGTAAATGTTAATCAGCAGGCAAAGATGACAAAAGATTGTGATGCAGAAGATAATATGTTTTATGCTTATCAAAGTGCAATAGCAAAAAGGGATGATCATTGGTATGTTGATAGTACAAGTGGTAATCATATGACAGCTGAGAGAAGTATTTTTTGTGAATTGGATACAAGATTCCATTCAAGAGTGAAAATTGGCAATGGAGGAGGAGATTGAAGCCATTGAAAAGAACAAGACTTGGGAGTTGGTTGATAGACCACAAGATAGAGCAGTAATTGGTGTGAAGTGGGTTTATAAAGTGAAGCATAAGACAGATGGCTCTGTTCAGAAAAATAAAGCAAGATTGGTTGTCAAGGGATATGCACAACAAATGGGACTGGATTTTTATGAAGTCTTTGCTCCAGTCGCAAGGCTTGATACTATCAAGATGTTAATAGCATTAGCTTCTCAAAAAAGTAGGCCACTTTATCAATTAGATGTGAAATCTGCATTCATGAATGGTGAGTTAAAAGAAGAGGTTTATTGGGAGCAACCGGCTAGTTATATAGCTAAAAATGCAGAGGGCAAAGTGCCTAAATTGAAGAAAGCATTAAATGGCTTAAAACAAGCTCCATGGGCATGGTATAGTCAAATCGATAACTATTTCATCGATAATGAATTCAAGAAGAGCATGGATGAACCAACTTTGTATGTGAAGAAGCAAGGTAGAGACATTCTTATTATTGCTTTGATTTGGTGTTTATGGGCAATAATCGAAGAATGGTTGAAGAATTTAAAGAAGACATGATGAAGAGATGAAATGAGTGATCTGGGGCTATTGAATCATTTTCTTGGAATGCAAATTTATTACTGTGAAAATGAGGTGTTTATACGTCAAGAAAATTATGTAGAAAAAATTCTAGCAAAATTTTGGATGAAAGGTTGCAAACCAATTGATACTCCAATGATGTTGAATGAGAAATTGAAGAAACATGGTGGAAGAAGTGTTGATGAAAGGATGTATAGGAGCTTGATTGGTAATTTATTGTATCTCACAGCAACCAGGCTGGATATTATATTTGCAGTTAGTTTGTTGTCACGTTTTATGCATTGTCCCAGCCATTTTCACTATGGAGCACGCAAAAGAGTGTTAAGGTATGTGCAGGGAACCAAGGGCTATAGAATTAAATATTGCAGGGGTTTTGTGACAGTGATTGGGCAAGCTGTGTGGATGACAAGAAGGACACATCTGGGTATGTTTTTATGATTGGTTCAGGAGCTATTTCATGGTGCTCAAAGAAGCAGCAATCTTGAGAAGAATATTGGTAGATATGGAAGAAAAGCAAGATGCTGCAATTGATATTTACTGTAACAACAAATCAGCCATTGCATTGGCTAAAAATCCAATGCAACATAGTCGGGCAAAGCACGTAGCCATCAAGCACCATTTTATCAGAAATGCAATAGAAGAAAATGAAATCAGCTTGAAGTATTGCATGTTTGAAGAGCAAGTGTGGCAGACATTTTCATGAAGGCATTACCAAAGGATAAGTTTCAGTTGCTGAGGGAAAAGCTTGGTGTGGAGAAGTCATACAAAGAAATGGTTGGAGAGAAGAAAACACATTAAGGGGAAGTGATAGACTTAATGCACTCTCTTGTTTTGTAAAAAAAAAATAAAAATAAAATAGACCGAGAGTCTCAAGGTAGGATAGTCTAAGAGTCATACGTTGAAAAGAGTCTCTTCATATAAAACTGAAAAGTAATATGTATTATGTAAAAAATGAATGAATGTGGAAGAAGGCATGAATCACTCTGTCTGAAATATTACAGAAAAATTTCTGCTCTTGTCCATATTTTTGCAACAAAGACTTGACATAACAGTATATTTACCAGAGTACTATGCTATATCCACCTGTGCATACTCAGTGAACAGTGCAATGTACATCTGCTAAGTCTGATGGAAAGATCTGTGTGGGTCATCCTTTATTTAACTTTGTATTTATTTATTTATTTATTTATTTATTTTTATCATTGGTCAAACCAGTGATTTATTACCCAGGAAAAAAAAAAGTGCTTTTCAGAAGAAAGAAGTTGTAAAAGTTGCTCTTTATGAAAACTGGCTGCCAAAATTGAGTGGCAAATCTTTTGAATTGTTCCAGCTATGTGGCTGAAGAATTTTTGAGCTTAGACTTCCAGTTGATATCATTTATTTTAGAAACAGGAGCAAGTATTCATAAAATTGCTTTCCCTGTTTCCAGATCAATATGAAGGGTGTGCATCAGGGAGGCTTTTTGAAGGAAAAGAGACATATTCAATCATCTTAATAAGACAAACTCATTCATATTTTTAAAAGCATCAACTAAATTAGGCAATTAAGAAAAGAGAGTTATTCATTTATTCCCTCTAGCACTCAGATTAAAAAGTGTATAAATGATCATCGTCCATGTCCTTTGCCATACTAGAACATCCATGTGAGGCATTCAATTAAATTCATGTAGTTAAAAGCATGACAGATGCCATATCAGAAGTCATCCAACATTCAAATGGAATAGGAAACAAATAGAAGATGCTTAATTTGAGAAGTTAAGTGGTGGTAAGGCCACTTTTAGTATGAGCAGGACAACAATATTATAATGTTCAAGCAACAAAGTTTTCTCTCTCGGAACAGCCATGCTGCCACCAAAAAAAAAAAAGGGATGCTTCAAACCAAGATGCCTTCTTAGATAAGAAATTTTTTACAAGGAAATAGACATGTAAAGGCCAGATCAGACCAAGGGCCAAGCTTTGAACTTGCCAAAAGTTCAGGCTGCATGCTAAGCCTATTGGAGATGAATATTTAGATAATCATGGCTTGCTTGTAGGAGGGATCCCAAAACTTAGACCGATTAAAATCTTGGTTTAAATTCTCAGAATCCAGCAAAAGGATGACCTGGGTGAGGCATGCAATTTTCCTTTTAGCAACAGAGCCCATGATTTAGAACATACTACAGGACATTCTTAGAACATGAAAGAAGTAAGGCCTTTTGGTAGAGTTCTATGTTAGTGGAAATCCAGTCTCATTCAGAGACTGTAATATTTGAGAAACATTTTCACAATGCTTTTTTACAAATCTTATCCAGAATACAGGCAACCTTCTTTTTATTTTTTGGCGGACATCACTTGAAAGATCAAAATTCCCCACATTTGAGTTTTGGTCCACTATATTTTATGGTATTAATATTAATGATTTGTTGCAAGAATTTATCTACTATTACATTGCTCAGTATTTTGGCTTTATACAACAACCTAGGCCTTCTATCCCAAAATTTGGGGTCGGCCAGTATTTTGGCTTTATGGGGGGGGGGGGGAGGAACCCTCATTGATGTCTTTGGAAAGAGTTGGGTACTTCCAAAGGTTCTTCATGGTTTCCTAAATAATTCTCAAGGGCTTTTGAGTATCTAGAAGCATACTATAATAACACTTTTATGGTGTGTTTGACTAGAAAGGATTACCTAAATCATTAGAGAGCAAATAGTTTCTCTTAAACCAGTGCCGATGATGTTATCAAACAAAGAGTAGATCATCTAGTTTGACCAGCAAACCAGACAATCCGCTCCAAGTTGATTCAAAAGACTAGATGTGTATTGGATAGGAAAAAAAGACCCCACCCATTTGTTCTGTCAGGGGAAAAAGAAAAAAGAAAAGAAGTAAAAAACATATTTGGAAAGAAGAATTATGTTTCCATTTCCCGGCATTAATACTGCATGTTAATTTAATCAGATACTATGCTAAACACTATGTAAATTTCCCCGTGTTAATACTTCGAGTTAATTTCCCAGTGTCCAGCCATTAGCTTTTCTTATCCAATTCTCAAAAATCTCAAACCATTTCCTAATATCAATTCTTGGACCAATGCTACCAATTTTCAGAAATCTATTTGCTCTATTTCAGAAACTTGATGTTAAGCTCAGTGACACTGCAAATCATAAACCATCCATCCACTTGAATGCATCCGTAGGCAACAAATAAGAACAGAATACCAGACTCCCCTATTTTATAGAAAACATTCTAGTTTCTAGTCAAGTGCACATCTCTCCCTCTAAATAAAAGTTTTCCAAATACATGATCTCTCACTATTAAAATTGGAGAGAATAAAGCACAAGCAACAACAGACAGGTGTCAAGTGTTTGGAGAGATGCATCGCTTGGGCATCGTCAGAGAAAGTCCTATTGCCAAGTAACATGAATATGTCCTGGACGGTAAGGAGACAAGGTGACAAAGTCCAACAAGTATAATGGCTTATTAGGTCCTATGACATTTTAGATTGTCTCACAATTATTGGAAGAAGTCATGATTATCCACTTGCTTGATCCAATTCCAACAAAATAAAGAACATAAATTGACAAGTGGCTGAATTATGCAGTCAGGAAAGAGGAAACGGGTTGAGATCAAGGAGTACGGGGAAAGCAAGAGTATCAATACTGATGTCAAGAGCTACATGAGTCAAGGTTTGCAATCATTAAGGTAATTATCAGCCACATTAATGGAATAATTGTAACGGTGATGATAGACAGCATCAGATTGAGAACCTGTCTGCAGGAATGGAACTGCAAACACATCCTGAGGTACTGTTCAGTTGAAATGAAAGTTGTAGACCATGCATAATGAAGAAGATGCTTTTAAAAGCGAGATACAGCAAATAATATAAGTAAGCTATCTCCAAAAATCCTACAACTCTGATGTAGCTTGTAAAGGCTGATTAAACTGTAACTGGCGTTGGACAGTGACCAGAATTGTCACACGGCTCCAAAGGGTAACATCATATGGTTGAGATGTGGCACCAACACAAGAACTTAATAAGAGAAATGAGAGGAAAGCAATTAAAGGCTTTACTTGAATTAAATAAAAAAACTACATCTACTTATTGCTCAGAGCGTTATTTGGTAATATATTTGTTCAAACTAGAGAAAGGAATGTTTAGGCAGAATCCCAGGGAATCTAGAAGGTTTCTACTTGCAGTTCGGAAAGAATTGGACTTAAACCTTATATGCATGAAGTGTTTGGCTGCACACATTGTACATAACATTCCCTGAGGAATTCCCCTTGCTCCCTCCCCCGAATTAATAGATGCCAATAAGTTCCTCAAAGAATTGTGCAAATAAAATATATGTATTTTCTCATTTCCAATGCTGGGTTTGTTCCTGTCTAGGGCTTTATCTCTGTTTTTGAGACAGATTTGGAGATGGGCCGTCTTCTACATATTGAACCATTCTATGTCCAGTAGCATATTATCTCACAAATAAAATCAGCCAGTGCACCAGAACATACACGATATGAAACTGAAAGCAAGTTGGAAGAAGAAAAGGGTTGTTATGTAAGCAACCATCACCTGATGTCCACACCACCAGAGGAGACATACGCGGAGACATTCTTGGCAACCCAATTCTGAGCTGCAGCCACATTGTTTGCCAAAGAGTAGAGCATATCATTAGGGATACCAACCATGACCTCAATCCCGGACTTGGCAAGTGCCTGCAAAGCTCCAGAATCAGCATCAAATAGCTTTACTTTCTGAATTCTATTGTCCTTCAGCATCGTCACCACTGTGGCTGGAGGCAAAGGGTGGGTTGCCTGAGTCCCCCAATTTGCTCCTATTCCTCCAACCGAAACCACCAACCCCAACAGCAACAGCCATACAGCACCAAAACTCACAAAACCTCTACAATCCATTGAAATATCACTTCTCTCAATTCTATATCTTTTCTTGAGACCCAGCTCAAGCAGATAGAGAACCAACTACAATCTTGGTTTTGCCTTTATAAGTAAGAGCCACCAATTCACGATTTCAACCAAGGTCAAACAAATGGGAAAATTTAGCTAGAAATAGCGAAGGAAAGTGCTCAAATTAAAGAGGGTTTGCCAAAAATAATTTCCCAATACAGTAAAAAGAGATCAAATCGACTATCTCAAGTTTTGAATAAGATTATACAAAATGTATGTAAGGGAATAATACAACAAAAATAGGAAGTGAGTGAGATGAAAAATACCAAGAATAAGCCATAAAGCGAGAGACAAATGGACAACACTTACAAGTATTTAATTTATCCCAACCAAAAACAGAAATTCTTCATCATAGAAAGATTTTGATGAAAAAAAAGAGACAAAGGCTCAGACCAGAAGAAAGACATCAGCAAAAGCTACGTCGACTTTATCTTCGGATGGATTAAAAGTTTGGAAAAATTAATTAAACCTCAATAGTACGTCAAAAGCGC
Organism: Dillenia turbinata; assembly: GCA_037126225.1. NCBI lineage: Eukaryota > Viridiplantae > Streptophyta > Magnoliopsida > Dilleniales > Dilleniaceae > Dillenia > Dillenia turbinata. Next base: position 10,725,451 of record JBAMMX010000014.1, on the reverse strand, counting down.
ACAAAGACAGAAACCCATAGAAGAGAAAGAAGGATATATTCTTTGCCTTTGGTGACGCAGCTGTTTCAACAAAAAAAAAACAAAACAAAAACAAAAACAAAAACCCCACATAATTTAAACATTAAACTAAGTGGGGGTCGAATCAAACATGCCAGCCTGAGTCAGCAGATTTCCTCTTAATAATTGTATATTTTTAATGGGGTTTCATTGAAGATCCGAGATATCTATCATTTCAATTTAAAAGAATAAATAAATAAATAAATAAACAATGGGGAACTTTTGTTGTCATTTTAATCTGCAGGAGGCAGAAACCGACCTTCATGTGGGATGCATTTTTGTTGGACTTAAATGCCATTGCTGTGTCGTATTGCATACACATGGCACACCAGCGGACATATGTTTGACGCGGGAGAGGGAGAGAGACCTTGCTGAATTCAACACGTCAGCTGATTCTCGAAAACAACAAAAGCCCTTTAGTGTAAGGTTAAGTGGGCTGTTTTACTACGTGCCACGTGGGAAAGGATACTCCAGCAAAAAGTGCATTCAGAGGAGATAGAATTGTTGGACTTTTGAAGTAGTATGGACCCACTTGCACAATCTAATGGGTCATAATCAATTTGAGAGCTGTCCGAAATCTGATTTCGACCTCCTCGCATTTGAGCCACTTATGTGGCAATTTGTGAAGAACCATCTTTTACTTTACCTGTATTGCATTTTTGAAAGTCATGATATCTGAAAATTACCTTCTGCAACATATTTTTATTTTTAACAACTGATAAAAAGGGGGTTGGGCCTGCTACAAGGAATGCACATGCTATCCACAACTAAAAAACTCTTGGGACTTCTTAGGATTTCAATTTCATCCTGTTATAAACTAATTTTAATTATAAAATCTGCATATTATTCACCCATTTTAAGGCATGTTTCATTTTTATCCACCAATTACAAGTCACCAACTTTCTTATGTCATTTGCAATACTGGTGCCACTGAGAGCTGGAACTCTGCGGAATATTTAAGGCCTCCACGGAGTTCCAATGCAGGCCTGAATTTCTGTATCCCTTCTCTGAAGCACAACTCATGTACTCCTCTTAATTCGATATTCATATTAGAAACCATAACCACACTGAAGGGGTCGACCTTTGTGAACCAAACTTTCTTTGGCAACTGCTTTGGTTACTGTCGAAGGTAGATTTTACATTACAGCTAATTGCTCTGTTGACCCGAATGGGAAATCGGTGATGATAAGTCTTCTAAGCCTTTATAGGTAGTGAGACTTGTAAATACCGTCGAAAATGGATCTAGAGGAGGAAACTCCAACACTCAAATCAGAAATAATGATAATGAAAGAAAGAGAAACAGATTGAGTTGAGTCGTCTAGTAGTCTTGTATAGTTTTTGTGTTAAGTATAGAGTTATTGAACATACCTTATTGGTCGTCTGTGTATAATATATATAGTATGTACATGTATGATAAGTCTCTGTTGGAGGGTGTAGAAACCCCAATTTCTTTGTAGAAAGATCGTTAGGGATCTTTGAAAATTAGAGACACTATAGTTAAAGATTTTTAGAAGAATTAAAATCCTATTGATTAAGAGAAGTTCAAATTATCATGGAGATTCCCTACATTGTTGGAAGAAATTACGAAAACTCCTTTTTTTATCAAGAAAGATTACTTTTGGCATTAGAGGAGATTCGAATCTTAGGTGATCAAATTCGTTTGACAAGCATTATCTATTAAAAAGCTATTTGACAATGATTGAGAGAGTTAGAGCGAGAGATGGGTGAGCAACTTACCTAAGAGGGCTTGCTTGAGATGATCGAGAGATGTAAGTGAGAGTGCTTGACCGATAGGGTATTCAATCGAGAGCTTATTTGATCGTCTATGGACCTTGCCTAATGGGCTTAGTGGCTTCTGGGTTTTATAATAATGGACTGTTAAACCATGTATCATCATTTGTCCATACTCTTAATGTTGTTTTGAAGAAATAACATTAAGAGTAGAGACAAAGTTATAAGAGTTAGGAAATTTGAAAGGGCGTGAAGTTGGAGCATTTTTGGGTAAGTGGAAAAGATATAACGATGGAGCATTAAATGCGAAAGGTGTCGCTTCATCTGCGAAGCATGCCGCATTGATTACTAAGAATCGTATTCAACACGCTTCTTGTCATTATAAATAGTAAAGGGTATTTGGTGGAGTCTCGTCACTCTATTTAGTGAGATAAAATTTTGGCATTTAGGTTTTAGATTGAAATGGCAGAGTTTGTGAAAAAACAGGGATCTTGAGGGAATGTGAGACGAGAGATGATTTTAGAACTATCAATACAAGGGTCCATTAGCAGGAAAACTATCGATACAAGATTCCATCATGGCATTTAGAAACCCAATGTCATGATGGTTCAGTATCGGTGTTTTAAGAGCCTTACATTTGTTGAAGGCATCCCCACTGCATTTTTGGCGAGTTCTTTGGAAGGTGGGGGCGTTTCCCCACTCCAATACCCAAAGGAGTGTCCCGGTAGCATCCTAGTAGCAGGAGACTATTAATTTTCTTCTGAGGATTTTCAATATATCTTAGGCCGAGACATTGGGAAAATGGCCCATAGGGGAGATGAGGGGACAAAAGAAATACATGAGAATGGGATTTGGAGGACGAACCTGGTCGACAAAGCAAGGAGTTAAAACTGAGAAAATAGGAGTCAAACTTAGTTTGATTGCAAGGATTTATAAGGTCAATAAGCTGTAGTGATGTCCTGTTAAGGCCTATATGAGGCATTGTGCTAAGAGTTGAGGTGCAGAAACCTTTTGAGGTGATGAATCGAGAGAGAGAGAGTGTGTGTAGAACCCTTTTGAGGCGTAAAGCTAAGAGATGGGTTGTGTCTATCTTGTCGGGTTCTAGAACCCATATTGACAAAGCATTTTGAGGTGTAGAGCCGAGAGAGAGTGGGCCACGTCTATCGATCAAGTGCTAGGACCCATATTGATGATGCGTTTTGAAACGTAGAGCTAAGAGAGTAGACTGCATTTACCCGTCTGGATGGTAAGACCCATATTGATGATGCTTTTTTAGGCATAGAGCGAGCCAAAAGAGTGTGTCGTGTCTACCTGGTCGAGTGCTAGAACCCGTATGACAACGCGTTTCATGGCGTAGAGTCGAAAGATTGGGCTGCATCTACCTAGTCGAGTGTTAGGACCCATATTGACGATGCATCTCGAGACGTAAAACCGAGAGAGTAGGCCGCGTCTACCCGGTCAGGTAATCAACAACGCGTTTCGAGGCATAGAGTCGAGAGAGTGAGTGTGGAACCCTTAGGAGGTGTAGAGCCGAGAGAGTGAATTAGCGAAAGAGAAAATGGTGGCTAAGGATTTATGAGTGCAAGGGCTTAAGCTAACAAGTTATGGGATGACAAATATCAAGACTAGTAAGAATGATGAAGATTACTAGTAGTAGATATGCGAATTCTCTGAGTTCCATATTCTTGGTACAACAGAATTGTCTAAGTGTTTAAGGCGGTACATTCCTGAACGAATTACCAAGCACACTTGATAGGGGCCTTCCCAGTTCGACTCGAGCTTGCCTCTCGGTTGGGATTGTCTTGCGGCCTTGACTCTCCAAAGAACTAAGTCTCTTAGTTTGAACATTCTAGCTCTAATTCTTCTATTATAGTATTGGGTCATTTGCTACTGATAGGTTGTCATTTGAGCCAATGTGAATTCTTGTAGCTCTGAGAGGAGATCTAATTGTTCAAGTAGTGTAAGCCCATTTAACTCTGGCTGGTATTGTCTACGCGTAATGAGTGGATTCATATTTCTGCTTGGATGACTACTTCACATCCATGAGACTGAATAATGTCTCCCCTATGGTCGTGTAGGGCATAATTCAATAGGCCTAGAGGATTTTGTAAAGTTCATCTACTCAAAGGCATTTCACTTCTTGCAATGCTGTTATGAGTCTTTGGAGGATTGTTTGGTTGGTCATCTTAGTGAGCTCGTTGGCTTGTGGGTAGGCGACAGAGATAAAATGGTATAGAATTTCAAGCTTGTTGCAGAATTCCTAGAAAGTTTTGTTGTCGAACTACTTGCCATTGTCAATAATAAGGACATGGGGTAGGCCGAACCTAGCGATAATAGATGTCTACGTGAAAGTTTGTATTTTGCAGGCTGTAGTTTGGACTAGTGGTTCGGATTCCACCCACTTGGTGAAATAATCTATTGCCACGATGAGAAACTTTTGTTGTCCAGTAGTTGGCAGGAATGGTCCCAGAATATCCATCCCCCATTATTCGAACAACCTTATACTTGTAATTGGACATAGGTTGGAAAAGGGTTGGTGCAGTACTGAGAGAAGGCACTTGTCACACCTTTTGATGTAAGCCTCTACATCGACCTTAATGGTGGGCCAAAAGAATCATTGACGTAAGGCCTTGTTGGCTAGGTTTTGAGCACCCAAATGGTTGCCGCATACCCCTTCATGAATTTCCTTAAGTACATAGTTCCCTTCCTTTAGGCGTCAGACATTTTTGTGGTAAGGGTGAATAAAAGATTTCTTGTAGAGGGCACAATTGATGATTGCATAATATGCAACCTTGTGCTTAATCTTTGTTGCCTCCTATGGTGAATTTGGAGTTGACCGTTCCACAGGTATGACCAGATGGGATATTTCCAATTCGGTGAGTCGTTTGTCCTCAGAATCTGCTTTGGTTTGTCAATACTTGGGTATGGAAGGCTCTTGATGTAGACTATTTGATTAGTGGCTACCGAGTCTAAACTGGCGAGTTTGGAGAGTGTGTCGGCCCTGCCATTCCTGGATCTAGGAATATGTTGTATGTTGACCTTGTTGTACTTGCTCATCACCTTCCAGAGTTTGGAAAGATATTTTGTCATTATTGGCTCTTTGATTTCATATGTTTCCTCGATCTGTTTGACCACAAGATGACTATCAGTGAAGACCCGGATGTTTTGGGCTCCCGATGATGCTATGATCCGCAGTCCCATTAAGAGTACTTTGTATTCAGTCTAATTGTTGGTGAATTGAAAATCGAAACAGAGTCCATATTCAAGTCACGGGACCCATTAGGATGAGTCTGGTATTGCTTCTGATAAGTTGACGGACTTGTTTACATACAAGGTACATGTTGGTGGTAGGCAACCTTCTGGATGGTTGTCAGTGATTTATTTAGCAAGGTTTGGGAACATGCATTTGAAAATGAAGTTGGTTAAGGCCTGACCTTTGATGGCTGGTATCGGTTGGTATCAATATCAAATTCGCCAAATTTGATACTCTCCATTTGATAAGCCAACCCGAGGTATTTCTTTTCTATAGGATCTGTTTCAGAGGCTAATTGGTTAGTACCACAATGGTGTGGGCCTAAAAGTATAGGTGAAGGAGCCGAGCAGTTATGATGAGAGCGTATGTCATCTTCTCGATGGGCCTATAATTAATTTCCAATTCTTGGAGCACCTGGTTAACATAGTATACCGATTTTTGTATGGCAGCATCTTATCTTACAATTGTAGGCCAAATGACTTGAACAGAGATAAAGTTTTTTACTAGGGATAGGCTAAAAGAGTAGAAGGGGAGATGAGAGGTACTCCTTGAGCCTGTTGAAGGCCATTTGGCAGTCCGGTGTTCATATGAATTTTTTAGACTTCTTCAAGACTTTAAAGAATGGTTTGTATTTTTCCCCTACTTTCGACATAAATTGTCTTAAGGGCACAATCCATCCCATAATCCATTGCATCTCCTTCAATGTTCTAGACGGAACCATATCAAGAATGGCTTGAATCTTCTCCGGGTTGTCCTCGATTCCTTGGTTGGTGATCAAGAAGTCTAGGAGCTTGCCTGATGTGATCCTGAAAGCATACTTGACTAGGTTTAGTTTCATATTGTAATGTTCCTGTGTGGAATGGTTCTTCGAGATCTACTACTTGGCCCTCCAGGCTGATATGCTTGACGAGCATATCATTCACAAAGGCCTCCACGTTTCTACTAAACTACTCGCTAAAAACCTTGTTGACTAGTTATTAAAAGGGTGTTCTCTCGTTCTTCAGGCTGAACGGCATAACTTTGTAATAGTAGGTGTCGAACTCCATGATAAAGCTTGTTTTTTCGTCATTTTCTGGGGCTATGCATACCTGGTTATACTCAGAGTATCCATCCATGAAACTTAGAAGATGGTGGTCTGATGGTTGTCCACCATTTTATCAATGTTGGGGAGCGGATAGTTATCTTTTGGGCATATCTTGTTAAGATTAGTGATATCGATGCACATTCTCCATTTTTCGTTTACTTTTTTTCACCATGATCACATTTGCCAAAAACTTAGGATATTTCACCTCTTTAATAAAGTTCGCTGCTATGAGCTCTCGCACTTCTTCTTATATCGCTTGTTGGCATTCTAATGCGAGCACCCTCCTTTTCTATTTCACAGGTATGCGGCTCACGTCCATTGTCAATTTATGAACGGTCATTGAATAATGAACTCCTAACATGTCTTTAGATGACCATGTGAAGACTTTGTAGTGTCGTCATAGGCACTTAAAGAGGTGTAGACAGTTGGGTTTTGATTTGAACAGTTTGGTTGGGTACATTGGCAGTGGGGATCTTATTCACCTCTTCATCAGGTTTGGGTTTAGCAAGCTGTTCAATGTCATCTTTAGATTCCATGGTTTCTATCAAGAGGTTCCTCTTTTCCTCCCCTAGGATAGAAGTGATTTGAGGGTCAGATTGAAATTGAGTAATACGATACCGAGAGATGTTCTAAATTCGATCTTCATATGCTTAGTGCTTGGCAAGGCTTATGAGCCGTCTAAACTAGCACGACCCAAGATGGCATTTTAAAATGAGTGAAATAATACTCTTGGGATATAACTATTCATCGGAAAGTCCCTTTAAAGGTCCGATGTGAGGTTAAAGATGCGTTCAGCCAAAACCTATCCACAAAAGGCATCTCGATAGAGGATATCGCAACTTACCCTTTGATCAATAAAAACTCTTTTCATGAGATATTGGCCTATCTCGACAGTGATGATTGGTAGGTCATGTTGGTTCGGCTCGACCCCCTAGGTCATTGTCGTCAAAACCAATCTTCAATCTTCTTGTCTTTAACAATATGATGATAGGAAAAGTAATGAAATAGGACGTGAAGTATTTTCGATTGGAAAATCGATTTGTTTCCATAGACATCCTCAATCTATTAGAGACGGGTTTTGCCTTACAAATAACTACTCTATTGACCTAAGAGGGGAGCTAATACTAATAAGTCTTCTAATTCTTCATAGATAGTGAGACTTACAAATACCACTGGAGGTGGCTTCAATGAAGGAAGATATGACACTCAAAACAGAAAGGGCGATGATAAAAGAAAGAGAAACAGACTGAGTAGAGTCGTCTAGTAGCCTTGTGTAGTGTGTGTTAAGTATAGAGTTATTAAATATACCTCAGTGGTAGCCTTTATTTAGTATATATAGCATATGCATGTATAGTAAGTCTCTGTTAAAGAGTGAAAAAACCTTAATTTCTTTGTAGAGAGATCACTAGGGATCTTCTAAAATTAGAGAGACTGTAGTTAGATATCTTTAGGAAACTTAAAATCCTATCGATTAAAAGATGTTTAAGTTGCTACGGAGATTTGCTACCTTATTCAAAGAGATTACGAAAATTCATTTCCTTATCAGGAAAGATAACTCTTGAGATTAAGGGAGGTTTGAATCTTTGATGATCAAATTCGTTTGACAAGCGTTATTTACCAGGAGGCTTTTTGGTAATGACCGAGAGAGTTAGAGTAAGAGGTAGGTGAGCAACTTACCTCATAGGGCTTGCCCGAGATGATCGAGAGACATAAGTGAGAGTGCTTGGCTGAGAGGTATTCAATCGAGAGTATATTCAGTCGTCTATGGACCTTATCTAACATGTTTGGTAGCTTTTGGATTTTATAACAATGGACTGTTGGATTATGTACCATCATGTTTATGTAGAGACAATATTTGTAATTTTTTGAATTAAAATAAAAAAGATAAAATTCACATAATTATAAAATTTATACATAAGAAATTTAACATAAAATGCCACCCCTTAAGGGGTTGCTTTGGCCACGCTCACGTAGTTCTTGAAGAAGCCTTTTTCTGTTGGTCCTGATGACCCCCAAAGAGGGTACTAAACTATTTTTTCTGCTTGCAACAACATTGGCAAACAAAATTCTACCGAAATCCACATCTCTTCTCCACCTCATAATTTAAATAGAGTAAGTTTTACATGCTAAAATCAAACATTAAATTAGTGAATTTTACAAAGTTATTGATTAGCAAAAATAAATTAATAAATCAATAATACCTAAATCATAGTTTTCCTTGTTTTTGGGGGAAAAAAGCAATTTTGAATGACCTTTCATTATTATTTTTTTATCATTATATTACTATTTACTTTTTTAACTCTGCCATAATCAATCCTAACTTCAGGTAAAGAAAGAAAATGACGATAAATTGATAATCAACATAAAATCTCTCATTAAAACCAAAGTAAGAGATAAATATAGGAAACTTGCTTTTAAAATTTAATTTGATGTTTTTTTTTCTTCTCTTCTATACTTGTCATTTAAATGATCGATTTTAAAATTTAGAATTAACATTGAGGATGTTATCATATTATTACTTTTTTTTTTTGGGGCTTTTGTCAATGTCAAAGGGGGCATGGACAACACCTACAAAAGGAGATTTTTTTTTTTTTTGTGCTTGCACTGGGACTCGAACTCGAACTTGTTATAAAGAGGAGGGAGAAATGTCACTTGAGTTGAAACTCATTGACATCTACAAAAGGAGATTGCAAGCAGGAATTATGTCCATATCATGCACCCAAGTATGCCAATCTCACAAATTTTCATTTGTAATGGTCAGACTAGAGCCAGGTCGGTTTAAAAAGGATGACAGTATACTCAATTGAAATTAAATTAAATTTTATAAAGAGTTAATAATGTAATAATAATTTTAATTTTTATAGAAAATGAATTATACTTGTAAAATTATATATTTTTTTAAAAAGTTCTTTACTTTCGTTAAAATATATATTATGAATAAAATAAGAAAATATAGAGACAAAATAGAATATAAAAACAAAGAATTTATTATCAAAATTTTAGACAAATAATTTAAGTCACAGGGAAAGTAAAAATGATAAGAATTCTCTCTGAATGTGCATAACATGTCCGATAAGCATCGTCGTCAAAATTTCAAAAGCGAATTTCTTTTCCCTTTTTTGTAAAAAAAAAAAAAAAAAAAAAAAAAAAAACACTAGGGCAAGGGCATTAATTTCGAAAGAAAGCTAGTCTCAAACATAAATCTTAAAGGCCTATAAACCTCTGTAGGAGGGGAAAAATAAATCTTGGATACTTGAGGAACCGAGGACAGGTGGTTTAGGCATAACGTATCGCTTATAAGGATCGAGAACTTAAATATCAAAAATTTAATAAAACGTAGAGATAGACCGTTGAAAATTTAGATACAAATTGTTTTTAAAGACACGATAATCAAAAATTTAGATGAGAAGATGACCATCGATAGGAATTAGTAGTATAGGATAATCCGTACAAATTAAACTAACTTTTTTTAATTTTCTTTATATTTATCATTTGAATGACCGACTCTAGTTATTGGGATTAAAGTTTAAATTGTTATTGTTATTATTGTTGTTATATATTTAAAGAACCGAATGGCTGAAGTGAGCGAGAAAATCCGCGCAATGATTACTCTCTCTTGGAGTAAATTGGATTGAATTAACCCTGATTTCACCCATTAGTTGTCGGTATTGTGATTAAAATTTGAGAGAGTCTGGATATCGATCTGTGAAAACAAAAAATAACTAACAAAAATCGTGGTCAAAATTTCAAAAGCTTATTTCTGGGTGGGAAATGTTTTCAAAAAAGCCGGATTTTTTTTTTTGCAGACGGCCCCCTCTTCTTTTTTTTTTTTTCGGAAAGGGACCACAATCTGCCTATTTTAGAGCTTTAATACATAAAGTTCACACTTTCCCGTCTTAGGTGCCCTCTTCCTTTGGCGTGTAAGCATCCCATTCTGTTTCTTTTTAGCGAGGAAAATTCAATTGTTACTTTTGACCATACGTATCGGTAAGTTTATTAAAGAAAGAACAATTTCTGAACTTTGCTCTGAACTTCTTTAATTCAAAGACCATTACTCAGCTATAAAGACATGAAACTACTTTTGCAAATTTATATTTTCTTCATACTATTTTGAAAACACCTTTTTCCATATTTAATTTTCATGAAAATATCAAGATATTCATTTTTCTTCTCAGAAATTCTGTTTAGAAGTACTGTGTAATTTTTTTTTTTTTTAAATGAAGGGCTAAGTTCTTAACTTTGTAATATCTTTTAATTTTGAGATCTTCCTTAAGTTTTGAAAATTATTAAGTGTATTTACCAACAATATTAGTTTGGACTGGCCTTTTGATAATCAATGAATTTCAATAATTTTGTGATAAACTAATATTTGTTTACAGTTTAAGCCGCTATTAACTATTATTGATATACTTTGAGCTAGCGTTTACTATTTTGAATTATTTTATCTTTGATTAATTGATTTTATTAATGATGTTAATATACTATACTAAAATTGTAAATTTTGATTTGATTAATATTTTTCTCTAAATTCTTGTAATTCATTCCTTTCTTTTCTATTTCTTTTTCTCAGAAAAGTTAAGATGACATGCATTCTGGGCTAGGACTTGAACATCCATGAGACATGTACCCTTTTAACCTAAAAAAATAAAAAAATTTTAAAATAATATTTCATCCAAAAATATTCTAAAATTAACACCCTTATATCGTATTTTTAAGACGTGACATGACACTGTTCATTATTCATATAAATAGTATCATGTCGCGTCTTGAAAACGTGATACGACACTATTTGATTATTTCACATGTCATATTTTCAAGACGTGATATGACACTATTTATATAAACAGTGTATGTCGCGTCTTGAAAACGTGATATGAGGATGTTAATTTTGGAATATTTTTAGATGAAAAATTGTTTTAATTTTTTTTTTTATCTTTTTAGGTTAAAATGGTACATTTCTCGAACATGCATTCTAGTACGATCAGAGTTAAAAAGGGAAAAAGAATGTCCGGTAATTTATCCAATTTGGGAGATTTTTTAGTTAACTCTCTTGTATAAATTCATATATTCTGCCGATATGACAATTAGGATTTTTTATTTTTTATTTTTTAAGTTTGTTTACTAGTTGTACGTTTCATAAGGTCTTTTTTCTTAGTATAATAAAATTTTATAATTTTTATTGTGACTGTGATATCTAATGGAGTCGTTATGTCTTCCCTAAGCCCACGATATCCCCAAGTCTTCCTCATCTCTTTCTTGGCCTACCCTGAACAAAAAACTCTTCCTCACCCACTTCATCTCTGTGTGTGTGTGTGTGTGTGTGTGTGTTTCAATTGTGTGCATACGTTTCTTCTTCTTTCTCATGATTTAAGCTATGGATTCATTCGGTTCTCCCTTTGGCTCATATTATCAACTCCTTTCAAAATTAGAAACCCATAAATTCTTTCCTCGTTTATAATCTATGTTTGCTCGATTTTTTATCAAAAACCAATGAAAATCTGAAATGGGGTTTTGCAAATTTTGTACATGGTGGAAACATCCGATCATTATTTCAATGTTTCATTGAACTAGAAACCCCAATTTTTTTTTTTTTTCTTTCAATATACTTGTAATGGTTCCATTCTATTTTGTGGCAACTTTGCTTGTGCTTCTATAATATAAATGCATGTCAAGTATACAATTTGTATCAAATTTTCTTCAATTTCTCTATCACTGATCAACAATTTTTAAATCTCGTAAATTTAATTGAGGACACTATAGTTGATTTTTAGAATAAATTAACCTTAAATTTGTAACACCGGACACGTCTGAATTTTTTATGTGTATTTTGGGTGACTTATTTAAAATTTTTATATTTTGTAAAATAGTAAAAAATAGTTAAAATTTATGTAAGTGTAAATTTCTATTCTTTGAGTTGTTTGGGAAACCCTGTAGATACTCAGATCGATAGTTTTTGAATTTTTGAAGTTTCTGATTGGTAAGACTATCGGCTAATTGAGTATTCAGTGATCAGCAATTGGTTGAATTTGACTCTGGTAAAAGAATTTACCCATTCAGTGAGGTATTAGTGTGTAGTGAACAAATTCTTCAAAATTTTGATATTCCTGATCGGTAGCCGATAGTGACCAATCCTTAGTGATTTACTATCTCTCGGTGTAAAGTGAAGTTGCAGATTTGTTTATATATTGTAGAGTTGAGTTGACAAGTCATTTTTTCATAATTTTTATAATTTTATATACACTCATCGGTACACTCAATTTTCCTATACCGTTCGGTATATTATATTTTACTTACATTTTTTATGGTAAATTTTTACACTAGTCGGTGAATGTCAAATTTTGAAAATTCCATTAGTAGTCATTTTTAAAATAGTTGCTCGGTACTGTATTAATCTATCAATAGACATCTAATCTTATCTCTCGGTATGTTACCGTTGAATTGTCTTAGACTGTCAGTAATTGTCTATCGGTGATTGTCTTTCTAAATTTTCTACCGAATAAATATTCCATCGATGTTGGTCAATACTTTATTGAAAATCTTATAGGTACACTTCATTGTGAAATTCACTGATTCAACATTTCTTTCACTTTCCCTATCGGTACCCATATCCAGTCTTCCTTTCAATATTCCCGTTCGGTTAATTTTTCAAATCTTATGTTCGGCTGAACTTTAATAAGTAAACGATTTGCCTTCAATTTTTATTCTATTTTAATTTAATTTAATTTAATTTAATTTTCTTGTTAGTCTTAGCTAGCAATGTTCTTCGGTATCGATTTTGGAATAACCGATCGGGTAACAATATTGTAAAATTTCTCCGTTTGAATATTTAAATTTTTCGATCGGTATATTCACAAACTTATTCTGTCAATTATTTATTCCATCAGTATTTGCATCGAACGGTAAGAGTCTTTCAGACAAGGCATCGATCCGTAAGGGAGCCATCCGAACAAACCTTCCCAAATTCCTCAAATATTATTGCCAATTGTTGATATGTAGATTGGAACCAATGACCAACACTCCATCCAAAATGATAATTGCCACCAAGCCATCCAAATCTTCTAATTATATATTACTTCATTTATTATATATATATTCCAAATATTAGTATTTCTAAATTTATTTCCATGGATGGCAATCTCACTTTCAATTTTTCTCTACTCATTGGTATACATATATTTTCTCCAGCTGGACCCAAACCCTCAGTACATAACCCATAGTGTTAACTCTGCCCAAAATCCAAGAGGACATGTTGGGGCAATTATGTAAATTAGGAGTGAACAAGGGTTATTTGGTAAATATGAGAAAATGGGTTGGAAATAAAAAGAGGAGTAAAGAATGAGACTCCAAAATATTCATGTAACCCAACTTTACTCCAAACTATTTTCTCTTCTCTCCCTAAACTCCAACGATCCACTAACAAACCCAAGATTTAAGGTTCCAAATTTATTATATAACCCTTCAAAGTTAGATTCTAATCTTGATTTTGGAAGAATCTAAGAATGTAGAGTTGTCACAGAGAAGAGCCAAATTTCTAAGGCTTGGTGTAATTTGAACGTAAGATGATTTATTTAAGATAGAAATTAAGGTATTTTTATTTTCATATCCCATCCTTTAGTTTATTTATTTAGATGATCATCCTTTAGTTTATTTATTTAGATGATCACATGGCTTTGGAGAATATTTAGTCACCGAAAGTGAGGAAAACTGGAGTTTGAATGATTGGGGTCTCTGAGTTTCACTTGAAAATAAATATTGATGATTTTATTTCTTGATAAATGTCATATAGGAGCCAAATGGACGGATCGTGGCAAGACCATTGCTGTTGAGGAATCCGGGAGTGACTACCTTCCCGAACACTGTGAGTGGACAGACTGTTGTGCTTTGAATAAGAAAAATGATTTTTATAAATTCTTTTATAAATGATTTTTAAATGATTTTTTGAAATTATTTGTGCTTGTGGGATGTCTCAAAAATGTAAGTTGAATTCATTTGCATCTACTGCATTTGCGACTAAATATGTGTCACTGTTGCTGGAAATCACATTTATGAATATTTTGTTATGGTTTGGTAACTATTTGCTGAGTTTGTGACACACTGAAAATATTTGGATGTTTGTAAAATGGAGGTGCTGGTGATGATAAATGGCTATAGTCATTCCTCCAACGTAGTGACTCGACGGAGTGACGTGATTAAGGGTTTATTTGGCAAGGGAGGTAGACGCGGCATCTTGCGTCCCAGTTGAACTATCCGGATAGCACCCCGGTGAGGTACAAGTCAACTCCAAGGAAGAGGGAATTAGTATTTTGAAAAGAGGTGATTGAAAACCCCTTGGCAGGCTTCCATCTACGTTCGGCCAAACGTTGGGTGGGAATGTTTTCTTTAGGGAGACCCCAGGATTTTTGAAAAGTATGAAAATTTGTGGATGCATTTTTTTTATAATGATCTGAATTGTTTGATGCTGCCTATGAGTTGATTTGTTAGAAATTGTGATTTTGACATTCCCACACTCACCACTCATTTGTTGTCACAATATGCCATTACACTCTACTCATTGAGTATTTTATACTCACTTCTCTTTTCTTATCTTTTCAGAGGAAGTGTAGATATAGGAGCAGCCCCTTTCTGTTAGATAGATCCAGCTGAGGAAAAACTATCGGGACTTTTGTTGGTATTAGCTCTCCCTAGTTGCGAAGCCTTGAGACTTGTACATGGACCCATCGGAGGACATGTCTTTTGACAATGAAAACTTTATTTTTGAAAATGATGTTTGAAAACCCAATCATTGTATATTTTACATATATATATTTTCCCTAAATGGAACTTTTGTTAAATATGTTAAATGTTTAATATTTTGGTTTCTTTGGATTGAATGAGAATATTTCTTTAGCCTTGCGGGGTCTTGGGGTATGTGCTGGTGATTGCACATATTCCTAGATTACGCGACGGTTGTCACATGTTCAGACTGCGGGTCGGGGTGTGACAATTTTATTTGTATTAGAGCCAGGGTTGAAGTTATAGAAAGTTTTCAAATACTTACAAATGATTTTAAAGGTTTTTGTATTTTCAAATGTTTTGGGAAAAAATTGAATGCCTCCAATGGGTCCTAGAAAATTGATATACCTCTAACCATAGGTGTTTAAAGTCATCTTAGTACTGTAAGCTAAAGTAGTTTTTTTTTTTTTTTTTTTTTTTTTTTTGTAAACTATCATGCCTCCTCGTAGAAGAATGAGGAATGTAAATGATATTCCTCCACAAGAGCACGAGGATGAGTCGTCCTCGCATGCTCCGCCTCCTCCAGCTTCTACTCACCCGGCTCTTTTAATCGGGATTCCTCCTCCACCACTTGATGCTCTTCAACAATGAAAAGAGTGGTGTAATACATACGGTGCACATCTTTAAGTCCAAGTTCCTCCATCTCTCAACCCAGCAGTTCCACTGGTCCCTCTTATGGAGCCGTTTGTTCCACCTACTTCAGTAGTTACGCCATCCACCCGACTACCCATTGAATTGTCCAAATTGTTGAAAGAGGCTAGACAATTAGGGTGTGTGACTTTCTTGGGTTCTAACGACCCTACAGTAGCAAGAAATGGATCAAGAGGGTCTGAGAAGCAGTGACAGATATGGGGATTGATGATGAACTGAAACTTATGGTAATTGTAAGATTGTTAGATGAGGATGCTTGCACTTGGTGGGATGGAGTAAAGGACAGGTCAACCATACCCCTTACTTGGAGTGACTTCCTTAAGAAGTTTGATAAGAGATTTTACACATGATTTGATCGTGACTTGAAAAGAAGAGAATTTTTCCATCTACGACAGAGAAATAGATCAGTGGCAGAATATGAAGTAGAATTTAAGAGTTTGTCTGTATTTGTTCTAGAGATAGTAGCCTCTGAGGAGTATAGGCGTTTCAAATTCGAGGATGGTTTGAACTTGAACATTCGAGAGAGGATGTCAGTGATAGAGGAACACACTTATCAAAATGTTTTACAGTTGGCCTTGAGGGCCGAATAGATGGTGCTACAGAAGGCAAAATTAGGGAGCATCATGGAAGAAAGAAGAGGTCTGGTGGGTTTACACTAGGCCAAGCCTCCAAGAAAAACAAAAGCATGGGTTCTTATAGTAGTGGGTCAGTCACAGGATAGGTTGGTACTCCCCAAAACAACCCATTCTTCAAGTCAAATACTTCAAGTGGTAGTATTGGATCAGGAGTGAGACCAGGGGGAAGTAAAGGGGATCCTTGCACAAATTGTAGGGGATACCATTTGGGTCCATGTAGGGGGTCGAGAAGGTGCTATCATTGCGGGAAGGAATGCCACTTTCGGCATTCTTGTCCTGAGTTAAATGCGGAAGGGCAAGGGAACCAACCAGTTCGAGGTCCTTCCAATGGCTCTACGGGTGGCATGGCCACTACTTCAGCACCTCCCATGGGTGCAACTTCGAGAACTGGGACATGAAGCAACACTGTGGCTGCCAATCCTCAGCACCCTCCACCACAAATTCAAACTAGGATTTATGCCATGACCAATGAAGAGGCACAGAATAACCCTGATGTTGTTACAGGTAAATTTATTTAAGCACAATTTATTGATTGAAAAGGCATGTTATTGATGATTTTATGATTTGAGATGTTAATAATTATTCTAATGGAGTATTTAGGATATTTGATAATTGTTTAAAAGATCTAATGGGATGTTATAGGAATTATAATAAGATTTGGCTAACGATCACTTGATGGTTATATTAATAGGTATGATGAAAATTTTTGGAGTTGATGCCCATATACTTATTGACACGGGGTCAAACAATTTTTTCACTAGTACGAGTTTTGCTAGACATGCCAATAGGCCTATGATGCCACTTGAGGAAGAGTTGTTAGTGGTTACTCCTTTGGGTGAGCAAATTGTCAAGAATATAGTTTACAGAGGCCATGGTGTTTTGGTAGGTGAAATGATTCTTGAGGCCGACTTAATTCCCTTAGAGATGAAGGATTTTGATGCTATTATGGGGATGGATTGGTTACACCTTTATCGGGCATCCGTGAATTCTTTTACTAAGGAAGTGGAGCTTCGAAAGTCTGGGTGTCCAGCAGTTGTCTTTATGGTGAACGCCGAGTGGTGCCGACATATGTAATATCAGCATTAGAAACACATAGGTTGATATACAAGGGATGTAAAGCATACTTAGCTCATATCATCAATACCACTGCAGAGAGTTCTACTCTAGATGTTGTCCCAGTAGTAAATGAGTTTCCAGATGTGTTTCTGAAAGAATTACCTGGTTTACCCCTGAATCGGGAGTTTAACTTCACTATTGATTTACTCCCGAACATCGCACCCATTTCCATACCACTTTATAGGATGGCACCCGAAGAGTTGAATGAGTTGAAGTTGCAACTCCAAGAGTTGCTAGATAAAGGATTTATCCGACCAAGTTCTTCTCCTTGGGGTGTACCGGTCGTGTTTGTGAAAAGAAAGATGGCACCCTAAGACTCTGTATTGACTACCGGTAGTTAAATAGAGTCACTATTAAGAACAAGTACCCACTCCCTAGAATCGATGATCTTTTTGACCAACTTCAAGGTGTATGTGTGTTTTCAAAAATTGATTTGAGATCAGGTTATCATCAATTAAAGATTAAGGAGAGTGATGTGCACAAGACAGTATTTAGGACTCGATATGGACACTATAAGTTTTTTGTAATGCCGTTCGGACGGATTAACCAATGCCCCTGCTGCTTTTATGGATTTGATGAATATGGTGTTTCATTCATATCTTGATAAGTTTGTGATTGTATTCATTGATGATATATTGGTGTATTCAAAGAGTGATGAAGAACATGCAGAACATCTCAGGATTGTTTTACAGAATCTTCAGGAGAAACAATTGTATGCAAAATTCTCAAAATGTGAATTTTGGTTGAGAGAAATTGGGTTCTTGGGGTATATAGTGTCCGGTAAAGGGGTATTTGTGGATCCAAGAAAGATTGAAGTATCGTGATGTGGGAACAGCTGAAGAATATGATTGAGGTTAGAAACTTCCTTAGACTAGCAGGGTATTATAGAAGATTTGTTGAGAGATTTTCTAAAATTGCTGCCCCTTTGTCCAGATTGATGAGGAAAGAGAGTAAATTTTAATGGGGTGATAAGTGTAAGACTAGTTTCTAAGAGTTCAAGAAGAGGTTGACATCTGCTCCAGTCCTTGCTCTTCCATCTAGTGGTGGTGGATATGTTGTCTATAGTGATGCAAGTAAACAAGGATTGAGATGTGTATTGATACAAAATGATAGAGTTATAGCTTATGCCTCCCGTCAATTAAAGAAACATGAAGAGAATTATCTTATTCATGATCTAGAGCTAGCAGCAATTGTGTTTATTTTGAAAATTTGGAGACATTATCTATATGGGGAGACTTATAAGATTTTCACTAATCACAAAAGTTTGAAGTATCTGTTCACACAAAAGGAGCTGAATTTGAGACAAAGAAAATGGTTTGAATTGATTAAAAATTATGAGTTGGTGATAGATTACCATCCTGGTAAAGTCAATGTAGTTGCCGATGTATTAAGTCGGGAGTCTTCATCTAATATGGAGTCACCAAGGAAGACATATCTTTCTTGTTTGATTGAGATCTGAATGCTGGGGATGAGGTTAGCAAGCGACGAGCAAGGTGCATTGTTGGTTAGATTTGAGGTAAGACCCAGCTTAGTAGATCGTATTCGGGAGCTCCAGGTTGTCGATGATGAATTGAAGATAATGATTGAGAAAGTCCACAATGGAGAAGGGAATGAGTTTAGAATCTGTGATGATGAGATGTTGGTGTTTAAGGACAGGATTTGTGTTCCTAAGGATATTGAACTCCGTAGGGCTATTCTTGAGGAAGCACACTCATCGGCCTATGCTATACATCCAGAAAGTACTAAGATGTACCGAACGATCAAGGAAAATTATTGGTGGCTCAGAATGAAGAGAGAGATTGTTGAATTTGTTTTTAAGTGTCTAGTATGCCAGCAAGTGAAAGTAGAACACCAAAAGCCAGTCGGTAATCTCCAACCTCTACCAATTCCCGAATGAAAGTTGGAACACATAACTATGGATTTTGTTGTTGGTTTGCCTCGAACACCGAATAAAAATGATACTATTTGGGTGATTGTTGATCGACTCACCAAATCAGCCCACTTCTTGCCGATCCAAAATACATATTTTTTGGAAAAGCTAGCCAAGTTGTACCTTGAAATTGTGAGACTTTATGGAGTTCCGGTATCGATCGTGTCTGATCGTGACCCTCATTTTATCTCTCGGTTCTAATCGAAATTACAAAAATCCGTAGGTATCAACTAAAATTTAATACTGCCTTTCACCCTTAAACAGACGGGCAATCTGAACGCACAATCCAAACATTAGAGACATGCTCAGAGCTTGTGTATTGGATTTCCCAGGTAGCTGGGATAAACACCTTCCTTTGATTGAGTTTACCTACAACAATAGTTACCAAACTAGTATTGGAATGCCTTATTATGAAACTTTATATGGACGGAAGTGTAGAATTCCATTGTACTGGAATAAAGTGGGAGATAGAAAAATTGAGAGTATAGAGCTGATCGAAACCACTACTGAGAAGGTGAAGTTGATTCGGCAAAGAATGAAGGCAGCCCAAAACCTGCAAAAAAATTATGCCGATAAGAGAAAAAGACCACTAGAATTTGAAATTAGTGATATGGTATTTTTGAAAGTATATCCTTGGAAAGTTGTGATTCGATTCCGAAGACGGGGAAAGTTAAATCCTCGTTATATTGGTCCTTACAAAATTATGGAAAGAGTTAGACAAGTGGCTTATCGGTTAGAACTACCTCCGGAATTGGAGAAAATTCATAATGTTTTCTATGTCTCTATGATGAAAAAGTATTTGGCAGACCCTTCTCATGTTCTTGAGACTCCCCCAATTGAGTTGAAAGAAGATTTGAATTTTGGAGTACAACCGATAGTTGTCCTGGAGAAGCAAGTTAAAAGTCTAAGGAATAAACAGATACCAATAGTCAAAGTCCTATGGAAGAACGATCATGTAGAAGAAATGACTTGGGAACCTGAGGAGACAATGAGAAAACAATATCCTCAATTATTTGTAGCATAAATGTGTTCTGAAATTTTGAGGACAAAATTTCTTTTAAGGGGGTAGTAATTGTAACACTGGACACGTCCGAATTTTTGATATGTATTTTGGGTAACTTATTTAAAATTTTTATATTTTGTAAAATGGTGAAAAAATAGTTAAAATTTATATAAGTGTAAATTTTTACTCTTTGAGTCGTTTGGGAAATCATTGTAGATACTCCACCGATAGTTTTAAAATTTTTGAAGTTTCTGATCGGTAAGGCTATCGGCTAATTGAATATTCAATGATCAACAATTGGTAGGATTTGACGCTAGTAAAAGAATTTACCCGTTCGGTGAGGTATTAGTGTGTAGTGAACAAATTCTTCAAAATTTTGATATTCCTAATCGGTAGCCAATAGTGACCAATCCTTAGTGATTTACTATCTCTCGGTGTAAAGTGAAGTGACAGATTTGTTTATATATTGTAGAGTTGAGTTGACAAGTCATTTTTCATAATTTTTATAATTTTATATACACTCATCGGTACACTTAATTTTCCTATACCGTTCGGTATATTATATTTTACTTACATCTTTGATGGTAAATTTTTGCACCGGTCGGTGAATGTCAAATTTTGGAAATCCCATCGGTAGTCATTTTTAAAATAGTTATTCGGCACTGTATTAATTTACCAATAGACATCTAATCTTATCTTTCGGTATGTTACCATTACTTATCATAGACTGTCGGTAATTTTCTATCGGTGATTGTCTTTCTAAATTTTCTATCGAATAAATATTCCATCGCTGTTGGTCAATACTTTATTGAAAATCTTATTGGTATACTTTATTGTGAAATTCATTGATTCAACATTTCTTTCACTTTCCCTATCGGTACCCATATCTATCCTTCCTTTCAATATTTTCGTTCGGTTAATTTTTCAAATTTTATGTTCGGCTGAACTTCAATAAGTAAACGATTTGCCTTCAATTTTTATTCTATTTTAATTTAATTTAATTTAATTTTCTTGTTAGTCTTGGCTAGCTATGTTATTTGATATCGATTTTGAAATAGCCGATCGGTAACAATATTATAAAACTTTTCCATTTGAATATTTAAATTTTTCGATCTGTATATTCACAAACTTATTCTGTCAGTTATTTATTCCATCATTATTTGTATCGATCGGTAAGAGTTATCCGGACAAGGCATCGATCTGTAAGAGAGTTATCCGGACAAACCTTCCCAAATTCCTCAAATAGCAAATTGTTGATATATGTAGATCGAAACCAATGACCAATACTCCATCCAAAAAGATAATTGCCACCAAGCCATCCAAATCTTCTAATTATATATTACTTCATTTATTATATATATATTCCAAACATTACTATTTCTAAATTTATTCCCATGGATGACAATCTCACTTTCAATTTTTCTCTACTCATCGGTAGACATATTTTCTCCAGCTGGACCCAAACCCTCAGTACTTAACCCATAGTGTTAACTCTGCCCAAAATCCAAGAGGACATGTTGGAGCAATTATGTAAATTAGGAGTGAACAAGGGTTATTTGGTAAATATGAGAAAATGGGTGAGTGAACAAGGGTTATTTGGTAAATATGAGAAAATGGGTTGGAAATAAAAAGATGAGTAAAGAATGAGACTCCAGAATGTTCACGTAACCCAACTTCACTTTTTCTCTCTAAACCATTTTCTCTTCTCTCCCTAAACTCCATCGATCCACTAACAAACCCAAGATTTAAGGTTTCAAATTTCTTATATAGCCCTTCAAAGTTAGATTATATTCTTGATTTTAGAAGAATCTAAGAATGTAGAGTTGTCACAAAGAATAGCTGAATTTCTAGGGCTTGGTATAATCTGAACAGAAGAGGATTTCTTTAAGATAGAAATTAAGGTATTTTTATTTTCATATCTCATCCTTTAGTTTATTTATTTAGATGATCACATGGCTTTGGAGAATATTTAGTCATCGAAAGTGAGAAAAAATGGGGTTTGAATGATTGGGGTCTCTGAGTTTCACTTGGAAATAAATATTGATAATTTTATTTCTTGATAAATGTCCTCTTGGAGCCGAATGGACTGATCGTGGCAAGACCATTGTTGTTGAGGAATCTGAGAGTGACTACCCTCTCAAACACTGTGAGTGGACGGACTATTGTATTTTGAATGAGAAAAATGATTTTTATAAATTCTTTTATAAATGATTTTTAAATGATTTTCTGAAATTATTTGCGTTTGTGAGATGTCCCAAAAATGTGAGTTGAATTCATTTGCATCCACTGTATTTGTGATTAAATATGTGCCACTATAGTTGGAAATCGTATTTATGAATATTGTGTTATGGTTTGGTAACCATTTGTTGAGTTTGTGGCACACTGAAAATATTTGGATGTTTGTGAAATGGATGTGCTGGTGATGATAAATGGCTATAGTCATTCCTTCCACGGAACGACTCGATGGAGTGACGTGATTGAGGGTTTGTTAGGCAAGGGAGGTAGACACGGCCTCCTGCGTCCCCGTCATACTATCCGGATAGTACTCCGGTAAGATACGAGTCAACGTCAAGGAATGAGGAATTAGTGTTTTGAAAAGAGGTGATTGAAAACCCCTTAGCGGACATCCATCCACATTCAGCCAAACGTTGGGCATGAATGTTTTCTTTAGAGAGACCCCAGGATTTTTGGAAAGTATGAAAATTTGTGGATGCATTTTTTTTTAATAATGATCTGAATTGTTTGATGCTACCTATGAGTTGATTTGTTAGAAATTGTGATTTTGACATTCCCACACTCACCACTCATTTGTTGTTACAACATGCCATTGCACTCCACTAACTGAGTATTTTATACTTACTCCCTTTTCTTATCTTTTCAAAGGAAGTGTAGATATAACAACAGCCCCTTTTTGTTAGTAGATCCAGCCGAGGAAAGGCTATCGAGACTTTTGTTGGTATTGGTTCTCCCTAGTTGCGAAGCCTTGAGACTTGTAGATAGACCCATCAGATGGCATGTTTTTTGACAATAAAAACTTTATTTTTGGAAATGATGTTTGAAAACTCAATCATTGTATATTTTACATATTTATAGATATATTTTCCCTAAATGAAACTTTTGTTAAATGTTTGATGTTTTGGTTTCTTTAGATTGAATGAGAATATTTTGGATTGAATGAGAATATTTCTTTAGCCTTGCGGGGTCTTGGGGTATGTGCTGGTAATTGCACGTATTTCTAGATCAGACGGCGGTTGTCACGTGCTCGAACTGCGGGTCGGGACGTGACCAAATTCATTTAGTTTATAAGTATTAGTGAGATAACATTTATTAGTATTACAAAAAGTCTCACCATTATGTTAATTATTCTTTCTAAAAAAAAATACAAAAATCTTCAAAATTTGGGTAAATTATAAAAAACCTTTGTGGTATGACAACTTTCAAATTGTTCTCTGTGATTTCAAAATTAATAAATTGTCCCTTGAGATCGTCCTCTTTGGAATGTTATCCCCTGGTGTTATCATTTTGTCTACATGGTTTTCTATTCTTGGGGTCTAGGAAAGGGACCACAATCTGCCTGTTTTAGAACTCTAATGCATAAAGTTCACTTTTTCCCCGTCTCAAGTGCCCTCTTTCTTTAGTTTAAACAAGCAGCAAAGCCAAATAATATTTTTAAGGACATTGTTTGTATAGCTCATAATTTCTTCAAGCCAAATAATATTGTTCTAGCCATGCTTGTATAGCTCATAATTTCTTTGGAATGGACATTGCTGAAAAAGTATTCTGTGCATGTTGCTGTCTTAAATCTATGTCAGAAATATACTACATTTTTTAAAAACCTTAATGCAAGTGCACTTTGAGCTGTGAAGGTCTGTTTCACCCCAATGATCTTGGGAAAACAACTATATATGTGAAACTTCAGGTGATTTACATGTTGATTCCCTTTTTCTTTTTGCTAGCTCAGGCCAGGCAAGGAAACAGCTCTTTTGAAGAGCTCTTCATGCTTGTCGAGACGAGTTCCAAATTACCTTGCAGGTCAGAGAAAGGAGGCTGTGAAAAGTTGAACACTGTCCAGCTCCTTTTTAGAGCTCCTCCACAAGTTTTCATTACTGGTAACTTGCACATATCATATCATAAGAATTTTCTTGTTATTCCAAAGTTGGATCAGATCAGCCAATATAAGTTATTGATTCTTGGTAAACATCTCAGTTTTGGTCTGGCTAAGTGCATCTGAGAGCATAGATGATATATCAGCAACACTGGCAGCTTTAAATACTGAAATAGACATTGGCGTCCTGTCTCAAGGCTTAGACCGCGGGAACAAACATCAACTTGTTTCAGTGGTAAGTAAGAAAGTTGAAATAACAAGGTATTGTGATCTGTTGCTGTTGCAATTTTAGATGTCATTCTTGCTGGAAATAAAACCCAAAATGTTGGGCATTTATTAGCCCATTCAAGGCCCTGTTAAAAGGCCCCCAAACGGCTGCCAGGATGCTCCAACGGCTAGTATTTTCTAGCTGTTGGGAGGAAGGCTATCAAGCCTTCCTGTCACTTGTTTTCTCCCATTTTGTCACCTCTCTCATCTTCTATAAATAGAGAACTCTTGTATGAAAATAATATAGAACAATCCTTGTATTTTTGGATACCCAATCAAGTTTCATCAAAGGGATAATCTTCCCATGTCTTCAAAATCAATATAAAGAGTATTGTCTAATTTTCAATTTATTTTCTTGGATCTTTGATTTCATATTCTCTACATAGTATTAGAGCAAGTTCCAATCAATCTATCTTCTGCAAAAATGAATCAAAAAGGCCAAGAAGAGATGTTCACATTGCAAGGGTAGACCACTCCAAGAATTGGTGTTGGAGCCTTCATGCACATTTCAAAGGCAAATATTTTTCAAAGAGGGAATAATCTTTCCTAATGCAATCAAAAATGGTAGCAGCATCATCAGTTTTAATTTCCTCCAAAATGTGTTCTTGCAAATTAAAGATAAGGCAATTTTTGAAGAAACCTCAAGAACTAATCATGTAACTAAAAAAGCTAATCAGCAATTCCAAATATCATCAAGCGCTAAATTTTGCTTTAGATGTTATCATGCACAAAAAGTTGGAAGGCATGCCCAATCAAGGTACTTGCCTTCACTCTTCCTCTTCAAATAATCTTGCATTGCATGAAGAAAATGGATATTAAATTGTAGCATACTAGATTGGATCATCCTCACAGTGAAACTTTTAAGAAATAATTTTCAAATAAAAATTATGAGAATAGATATCGTGATACATGCATATATGAAAAACAGACAAAGGCACACTATCTCATGTTCGAAACATAATACAAAGAGTTCTTTGAATTTGTGCATTTGGATACATGGACAGCACCCATAGAATCTAGAGAGGACTTAAATAATTTATATCATTCATTGATCACAATACTAGATTCACATGGCTTTATATGTTTACATCTAAGATACTTACATTTAAGGCTTTTTAAAATTTCAAAAATTATGTTTTTAAGCAATTCAATAGAAAGATAAAAGTATTTAGAATGGATAGTGGGGTAATATATGAAAAATGATTTAAAAAAATTTCTAGAGGATAATGGTATAATACATCAAGCATCTTGTCCATATACCCCACAACAAAATGGTGTAGTCGAGAGGAAAAATCAACACATCCTAAAAATTGTTAGGACAATCATGTTCCAAATAAAAATATCTAAAAAATATTGGAGTGATGCAATTATTACGGCTACTCACTTAATCAATGGATTACCCTCGAGGATTCTTCAATGGAAATCCTCATTAGAACTACTCACAAAGAAAAGGGCATACATCAATCATCTTAATGTGTTTGGGTGTGTATGTTATGTGCATGTTCTTAGTCAACTAAGGGATGAGTTAGACCATAAAGGGAAAAAATTCGTATTCTTATGTTATGGGTCATTCCAAAAGGGATATATTTGTTTTGATTCAGAAACTAACTGCATATACACATCAAAAGATGTGATATTTGTAGAAAACAAATTTTATTTTGTAAAAACAGATGTGAAAGAGCCACCACAACAAGGAAATCCTCCACAAGTCTTCTATCATCTTCCACAAGTAACAACCAATACTCCACAACAATCAAATGAGGAGGAAAACACCTCAAAGGCTCAAGGAAGAAGGAAACAAGGGGGAGAGATCAACCTTAAGATGACTCACCTCCATTGGAAGCCCAAGAGAAAGTTAGGGAATCTTCACTATCTCTGCCTCCTCTCAGAAGATCAACCTAGGTTGCGGCTATTATCAAAATGAGTGGACAACTGAATTTACTACAACTTAAGTACAATCACTCAACCAATAAAATACAAGACCACAAAAACTAATGGACTCTCCTCTCATACAACAAAAGGTTCATCACTTCATAATCATAAAATAATCAAAGAATCAAAAGTTAATTGTCCAAAAATTTTCGACAAGTTGTCCTTTATTTGCCAAATTTGAGGGGCAGTCCAAAATGTTGGGCATTTATTAGCCCATTCAAGGGCCCGTTAAAAGGCCCACAAACAGCTAGGAAAAGTCCTAGCCGTTGGGAGGAAGGCTGTCAAAGCCTTCCTGTCTCTTGTTTTCTCCCATTTTGTCACCTCTCTTCCTCTTCTATAAATAGGGAACTCTTGTATGAAAATAATGTAGAACAACCCTTGTATTTTTAGATACACAATTAAGTTTCATCAAAGGATAATCTCCAAATGTCTTCTTGAAAAATCAATACAAATACTATTGTCTTATTTTCAATTTATTTTCTTGGATCTTTGATTTCATATTTTCTATCCTAATGACTACCTATCTTTCAAGCTTTTGATTTGAGATATTTCTTGTCGTTGCATATGGTGGCCGAAATTTATCCAAACAACAGAAACTTTTCGATAAAAATGCTTTCCAAGGAAAGATTTTCCTTTGCTTCCCCCATGACAGTGATTTTTAATGAAACAAATGTAGCCTTATTATTTTTTTCGTTTCTTGGTACTGACATATCATATTGTATTCAATCAGTTTCTTATCGAATTTGATCATTCTTTCTTTGTGAAGAAATTCATGGTCACTGTGAACAACTAACAGTTTGAAGAATATAATTTTGGCCACATGGATATTACAACTGATCTGAATTTATTCCATTTTAAATCATTAAATGTATTAAATATACTTTGTTGAGGCCAAGTTCACTCTCTGCTGGCTCATCTTGTCATCCAAATAATTAGTCTCGCTTGTTTTCTTGACATATCCTTGTGCATAACCCATTGCTTGAAGAGCAGGAATGCCATGATATTCCCTAGTAAAGGGCTTGTACAAGTTTGATCATTTTCGTGAATCAAATATTGACAAGTATAATTGAGGTCTTTTCTCTAGAATTAATTAAAAATATGGACTTGCACCCAATCTGTGCCTTATACACAGATTTTTTTTTTTTTTTTTTTTTTTTTTTTTTTTACAATAAAATTCAAACCCGGATCACAAGATCGGGGGAGTGGTGCTGTTTCCATTGCGCTGTTAAGGACGCCTTTATACACAGTTTCAAACCAGCATAATGATGTCTATTGCATGTATTACTTAAAATTGCTCCCTCTTGCCGAACAGAAAATTTATTTATTTATGCAAACACTTCACATACGCTTGTTTGGCAATGCTTAGATCTGCTAGGGTAGGCTTCATTACATCTGCTTTACCTACAGTGCTGAGCATGAAAAGTGGATTGTACACAATGAAGATGAAGTTATGGCACTTATGACAAGGTTATTTTCACCCATTCAATTCAATTTGAGCACCTTTTCTCTTCTTATTTGTGCAATTTCTGTGTGTAAAAGAGTGTAGGCGATTGGAATGCTGCTGTCACCGTGTGCATTAAAAGGAAATTTCAGCCACTGGTTCTCTTCTTCGAGGCTGCCAAGAAAAGCCAGCCATGGCATCCCCATCTCTTGTCAGCTGCCGTGAGTACATATGCTTGTTTTTAAGGTTGGAACAAATCAATTTTTGTTGTTGTAACATGTTAGACAATCAAACAATGTAAAGGAAGAGGTTTTATTTCATTATAGATATGCTAAGAGGTGAGTTGTGAAGCAGATAGAAGTAGAAATCAATATTTGATGCCCAGTTGTCAGTGAAATCAGTGCCATGCTGTTTTGAGTAATTCTACATCACCTAGCACTTACGCTGAAATATGTTGTCATTTTTCATACAGGCAATCAATGAAATATGCAGTTCCATTTGTTCCATCTGATATTTTAACCTTTCATCTTCTTTACCCTTTCTTTTTTCCTTAATCAAGTGGCACTGGAGTAGATGCTTTAGTTTTCTGAGAAGCCAGAAAACTGTGCTTGAGCTTACCAAAACATTTTCTAGTTCAAGAGAGCCCAAGTAGACATTGTAACTTTTGGAGTCATCCACGCATCGTTTTAGCTAAAATGAGGCATGAAGACTCCTGAAACAAAAACCAATAATTGGGCTCTTTTTAGTTTGTGACTTGGAGAGTCTTCTTCTCTGACTAAGCTCTTCCCCTATCCCTGACCACTTTAATCTTGATAGCTTAGATTCTGACATAATTGATTTCAGGGCCAAAACCTTCAATGCCCAAATGGGGTCATAATCATAATATGTATGGACACATGAAAACAGATCTGCACCGTGCTTATGCTTCTGAATTTTAATTCTGTGAATGACCCTATCACAAATGTGGAGGCTGCTTGGGTTCCTCTCTCTCCTCTTGGCTTCACATTAGATGGGGATATTATTTATTTATTTTTAACTCGTGATTTATAAATAATTATATATATTTATATATTTTAAATAATAACAATAATAATATAATTAAGAAAAAAATCTCCAGTAAAAAAATGCACAAGCGAATGCACCTGTGCGGAATAATGGGATGAATTCATTGATACGATCACATGTAAAAGATTGAAGAGTTTAATTAGGAAAATACAGCTGTGACGGAGAGAGATTGATTCCTAGTTTGACTGCCAATAGGATTCGATAATTAAGGAAAATTTACAATTCATGAAGATGAACCTTCCCACATTTTCATCTCTCTCCCTCCCTATTTTACTACGTCATGTCTCTCTCCTCTCTCCTCATTCCTCTCCCCACAGATTCTCTCCCTCTCTCTCTCCCCGCCCCCTCAGATACTCGAAGAGAAGAGAAAGAAAAGGTATCGTAATTAGGTTTTTTTTTTGTCGTTTCATTGTTTATAATGATTGAAACTATAGAAGTAATCTTTGTGATTGTGGCAGATTTGAGAAGAAAGAATGGCATTCTCAGCGAAGCAGATGTCTCTGATGGTGGCGACGTTGGGACTCTTGTCCTTTTTTTTTGGAGTCATTGCTGAAAATAAAAAGGTTAATCTCTTCGAACCCCCTAATGTTGAGGACTTTTTGTCTGAAATTGTGAGAATTAGACATGGATGCCACACAGAGAATATTAATTTTATGAAAACCCTTTTGCATGGAAAGAGCATTGATGGAAAGTTCTAAGTGGCCCTTCCCTTACCCTAAATACTTTGCATAATTTCATGTCATATGGAAAATAAATTTCAATTTTCATTGTCCCATGATTCATAGTGTGCCATTCTACCATTTTCATGAATAATTGTTATGACTAGAATTCTCCCATTGCTTTTTGTAAAAAGATTAAATTGTGAGTCATTGTTAAAGGTAGTGTTTAAATTCATTGTTGTTGTTCTCTTAATTTGAATCTGCAGCCTGCGTCAGGAATTCCAATTCCGGGGAAAGATGTAGTAATATGCAAGTATCCGGGTGATCGAACTGTGGTGTGGGGGTATCTATCGGTTATGTTTCTGACTGCATCTTCTGTGGTTGGATATCTGTCTCTTTTTTACCCTTACAAAGGCAGATCTGTTCCTGCTTCTGCATTTTTCCGGAACTCTACCTTCCTTGTCTTCTTCAATGTTGCTCTGTAAGTCACTCTTTCCTGTTTTGCTTCCCTGAAGGAACACTTAGGGGGGCTGTTACAGAAAACAACCTTGTCATCTATGCTTATTTTCAAAAATTTGGCAAAATAAGGAAATTGCGTTCAAATAGGATTTTTTTTAATTCCTTTTTTGAAAACAAGGGGTGTATTTATCTGTAATACAAATGTGCAATAGAGATGAAGTTAAGAGAATACCTTGAAATGGTCACCAAATTACTGGAAAAGTTTGGTGATCATGTACTTTGCATCTGCAAAGGCAGTTAATTGATAAAAATTTAGTTAAGAAGACCCACACTGTTCCTGGCCTTTGTGTTATCTGGAAAAAAATGTGCACTAGAAAGGATTCGTATGTATATCCTCTTTGTTCAGTAGTAATCAAAGAACATATGCTAGGGATGAACATTGAACCTGCTTTATTTAAACTTGCCAAGTTTGAAACCTCAAGGTGTATATTACTTGCACATGATAACCTGCACCCCAGATAAAGGGAGAAAAAGGAAACCATGATTCCCCTGCTGATTTTCCTTATCAATCATGAGTATTCAAAAAAGAAAAGATTCTGGATCATTGACAGAAACAAATAATCAGATTCATATCTATCCAATAGTAAGCAGGAAAAGAAATAAATAACCCATTTATCTTATATATGATGATTGTGACAAAATTTGATCAAATGATTTGAGTTTAGCTGAATATCTTACATGACCTGTTACAATATCAGATGCCATAACTTTATGACAAGTTACCTTTTATGGGGAAGATGATTTCAGTTCATGAATCAATTATATTCATAGATGCCATGCTCATAGGACTTTACTATTGAAAAATGAAGTTTCTTGCCTCTAATATCCACAGGATTTTCAATATGTTAATGTGCTCTAAATTACACCAGGCTAGTGCCATACTGGTTGCTCCGTGCTTCTTAAGGGTCTTAGTCTTTTTCTCCATTATCAGTAGTTTGTTTTGCAAGCTGAATACCAACATGGTTTCAAATAATTATGTGGTCTTAGACACCAGAGCCGCCCATGGCTGCAAGCATGTTTTAAGCTACCAGCAATTTCACTAACATACAAAAAAACGGTTCTATTAATTGGTCATATCTTTAATAACCATGTTGCCTTTGACCTTGTTCTAATCTTGGTAGTACATGCCTATTGATAGCAGGAAAGTTTTAGTTGCATGAAGACAGATTTTAGTATTTCTGGTTTTCTTGTTCAATTAACTCAATTCATGGTGCTGGTTAACCAATGCAGCGGAGTAGCTGGACTAGCAGCTGTATTATTGTTGTGGCCAACAATCACGGAGCAAATTCACCTCACCAGAAATATCCATCACAATCTTGAGACAGATTGCCCAACTGCCAAGACTGGTCTTCTTGGTGGTGGTGCTTTTGTATCCCTTGACGCAGCCCTCTTCTGGTTGGTTTGCCTTATGTTAGCAGCCAATTCACGTGAAGACTTCTTGGAGGAACTTGAAGAGTCCCGAAGAGGTGAACATGGTACGATTGATGATGTCAAGAGTGCTGCATAAATTGAGAATTTCTTAGCAGATCTTTTTCAATAGCTTCCGATTCTAGTTTTAGGCTTCTTTCTTTTGGTTGAGATTCTGTGAATGCAGATAATTTTGTGCATAAAGAGTTGCTATTTTTCTTAGCGCAAGATGGATTCTATTTTGGTTAGTAGTTTGCATAATGCATCTGATCTCAGGGCTCCATTGTTAGAAAGTTGAGGTGTGCATTTCATTGCTCTCACCAGTCAAGTATGCAGTTGCTAATGTAACTTTACCCAGTATAAAATAAAATAAACAATAACAAAAATGTTGAGCATGCATCTGCTTTTAGGTTCACTATGAATCCAATCCACAAAGAGTAAAAACAAACAAACCCAAGGCTGCTTTATGTCCAAATTTTCTTCTCAAGAAAACTTGTTTACTTTCCTATAACTGGAAACGTATGTTACCATGGTTGGCAACAAGTGGGCTTTCTAATTTTACTTAGTTTTTTCCCGGAAGAGTGCAATGAAAAGGTTATTTTGACAGGTAAAGGTGAGCACTGTTTGGTTAAGATAATATATATATATATATATATATATATATATATATATTAATTTTTTTAAATATTTGGATGGTTTGTTCGATTTTCGATTTGGTTTTGAATAAAACTAAAATTTAATTTGGTTATTTGAATGGATATTGATTTTAATAATTTTATTTCAATCATATCGAATTAATCGAAATAATTAAAAAAATATATTTTTGAGATAATTTTTATTCATATAAATATTAATATAATATTATGATTAAAAATTAAAAGAGAAAAAAAAATATTATAACTAAAAATTTTTTAAAAAATGATATAATATTACAATTAAAAGTTAAAAGAAAAAGTACTTTAAAAGCTATTTTATTGAAGATGTAATGTTAGTTATTTTTTTTTTTATGAGTTAGTAGTAGATTAGTAGAATTAGTTTAAAATTTTCATTGCTTGTTTGTTAAGTTGTTTGAAATTTGAATTTTGAAATTGAAATTTAGTGAAAGTATAATTATTAATAAATTTTAAACTTTAAAATTATATTTTATAAGCATATGTTAATATATAAATAACATATATTACATTAAGGTATCATTTAAGTCTTCTATAAAAATTTCAACAATTTGGTTAATTTGAATAACAGAATCGAATTAATCACTTAATTCGGTCAAACCGAATTATCAGTTTTTATCTATTCAATTAAATTATAATTATAAAAAATTATGTAATTGAATTTAAATAAATTATTTTTATTTTGATCATTTCATTTACCGTTCAACCGAATGCTCACTCCTATTGACAAGAGCCCAACTCGGCAATTTGAGTAACCTTTGACATCGAAAAGCTAAGGTAATTTAAGCCAAATAAAAGCGGAGGATCAATCAAAAATTTAATCTTGAAAGTTGAGTCTACTGTACTAACAAATAAAGATACAAAAGATGTATTTATAAAGAAATTATAGAGTAAATCTTAATTTCAATTTTGATCAATTGAAAGTGGAAACACAAAATATTTGAGTTTACTTCAACGCCCATAAAAAGTCTTGCAAATTGTTAAGGAAAAAAAAATGCAAAAGATAAGATTTATAAATGAGTTATTCCAAAGTTTGTCCCTTGCATAATAATTATTAGAAAATAATGAATATGTGAGAACCAATTAAAGTATAAATAAGTTACAGAATCCAAAATAATTTCGAACCTTCCTACCAAGCAAAATCCGGAAATTTTTCCATCGATACAAAGATATCCAATCTTATCATTGCATTGAAAAAACTAAAATCTTCTTAGTTGACCGGGCATTTTGAACTTGATGGTATCCGGCAAAGGACCATCAAGCAGTCCAGAAACCAGTCAAACATGAACCTCACCCTTTGGGCCCCCATAACCGGGGGCATTCATTCAAGACCGCTTGTGGCTCCTCAGTCATCCCTTCCCTCGGTACCCCCATTCCTCGATCACTCTGCTATTTGGTAATATAGCCCTAAATCTGTGAGATGAACAACCTGAGGGGCAGACACGACTTGAGATAATCCGAAAAGGAAAAGAATTTCCGAACAAGTTCAAACTTCCCTTATGGAGAAGAGAATCTTCGCTATTCTTTAGGTAATTTTTAGAATATAGAAACTTATCGTAACAAACATAACAACTAAAAAGGAAGTCCCCGTGTTTACGGATCTTCCTTAGACATTGAAAACGACATGTTTCCACTAAATCTCAAATAGTAACCCCTACAATTTTGGGAATCCTTTTCTATCTTCCTAAAAGGAAACTAAGGTTGGGAGACTCCCAAAACCCTAGGACATTGTCCACAAGGGAGTAGGCATATAACCAAAGCAACGGCTGCCACCCAGATAAGTTCTCTGAAACTTAACACAAGTACCACACACTGCTATCCCTAATGGGGGGCTCTTCTGTTGTCTGTTTACCACTTACAAAACCACTCTTTTTCTGACCTGAGTATGAAGTCTCTTCTGTTGGAATACCCTCCGATGGCTTTTGCAAGTAACGAGCTTAGAGTCATCCTTAGTTCCAAGACTCCCACACAGACAGACAGGGCAGGTATTTGAGGAGAAAACCTACCTCCATCAGATTGACGACGTTAATGGGAAACAGACTAAGAAGAAACTTACTCCCTATCCAAACTTCTCAATAGCACACATATCATGCCGCAAAAGAGGAATAGGCCGCTTATTGGCTTCAACGACGATGATTTAAGTGGAATTCCACCAGATATGGCCCCCTTGTTATAATAATGGAAATAGGTTCATATGTAGTCAAAAGGATTTTGATTGACCCGGGGCTGGGCTATGACATTCTTTATTGGGACGCTTTTCGACAAATGGGTTTCACCTTTATGGATCTAAATCCCTAAATGGTTCCGATAACGGGACTCTTGGGAGAATCATTATGCCCAGAAGGTACTATATCACTCCTTGTGACTCTAAGAACTCCTATAGATCATACTTCTGCCACAATGATGTTCAACGTGATCAAGTCTTTCCCTCCATACGATGTTATTTTCAGCCGACCTAGCCTGAACCGCCTAGAAGCCTTGCCTAACACTAAATACATGAAGATTAAATTTCAAACGGTATTAGGGATTATAACCATCAATTGTGATCCCGCGCCTCAATTACCCCCATTTGAGAAAAATCAAGAAGGCCTCTTGAAGGAAACAACCAAATTTAGGGACAACCCTTGGACAAGATCTCACTCAATGAAGACCCTACTCAGACTATCAAAATCGGGGCCAAATTACCACCGCCTCTATGCGAAGCATTTATCGCTTGTCTTCGCCATCACTCCAAGGTTTTTGTATGGTCACCTGAGGATATGCTAGGGATCTATCCCTCCGTAATCATTTATAGATTAAACATAGATCCGAGTCGAAAACCCATAAAGTAGAAGAAGAGGGTATTTACCCTTGAACGACAATGTGCCATCTAGGAGGAAGTACAGAAGCTCTTAGTAGCCGACTTTATTAGAGAAGTGAAATACCCTGAGTGGCTAACAAACGTGGTTATGGTAAATAAAGCCAATAGCAAGTGGAGGATGTGTATCGATTTCACTGACTTAAACAAGGTCCGTCTGAAGGACTGTTACCCATTTCCTAATATCAATAAGCTCAGGGACAACTCTTCGGGTCACCATCTTCTTAGTTTTACAGACACTTATTCTGACTACAACCAGATTCAGATAGCTCTAGAATATTAAGAAAATACGAGATTCATTACGGAGTTCGGCAATTATTGCTATAAGGTCATGCCTTTTGGCTTAAAGAATGCAGGCGCTACCTTTCAGAAGTTGGTCAACAAAGTCTTCAGTGATCAAATTGGTAGAAACATAGAAGTTTATGTAGACGACATGCTCGTTAAAAACACCAGCCTAAAAAGTCAAATAGCAGACCTAAAAGAAACCTTCATAACCTGGCGAAGTGCACTTTCGAGATTACCTCAGGTAGGTTTCTCAATTTCATGATCACAAATAGGGGGATTGAGGCAAACCCTGAAAAGATTCAAGCTATTGTAGACATGACACCCCTCAAAACACTGAAGGAGATACAAACCCTTACAGGGTGGATGCCTCCTTAAGTCAATCCATGTCCAAGGTCGGGGAGAAATATAAGTCATTCTTCGATGCCTTAAAGAAATCCTAAAGATTTGAATGGACTACCGAGTGCCAAATAACTTTGGACAAGTTTAAAGAATATCTCGCATCTCCACCACTGCTTTCCTGATCTATCCCCCAATGAGAAATTATATCTCTATCTCTCTATCTCTAACCTGCCTTGTGTGCAGTATTAGTTCAGCAAGACGCCTATACACAGAAGCCTGTGTATTACGTTAGTCATATCCTCCACGAAGTAGAGATCAATTACAAACCCATAGAAAAAATGGTTTTCGCTCTTGTCATAGCCGCTCAACCCCTCCACCCCTATTTTCAGGAGTATACAATTGTGGTCTTGACCAACCAATCATTAAAACAAATATTACAAAAGGCGGACATGTTGGGCCGACTAATTAAGTGGAGTATTGAACTTGGGGAATTCAATAGTGTCTACCAACCAAGGCTTGCCGTCAAAGGCCAAGCTCTCGCTGACTTCATTTTAGAGTGTACGCTTTCGAGCGATAGCCAACCAACTCCCCATGATCTTCAGGAGAAATGCACATTACCACCCTGGATGCGACACGTGGATAGATCTTCTAATTCGTCAGGAAGTGGGGTATCATCCTCATGGATCCTGATGACTTCAAAGTCGAATACGCACTTCATTTTGAATTTAAAGCTACCAACAATCGAGCCAAATATGAAACATTCTTAGCTAGATTACGAATAGTTATCTTATTGGGGGCTCGAGAGATAAGGTTGTTCACAGATAGTCAACTTGTGGTGAAAGAGGTCGAGGGCACCTACGAAACAAGAGAACCAATAATGGCGAAGTACTTAGCCAAATTATAAGAAGTAATGCAAGGATTTCAGAGGGTTAATATACAACAAATTCCTAGGTCAAAGAATACCAGAGCCGACACACTGTCCAAGTTGGCTAGATTAGATTCAGTAGCAAACAGCTGAGTAGTATATGTCGAGAGTCTTCCTTATCCTAGCATAGAAGAGCCCGAGCAAATCCGATCGACAGGCCAATCGCCGAGTTGGAAGGACCCCATACAGGCTTACTTAAATGATAGGCAATTGCTCGAATCACCAGATGAGGAGGCCAAGATCAGACGCGGGGCCGTGCACTATGCCATTATCAATGGTACCCTTTACAAAAAATCCTTCACTCATTTTACCTCAAATGGCTGACCCTGAAGAAGGAAACTACATTCTCAGAGAGATACATGAGGGGATATGTGGAAACTATTTAGGAGAATGGAGTCTAGCAAATAAGGCCCTGAGACAGGGTTACTATTGGCCTACAATGAAGACTGATGCGAACGCCTTTATCAAGAAATGTGACAAGTGTCAGCGTTTCTCTTTAGTTCCCTGCCAACCTTTTGTTAAATTTTGACCTATCAATAGCCCCTGGCCTTTTGCACAATAGGGGATAGACATACTCGACCCATTCCCCCGCGCCATAGGACAACGAAAATTTCTCATTATGACCATTGACTACTTCACCAAGTGGGTAGAGGCCGAGCTAGTGGCACAGATCACCACTAAGAGAATCCAAAAGCTTATTTGGTCATCACTGATTACAAGGTTTGGATTACCTCGATCCTTGATCACTGATAATGGAAGGCAATTCGATAACAAAGAATTTAAAGAATTCTATGACAGACTAGAAATCCAGCATCAATTGACATCGATCACTTATCCTTAATTAAACGGCCTCACTGAGATAACAAAGCAGACTATCCTATAAGGATTTTAGTTAGCACTCAACGAAGCAAAAGGCCAGTGGGCAGACGAACTTTATGGGATCTTATAGGCCTATCACACAACACCTAGAAAAGCCACTGGAGAGACACCTTTTAACCTAACTTATGGGTCATAAGCGGTTTTACCAATCAAAATAGGAATCCAGTCCCTACGAGTAGAACAATATTGGGCAGAACCAAACGAATCTGCCCAACACGAACAATTGGATCTCTTATCGAAAGCCAGAGATATCACCTCTGCTTTAATGGCCTCCTACCAGTAGCAAATGGATCGATACTATAACAAGAAGGTCAAAACAAGGATATTTAGACCCGAGGACTTAGTCCTTTGAAGAGTAGAAGCAACCGGACAACTATTGCCAGGGGACAAACTTGTGGACAAACTTGCACCCAACTGGGAAGGTCTATATGTGAAAAGTTCTACACTTTAGCCCGAGACTTACCAACTAAGCCAATTAAATGACACCAACATACCACGCACTTCGAACTCCATAAACTTACGCATTTATCATCAATGAGCTTTATTACGTTTTTGTTACAAATATCGATTGTTCTATGGGTCTTTAATAACAAATATCGTGTTTTCGATACAATTGAGCGTATGTTGTATAGTTACACAACTCAATACCAAAACAAGACACCTGTGTCCCCCAAGGTGCAATGCCTTTGAGTACCCTCGGTGCAACACCAGATACACTAATTCCTTCTAAAGCTCAATGCCTCCGAGTACTCTCGATGCAATGCTAGGTATACTCATTTATCCTAAGGTGCAACGCCCCTGAGTACACTCGACGCAATGCCTTCGAGTACACTCGGCACAACGCCAAGTATACTAAATCTTCATAAGGCACAATGCCTCTGAGTACACTCGGCGCAATGCCAGGTATGCTAATTTCTCTTAAGGTGCAATGTCTCTGAGAACTCTCGGCCCAATGCAAGGTACGCTAATTCCTCCTAAGGCGCAATGCCTCCAAATACCCTCGACGCAATGCTAGGTATACTAATTCTTCCTAAGACACAATGCCTCTGAGTACTCTCGGCGCAATGTCAGGTATGTTAATTTCTACTAAGGCATAAAGCCTCCGAGTACTCTTGACGTAACGCCAGGTGCACTAATTCCAACTAAGGTGCAATGCTTCTGAGTACTCTCGGCACAACGCCCAGTACGCAAATTTCGCTAATTCCTCCTAAGGCACAACACCTTGGAATACCCTTGCACTAATGCTTCCTAAGGTGCAACGCCTCTAAATATCCTCGGTGCAATGCCAGGTATTCTAATTCTTCCTAAGACATAATGTCTCTGAGTATCCTCGGCGTAACGCCAGGTATACTAACTGCTTCTAAGGCAAAATGTTTTCGAGTACCCTCGGCGCAATGCCAGATATGCTAGTTCCGCTAATTCCTCTTAAGGCGCAATGCCAACGAGTACCCTCGGCGCAACACCAGGTATATTAAATTCTCCTAAAGCATAACGCCTCCGAGTACTCTCAGTATAACGCTAGGTACACTAAATTCTCCTAAGACACAATGCCTCTGAGTACATTCGACGCTACATGCAAACAATGTCACGCCCCGACCCCAGGCTGAGCACGCGAACAGACCGCCGCGACTGCTCGAGGCACAGGTATGCCCTACTTGCACACTGTGGTGACGCAAGGCTAATATTATGACTAATATCATGACCCTATTCAATATCCTAAGTCAAATCATATAGTGAAAAATTTGAAGAAGAAAATTTTCAGAAAGTTTCTTTAAAACATTTACCTCCAATTTATATGTAATATTTATATGCGTACTCCAATCGTAAACAAAGATGGGTATGAATACTTGCTTAGTAGCGTCTCTCAGTAAAACTCATGGAACAATACCTCAATGTAAGTCAAGTGCAGTATAAGTTGAAAATTTTAAATATAAGAGGGTAAGTATAATCTATATACTTAGTGAGTGAGGTGCAAGAACTATATAATGATAATAAATGAATTTGTAAGAGTGACAAGTCAAACCATTGTTTTCAAATTTTTTTTCATTCATTGGCAACATATCATATAATTCAAAATAATATGCATCTTTATCATAAATCATGTATCATAGGGTGTCAGTCAGTAATAAAACGCATTTTACCCATAGTTTGACCTAATTAGGGTAAAATCCACCAAGGGATCACCACAATGTCATAATAATGAAACACATATATCTTTCTTTTAACCTCCTTCCCTTGGTGTTGACACGGTTCTCACGTTGTGCTCGTCTATTGGATCCGTTAGTCAGAGATAGGAGGCTCAAATCTCTGCTCTCGTGTTACCCCACCATGTCACCCCGTTAGGTAAACGTTAAATACCGTAGTAGCGAGTGAACTATAGCCACTATACACCATCTCATTATCATATACATGTGTCATATGTCATCATTCATAAATCTCTACTCGTAAAAATATGACACTATCAAGTAATCATAATATCAGGATACATTTTTACAGAATATCATTTCAAGACATGTCACAAACACTAAAACATTTCAAAATCACATTTCAAAATTTATTTATTAAAAATCATGATCGAAAACTATTTTTTTTTAATTTAAAATCAGAAATAAGTCATCCCACTCACCTCGACTGGGGAAGGTACGCTACTCCCCCAAACTATCCTCGTTTTCTCAAATGAGTACCCCTCATACGAAACGTAACCCTATGTCCAAATTAAATAATATATATATTTCATCAATTTAATTATTTCGATAATATCATATCGTCAGACTACAAGACACACATAAAAATGTTTTCTTTCATAAGGTAAAATCTCAAATTTCCATAATTAGAAAAAAATTCCTACAAAACCTATCACATGTAGGTTTAATAAAATTACAATATCATTCAAAATTTTGATCGGATTCAAACAATTCAAATTTTCTCTTAAATTAAGACATATATCTCCAAATTTTATGTTCAGATCAATTTCAAATTCTGACCACACAAATTTAGAAAATTTTATAACTTTTTCAGTCTAAGTTCTTAAAATCAATTCTGCACAGTTTTGGGAGAATTTCCATATCTCGTTGTGTACTTCTTCAATTTAAGTGATTGTCTCAAATCAAAAACAAGACATAGATCTAAAACTTTCTAATTAGAACGTCACCAGATTTTAAATGTATCATTTTATAAAATTCCATTTTCATCTCAGTTTTAGTTTTAAAACTTCTTCTTCATAGTTTTAGTAAAAATACCATAACTTTCTGCATACAACTCCGATTCAAGTGCTTTTTAGCTCAATTTAAAGATAAGATGAGACCTAAAACTTTCATATTTTAAGTTTCTCCAAATTCTGTACAGAAGATATCTTAACAATTGACACAAAATACTAGTCGTACACAGAGTATGAAATAGAGTAGATGAAACATACTGAACTTTCAAAAATCACTAAAAATCGATTCCTTCATGAAGTGTTTCATATAATATACCATTATAAAGCTTAGGAAGTCTATTTTACTTAGGAATAAATGGTTTATATTTTTAATTCCTATAGGATGAGATATTATAATAAGACTACACAAAACTCAAAGTTAGAAATCTATATCTAGCATGCTAGTATGGATACTAATGTAACTACTCATCAAATAATTTTATCTTTGCACAAGTTAATATATGTTACTTCCTTTGTAAGATCTTTTACTAACAATACATACCAGCACTCCCTTTGAATCCTTGAATTTTTTTTATCACCTTAAAAAAATCAAATCACAATAAACATGAATTCCTATACAACACTTCTATACTTCCAATTGAAATTCAAGAATTTTCAACAATGCTCTTACCTCTTTGGCTTCATGGTTGAACTTGAACTTGAATAGGGAGTCTACATGTTACGGCCAAGGGGAACTGAATGAAGAAAATGAGCCAAATTTTCTTAAACAAGTTCTTTTATAAACCTAACAAAATACCCTTGATCATTGGATCATCCCATGCATCATCTCAACTACACATTTGTCTTAACACTTAAACCATACAATTGTTGATTGAAGTAAACTCCATGCACTTCATTAGAAGTCTTGTTGGCCGGCCATGTCAAAAGGAGGAGTGTACAACTAGCACAAGCTATTCCATTTAGATTTCATATACAAATTGTCATCCTATGACCTTTTTTGAATGTGAAACAATCCTATATGACCACTAACCAAACTTGCTGCCCTCTTGACCAATCATTTAGTTCTAATTGTCCATCCTTGAATGATTTGTAATTTAGTCCCTCCACTTTCCTTAATTGTATTTAGACTCTTAACTTTTAATAATTTGCATTTTTGGTCCCTATGAAATTTTGTTTGAAATTTCTTAAAAATATAAAATTTCACTCAAATTCCTTTATTTAAGTATGTAGGTCTTTTCTTAGCCATTTTCGATTTCTTTAGCTCTTGCCAGCGCTTACCGAGAAGGTTTTCAGATTACTGATAAAATTTTCAATTTTAGCGATTTTGAGGCAAAATTTCAAATTTTCAAAATAATTAAATAAAATTTCATTTTAAATGTCTCAAAAAGATGTTAATATATATATAGAATCATGAGAAGTGGTACATGATACACAATCACCGGAAATCTATGTTACAATTCCTAACCACCTATTAAAAAGTTTCGTCTTCGAAACTAAACTGAAAGTATACATCAAATAGTTGGAGGTTTCCTCATAGCATTCTCGGACTTCCAAGTCTGCTCCTTGATTTAGTCATTCCTCCAAAGTATTCTGACCAGGGGGACCTCCTTGCTCCGTAGCTTCTTGGTCTATTTGTCTAAGATGACTACGGGTTGGACGAGGAAGCTCAAATCATCATTCAACTCTACCGATAGAAGTTCCAGTACATGGGAAGGATCATGAAGGTACTTCCTCAGCATCGAGACATGAAATATATCGTGAATCCGTATTAGCTTAAAAGGCAGGTCCAATCTGTATGCCTTTTTCCCAATCTTCCCAAGGACTAGGAAATGTCCAATATACCTGAGGTTAAGTTTTTCCCGTTGTTTGAATCGGATCATCCCCTTCCAAGGGGATACCCTCAGAAACACCATGTCTCTCTCCCCAAACTCCAAAGGTCGCTGCCGTCTGTTTGTATAGCTTTTCTGCCTATCTTGGGTGGCTTTCATCCGAGCACGGATGACCTTTACTCTCTTTCGGGTCTCCTCAATCAAGTCTACACAATTGAGTCATCTCTCCTCGACCTCGTCCCAACACAAGGGCTTCTGGCACTTTCTCCCGTACAAGGCTTCATATGGTGGCATCCGAATACTAGCCTGATAGCTATTATTGTTGGTGAACTCGATCAATGGGAGGTGTTGGTCACAACTTTCCTTAACGTCCATGACACAGGATCTCAACATGTCCTCTAGTGTTTGAATGGTCCTCTCAGACTGACCATCCGTCTGGGGGTGAAATGCAGTACTGAACTTCAGTCGGGTAGCCATAGCCTCTTGCAACTTTAGCAAAAATCGAGAAGTAAAACATGGGTATCTGTCCAATACAATGGATACTGGAACTCCACGCAGTTGAATTATTTCACTGTTGTATAGGAGGAGCCAAACCCTCTAGTGGATAGCTACTGCGGATGGGAAGAAAGTGTGCGGATTAGGTGATTCTGTCTACGATCACCTAAATAACGTCGTCTCGTGCGGAAGTTCACAGAAGACACATTACAAAATCCATGGTGATATGTTTCCACTTCCACTCAAGAATGGGAAGAGGCTGTAGTATGCTGGCGGGCTGCTGATGCTTAGCCTTCACCTGCTGGCATACCAAACACCAGGTAACAAAACTGGTTATCTCACGCTTCATGCCTACCCACCAGTAACTTTCTCGAATCGTCCGATACATTTTTGTGCTATCAGGATGCAAAGCGTAGGCTGATATGCCTTAATATATTCATGTTAAGTGGGCTACCTCGACTGTTCGGCAATGAGAATGTGTTGTTATTGTTTTCTGGACAGATTTGAATGCAGTCTTTGTTTTATGAAGTGAGGCCATGGGTTTTGGCTTAGGGCTGTGTTTCATGATGGGAAATTATGTTTAAAATGTTGGGTATTGAAGTATGTAAGGAAATAAAGGTAATTTATCACGTTCTTGACAGATCAAGGCTGGATAGTGTTGATTTTCTTAACAGTCTGCTGGCAGCTCGTATTTGATGTTTGCTAATGGCCTTTTTCAATTGTGAGTTAGGTTTTTTTGTGAATATGAATATTTGGGTGATAGAATATAATATTTTTTATGGAAACAAGTGGCATTGAAACTGCTAAATAGAAGGAATGGTTGTTGCAATCACGATCTACAAATCTTGGATAGATTGCTATGATACTGGTTCTGGGGTTGTGCAGCTAGAGTTTTTAGATGGAGATGGATGTTATTCTCTCAATGAAAGCACCAAATTGTTGGGTTCTTATGTATTAAGGGTTTAGATTTAGGATTTGAGTGCAAAACTTCACATAACCCTCATATCACACGTGAAGGTGGCTAAATTTTGGAAGGGTGAATAGGCCAGGGTTAGGTTTTTGGGGATAACGATTGTGACTATCTTTCTCTCACAAGAATTGATCAAATGTCTCACCTCTTTACACCTGAAGATCTCTCAAGAGGTGGTGTAATACTCAGAAAACAATGTTCCTTTGTACTACTAAAATAAGTGGAGAGAAAACTATTCTTTTGATAGAA
Source organism: Dillenia turbinata (assembly GCA_037126225.1). Lineage (NCBI taxonomy): Eukaryota > Viridiplantae > Streptophyta > Magnoliopsida > Dilleniales > Dilleniaceae > Dillenia > Dillenia turbinata. The sequence continues at coordinate 10,681,168 of JBAMMX010000014.1, read as the reverse complement.
TATCAAAAGTGGCTAAGTCAAGATCTAGGGTTATAAGAGTGTCTCCTTAAGTATATATAATACTAGGGTTTTTTAGGATTTAAGGAGTGAACTTCCTACTCTACCAATCTAATACTAGAATGGGACTTTATTGCTACTAAACAAGGCCTAAGAAGTAAATAAAAGCTAATCAAACAAAAAAACCTAATCAAATTACTCATCGGCCACAAAGTGGACCAGGCATCCTTGTGAGTCGGGACCCTTTTGGGCCAATCCATGGGTCATGGAATTTAGACTATCTCTTCAAAAGTCTCTAAATCTTCTCTAACATCTTTTAGCAATCCAAGATAGTGTAAATCACTCAGGCTGCCGTTCATGGGCTCCCGGCTATGTGGTTGGACTCTAAAGGCCCGCGGTTGGTACACCTCTTCCATTTTGGCCTCGAGCCCCTCTAGCTTGAATTCTTGTTACACGATTTAGGTATATCACGATTTCGGAGAAATATACCCTAGTCGAGTGTTGTGTATAGTATATTATAAGTGTCGATCCCAAAATGATATTTTATACTACTAAATATGAATAACTCTAATCTAAATTGAAAAAATCAAATCAAGTTGTGAAAATTTTAAAAACTACTAAAAACAAGATCTAAAATATGAAACCCTAGCATGATGAAAACCCTAAAATATAGATTTCATCTATTTTAATTTCTTACATAATTGAATCTTTTCAATCCTTAAGTTCATTGACTACAAATTATTGATGATATTAGCAGATTTTTCTAAATTAGATTCACCGAATAGTCATGCAATGAATCCCTAATTTGACTAACCAAAATTCGATGGTAATGCAATTTTGATTAACCGAATTGTATTAAGTTGTATAGATAATTTATAATTAGAGTTTTCCCTAAATCCCTACACATGAAATTAATCCAATAGTCATGCTCATAATTTCATATGGATTTTATTATTGGACTAATCTTATACAATTATATAGGTCATGCATGCACTCGATCTTAAATCATGCAAAACGTGGATCCAAACGTTTTGAAACATTAAGTTTAACAATAAAAAATCATCAATCAATAATCATACTAATGAAATTTAAAGAAAAGAAAGAAATAAACACATGCAATTAATTAAAAATAGAATTCATCGACTCCTAAGACAAATAAAATTAGCTTGATATTGAAAATAAAAACAAGAAGATAAAAAGAAAATTATAACCCTTAAATGCATGAACATGGAGATCGAAGTCTCTTGAAATAAAGGCGGTTGTTACGATTTGTAATTGGTGGAGGAAAATGATAGAAAACAAAGGAAATTGATGGAGGAGAATGATAGAAAACAAAAGAAAAATGTGCATAAGGCTGCTGCCCTAATATAACATATATATAAGAGTGAAAACCTTAAAACAAATTTGGAAACTTGGAATTTTTTAGAATTTTAGTTTTTGATTTTGATTTTGTCACGCCTCGACTTTCTGGTCGAGCACATAACAACTGCCGCATTATGTCGGCATACAGGCATGACCTCCCTATATACCGTGATAGCGCAAGTCATTCCAATTGTATAATAAATCTTTCAAAACATAAAACCCATCAAAATAAGAACTCATATAAATAATACACATGCAAGGACCCATCCGGTCCAACCTGTACATACAAGCATGCATCAACACACATTGGGGAGGGGGTTCCTGTATATGCATGCATGCAGTATGGTTATCCCAGCCAATCCAGAGTTCTCAGTACAAATAAAGTATTTTCCAAAGATATTCCAAAATCAAAATGAATGAAGTCTCAAATCATAGTGATAGGGATTTTACTAATACTTGCCTGAATAAAACAAGCCAACATCAGTAAAATCTATGAAATGTATAGAACTTCATAAAACTAAAAGAAAGTATCAAAATTCAGTATTACAATCCAAATGTCCCAATACAAGATAAAACATTTTTCCAAAATTAGTTTCAAGCAAAAGAATGAAGTCTCAAATCATAATCGTTGAATTTTATCAACACTTGCTCGTAGAATTCAATCTGTATCAGTAAAATCCGTACGGTATGAGATGTACAGAACTTCCTTTTCATGTTCCAATGACCGACAAATCCCAAAGTAATTATATAATCCATACCTACCAAAATCTAACAAAATAAACCTCCAATCAGCACTAGTAGGCACTGTCTCTCTATACTTTCTTTGAAAAATATAAAGGAGAGATATGAGTATTTTAAATATCCAGTGAGTGGAGTGCAATGGTATGCAGCATATAAATGAGGGGTGATGGTGGTGATGCCAAATACATGTATCAAATATAATTTGATGCAATAAAAAAATCATTTACATAAAATCATTCATATCAAATCATCATGACTCATATAATCAAATCAATCAGTCCAAATTCATTTTTTTCACAATTTTGGGGTGTGCCAAAAACATTATCCTACCAATGGTCGTTGACAAGACCTGCCAAAGGTTTTTCACATTTTTTTTATTATAAAAATCCCCTTTTTGCCTTGATGTTAGCGTGGAGCTCCGTGGGGTGCCACCACGTTATTCGGCAGCCTGTGGAGGCTCTCCAATCCACCTCCCCCAAGCTAATATAACCAGCCTTAACCACACTGTCCCGATGGCTCGGTCCGTGGCAAAACTTAGACTATAGTCATTTTTCCCATCACCGTATTACCAATTTTCCATTTATCAATCAATTCATACTCAATCACAAAATAGAGCAACATTTTCACAGTTCCCATGACTATCTCAAAGTAACATGATGCAAATAAATCAATAATCAAATTCAAGAGTTATGGATAATTCATAATTCCATTTCAGATTCACCACAATCACAAAATATTATAAATTCATTTCAAAATCAAATTTGCAAATCATATTCAAATCATTTACTCATTTAAATGATGCATAATCATCACTCACCTCTAAGGAGGGTATTCACTCCCTATTTCCATAATTCAATCCAATAAAATCTTACTCCGATTCTCAATTGATTTTTCCTAAATTCACAATCACAATTTTATCATCAATTTTCAATTATTTTTAGGGTTTATCAATTTTCCTTAATTTTGTACAAATCCTACTTTTCCAATTCATGAATACTCTCTAATGTCATCAATTGCACTTCATTATAGATAAATAACATGATCAAAGTCGAGTCTAATTCAATCTAAAAGACCACTCAAAGTCAAAAACAAGCATGAATAATTAGTTTTCTACTAGGTAGAAATTCTTCAAAAAATCATAAACTTTTCAATTCTCATCCAAACATTTCAAACTATATGTCATTTTCAAGGTGTGAAGATCTAGTTTCATAATACGGAGATTGTATTTGAATTACCTATATGCAGAACAAATTATAATGAAAAAGGCAACATCAATCCTTAAGCTCTAACCCTAATTTTTGAACTATCCTTCCATATACATACTGTTATGCAATTAATAACTAAAAAACAAGCTCAGAAAGATATTGGATGCAACAATATTGTTCATTCTGCAGAATATTCCATTCCAACCCTAAAATTATAATATTTTCATGTAAATTTCAATCGGATTTCAAGAAAAACTATTCAAATCAACCCAACAAGATTCTATTATCGTCTAACATGTTTTCTCATACTAGACAACCTAAATTCTTATAGAATTTCAGACTTAATTCTAATAATCATATATAAAATTTTAGAAATGCATTATATTCAGATCCAACATACATTTTAGACATATACAAAACTTCTCACCCTAAATTATTCAACTTATTGAAAGGATTAGAAATCCCCTCACCTAGGGTTTCTCGGTTCATAGACCTAGCTTCCGTGTACCGTTCAATTCAGTCCGAAACCTGCAATGCTTCCAAATTGAAGCAAATTTTAGCAATTAAACCTAATTACTAAGAAAATTTGAAGCCCTCAAGCTAGGATTAGGAACCAGTCCTTACTTGCACAGAGAATGGGGTTCAGTCTCAGTCTAGGGTTCTGAGGATTTGCCACTAATTGTCGCTTGGGGCTTCAGTGGAGGTCGCAGTAAGGAACGCCGCACGCAAATGAGCGAGCAAGGGAGAGGGAGACAACGTGCTGCTGTCGTGATCGGGAGAGAGAAAGACAGTGAGTCGCGGGAGAGAGCAGAGAAGAAGAGATGATCAATATATATCTAAAATTCTAATTTAATACCCCAAAATCAAAAATCAATAAAATTTAAAATTTTTCTTTATATTATAAAGATATTAACAAAAATTCTAACACCAGATTTTTCGGTGTTACAGATTTGAAAACTTCTTCTTCTTGTTGGTGATGATCAATAGCTTTCCAAACACTTGAAAACTCTCTTTTCTTCAATTTGAACGAATTTTGAAATTATTAACAATGTAAATTCGAGATTGTAGTACCTTGTTTCCATTTTCATTCTCAGTTTCCGTTTTCCAGAACTACAGTAATTTTGACTTAATTTTCGGATATCTTCTGGTCTGACCCAATTTCTGATTTCTTCACAAGAATTGTAGGGCTTGAAGTTTTCTTTCTAACGCCATAAGAATCACCTCAATCAGACGTCAGGACAAAAAGTTATGACCAAAATACTGAATATTGTCTATCTAGTCCGAAAATAACAAGTGCTTCATTTTTCCTAAATCAATGATCACGAAAATAAATCAATATAAAATCATAAAATATGGTTTAAATCAATGCTAAAACACATAAATAAATACTGAAAAAAAAAATATAATTCAAGTGTATAAAAATATTACTATCAACTCCTCTTACTTGCATACTACTTCTAGGCTCTATAGGACTCTTTGGAGCTTAAAAACATCTATCTTCGTGTTCTCCTTGCTGCTGGATAGAAACATCTATCTTCATGTTCTCCTCTTACTCAGCGTGTGTGAGCAACACGTGCTCACGCCCTTGCTCCATCATGCACCTTGGTGCACGTGACATGCACACACAGCGAACCAAAGTTGGGTCTTCTTCACATAACGGGTCAGCAAATGGGTCCTCGCGACCCGGTTGTTGAAAAGCCCTCTTTAACTAGATTTTCATGCTAATTTCATTCGGAAATTATTATTTAACTTTCAGAAACATTCTAAACACAATTTATTAGAAGATTCAAATCCTAAACTTGGCAAAATAAACATCCCCATCGCAGCCCTTCGTGGCCATGGTAGAAATCCTAGTTTCCAACGATGGTCATGGCAATTAATCATTCAAATCGAAAAATCTAAGTATTAGGAACACATTTAAACTAATTTCATGCATCAATTTGTCATTAAACTCAACAAATCTAAAGATCTAGGGGCTCACAGTCACTATTCACGGTTGAAAACTTTGATCGGAATTTTCATTGCCTTAAATGCTCCAAAAATTAAATAAAAGTCATATTCATGCTCCTTGGGTCATATGTAATCTCATTATATTTTTGGATTCACGAAATTTATTCATGATTCGAATCTTAAATTTTATTTTACATATTTTTTATCCCAAAAATTTTGAAAAATTTTTAATAACTCTAAATATACTCTGATATTAATGTTAGATTTATTCTGAATATATGTGGAAGCATGGAAAATCATCAAAATAAATATATTGAAATTTTTCATATAAATCTCTCGATTTATAGGTCTTCAAAAATTAATCGAATTATAAAATCTCTTGAACAAATATACGGTCAGAGTGATGATCACATAATACGAATCACCATTACAAATCCACGATACCATAATTCTAAATTCGATAAAACACTATTCAAAATTTACTTGGTATTCTTTATTAATTTCTTACTTTCAAAATTAATCTCTCAATCACCCTCTATCTCATGAATGTGCAGAGAACTCACGCACTTTCTTAAACTCCAATCTCAAGAAGGTTAACCAACGTCACCAGTTTACTAAGAGAGAGATTTATTCGGGCGATGGGAATAATAGTAACCACCATTTATCCCATAATTTAAATTTTAAATTTTAAATTAACTTTTTCATTTTATGATAAAAGCCCTGATGGGGCATATTTACCAACACAAGCATTTTTCGAAGAGGGAACAGAATGGGAAGTAATTATGCGCAGATACCGACGAGCTTTGGACATGAACTTAGGGCTTGTCTTCGTTGCCGCCTTGTCAAGACCTACGATCAGGTGCCTTTTCCTCTATTTCTCTTCTTTTTATCTTTAGGGTTTCTCCTGCTCCAATGTTGACCTTTCTCTGCTTGTGGGTAGTTCGATAGACATTCAGCAACTGTTCTAGAGTTCTTTAATTTCATGATATGTTTACACTTTTCATACCCATTCGTTTATGCTTTTGATCCTGTATATTTTTTCAATTTATAGGGTTTTTCTTGATAAAATGATGGAACTGTTTGTGTTTGGTTGTGCTCTTTGTTGTGAAATTGAGGAACCCCCATACGGGGTTTTGGTTTTGATTGATTTTACCTTCAGATTTAGATAATTTTGCACTATGACAGCACTATTGCTTATCTTAATTTTCCCTTTTCGCTTTTGATTGATGCACATTTGGTATTGTTTCCTCATAATCTTTCATTTGACTCTTGCAGTGTGTTTGGCAACCTCATGGGAAAGGGAGGTAAAGGAAGGGAAAGGATAGGAAAGGGAGGGAAAATAAAGTAAAATTAAAAATCACTTTTGACAACAATATGTGATGGGAAAGTGAGGGAAAGGAAAGTAAAATAAAAAATCATATTTGGTTAAATGAGGGAAAGGGGGAATATAATCAAAAAGCGTAAAAAATTTTTTTTTTTTTTTGTTTGTTTTTTTTAGAGTTTTAAAATAGAGAATATAAAAGTAAATTTAGTATTTATAATTTTAAAAGGGAATCTCTCCCTTCCAAAACCCACACCCATCGATTTGGTAGAATTGAAAATTTGTGTTTGGAGGGTTTCATAGAAACCCTGTATTTCCCTCCCCTCCAATTAATTGCTTTGCCAAACATGGATGGGTTCTTTAAAAACCTTCCCTTTCTCTTCCTTTTCCATCAAAATCCCCCATCCAAACATACTGTTGGACATCTCGTTCGTTTTCTAGAGAAAATGTTGTCTTTCATAGACTTCATGCTTTTTGTTATGGGGTCTAATATTTCTGACCTCTTTCCTTGAATTTTTGGAGTCAATTCTTGACACCTACAATCTAGGAATGTAAAAGGGATGGGATGCTGCTGAGTTTCTCTTCCCACCAAGTATAAAATAGCCCCAGTCTCCATGAACAAAAGTTAATCATCTTTGCTCCACCAAGCCAAGTAAATATATCTTTGCTTTATAAACCCACAAATTCATTAACCTTTCAAATATTTGGATTAAAATATATGAATACGTGTGGCATAGCCCCCCCCCAAAAAAAAGGAATGAACAGATATTTTTCTTTTCTTTTTCATAAAATGAGAGATATATAAATTGGTGGATGGGATAATGGAGCAGGCTACACTAAAAAAAGGCCCTTGCAGCCAAGGTAAGTAGATATTCATACTCATCTGCACCCATGTGTTATCCCCACTTGGCAGCCCCTGGTAATGTCGGTAGGATAGGGGAGATTACCCAGACATTTGCTTCATTGAATCTGCTGTATAGTCCATGGTTACTACCATTAATGCAGGCATAAACCAATTTTGCCATCATTACATAGTGACAAGCTGCAACAGGGAGCATCCCTAACCCATAGTTGCAATTTTGAAATATTTATTCCTCAAAACCATTTGCATACCCCTGAGCCAATTTATCTTATAGGAGCATCACATTAAAAATTTCTTCTTCACATGAATTTTCCCCCTTTTTGGGATAATGATAAAAACCTGAACCACTACTCTCTGAGTGCGCATTCGTATTGCCCACTAAACGCATACAGTACTCACAAAGCATGCTCCTGTGGGGTGAACACTATGCAGGCCAAACCCTCTGCAATGCAGTTAAAAAGGTCTGAACTTTTTAATGTCACTTGAAGATGGGTGCATGTTCTGCAAGCTGGAAATTTAATTGGGATGCTGGGTTCTAAATCAACTGCCTCTTTCAACTCTCATGTGTTTCATCAACCTGTTTGGCTGAAGGAGAAAGTAACAGTTACTGGTTTTATTGACTAATTTTATTTGGTATCAAACAGTCATTCTCACTGTGAATGTATTTTAATTTGAACTCTGGAGTTGCATAGCATGCTAATTGTTGGATGGTATAATGTGAGACAGATACTCCAAAGCTAGTCTTTCAAATCACTGTAGCATGATATAGAAGAGCTTATCATTCCTTGCTGTCCTGATCAACTAATTTTTGTTTTTTCGTTTACTTCATTTTGCTTTATTTGTGTTTGTCAATGTATTTCGTTTTTCACCTAACCTTATCTCTGTGCTCTGCTTATGATGTCATCATCTGATTGTTTTCCCTGTACGTTATCTGTGCAGTTCAGAGAATCAGGATGTGAGAACTGTGCATTCTTTGGCATGGATAAAGACCACGAGCGTGTTGTGGAGTGCACCACTCCTAATTTCACTGGGTAGGAGTGTTATTGCCTTTTCAAATCAAAATATTTATTTATGTATCTTAACTTGTTTTTATGTATCTTTTAGCAGTTAAACACTGCAGTCTTTACATGCCTAATATTCAACAACTGCAGTAACATTTTATGGGGATTCTTTCTGTATGTGGCACTTCTGTGCTTCCAGTCATTTCCAGATGAAAGTCTCTAGAATTTAGTTAGTCTTAATAATTAATAATTAATAATTAATAATTATTCAATTTAAAAGTAGACATCAGTATATATTTATGTCTCCCGCATTCTATTTGCTGTGGACCATTTTAATGCCTTTTTCTGTGTTAAATCTTCCTTATGTTCACTTTTGCAGGATAATCTCAGTGATGGACCCAGGTAGAAGTTGGGCTGCTCGGTGGCTGCGAATTGGTATTATCCCTTGTTTAATCTTTGTGTGTGTGTGTGGGGGGGGGGTTGGCATCTTATGTCGTTTTAATTACTTGCATATATGTAATTGTTCCTTTATTTGAATGTCGGAAAGGTAACATTTGGAAACATTTGGAGTTGTGTGTGCTGAACACTTCCTCATTGTTAATGAGAACGCATAAAGTGTTTGATTTAAGCACAAAGCACTAGTTTGTGGATATTATTCTCGCTCTCAATGAACCGATTATTTCAGACTCAAGAGGCTTGATCACGAAAGAGGCAGATTAATTGAACTCTGAATATTATTCTTTATCTTCAAGTTCTAATTCAGTAGCTTCAATTTTGAAATTGTCTATTGTTTTGCAGGAAGATTTGTTCCCGGTTGTTACACCCTTGCGGTTTCTGAGGCACTGCCTCCTGATATGCAGGTTGGTATCCTCATCCTCAGTTATCCGTTCTAGAGAGCATGAAGGTTAAATGGAAATAACTGGCATATTGGCTATATTTTTCAATTCATTTTGTAGATCATTTGATTGTTCCATACAGCAGACTTCACTCCTAAATTTATATTTGTTGATGCAGTCATAGTTATTTTTGTCTTGAATTCTATATCCATTAAGGGTTTTTTGACCGTGTCAGATTATGCCCCAGCTAGTTGACGCTGTTTGGGTTACTTAGAGTTCGTTTGCCATGGCTGAACTATTTGTTTAATTGTTCATATTTCCTTTGCAGTTTTTTTCTGGTTGAATACTGTTTGCATCTGCTTCTTAATGCTTCTTGAATGCCAATGATATGTGCCCTAATATAGAATCTAGTGGATGGATACTCTATAGGAATTCCTCTCTTCCTTGCTAGAGTTTTCCCTCCCTTAGACCCTAGATTTGATGGTTGGGAACTTGTTCCCCTGACAAGTTTCCTACCGTACTACTTTTATGGGAATTTAGACTTGTCTATTTATTAATCATACTCCCTTTAAATAGAAAAAACTATGGTTTATAATAAAATAAAAATTTTACTAAAAATAAATCCTAATAATTGTTTATAATATGAAGGATTCCCAAAACTAAAATAACTACTAATTTTAAAAAGATTGCAATCAACTAAAATAAGGAAATTACTATTTTTCTAAAATATTTCTCTTTTACTAATTTCTAAATATTTTTTTAAAAGATCTCTTTCCAATAATATACACTTTCTATAATAATTCTTTTCAATGATATCCAAGTACATATCATTACTTCTCTCATGGATAAAGAGCTTGTCCTCACTCTCGAATTTAGGATGGGCTTTCTTAACTCTTCAAGAACTCCCAATAAGCCTCCTCCCTCATCCTCTTCTTTGGACTTCCCAGAATTTCCCTTTCCTGTAAATTTAGAATTATTAGGACATACTTCCGTAGCAAGATACTGCACTTGTGGACAGGCAGTCACTTGCATGGCTAGATCATCAACCAATTTCCTGAAGATATCTCCATGAGAGACAAAATCTGTCTCATATTTCACCTCTGTTAAGACACCAATTTTGCTGTTATGAATGTATAAACCAATGCTTCCTCCACCAGTAGCCTTGCTTGCTTTCTTTTCTGCACTTGCTAGGCCTTTCTTTAAATTGCTCCCTATCTTTAAAACTGCATCCGAACAAGAACGTGAGCCAGCATTTGAATTATAAATTTCAGAAACTGCAACTTCCTTGATTAACGAGTTTTGATCCACATTGGAACAACTAGAAATTAGATTCTTTCTATGTGCAGTCCTTTCTTCCAGCAAACTTCTCCTTTCTTCCCCTTGGTCCGCAAGGGTTTGGCTGCTGCTCCTCACCTCTTGGTCCTTGTTGTGCCCCTGCAGCTCTTGCCGAAACCTTTCCATCAGCAAGATCAGTGATGTCTGCTGTTGCTATAGCAACTTCTCGCTAGACTGCTGGAGTTCCTCCACCATTCATTTGCCGCTCCATTCATTGCTCGATTCGTGCTCAAATTCCCTCATAAATCTCTCCATTCAGCTAAATCATTGTGTAGAGTTTTCCATGACAGCAGGTTCTAATACCAAATTGATATGTGCCCTAGTATAGGATCTAGTCAATGGATACTCTGCAGAAATTCCTTTCTTCCTTGCTAGAGTTTTTCCTTACGTGGACCCTACATTTGACGGTTGGGAACTTGTTTCCTAACAAGTTTCCAGCAACAGTACTTTTATGAGAATTTAGACTTGTCTCTTTATTGATCATACTCCCTTAAAATAGGAAAAATTAGGGTTTGCAATAAAATAGAATTCTTATTACAATAAAATAGAATTCTTTTTAAAATTAAATCCTAATAATCATTCATAATATGAAAAATTCACAAAACTAGAGTAACTACTAATTTAAAAAAAAAAAATGCAATCAACTAAAATAAGAACACTATTATTTTTCTAAAATATTCCCTTTTTACTAGTTTATAAATATTTTTCTAAAAGATTTCTTTCCAATGATATGCACTTTCTATAATAATTCTTTCAAATGATATCCAAGTACATATCTGCCAAGTTTTGTGCTTCTGCTTCGGTGATGTGATGAGTTTACTTTTTTAACATGTGATGAATCTAATGAATCTGGTAGCATCAATTTTGTTCTTTTTACATCTTATCTGTTCCTCTAGACTTAATTTTCTTGAATAATAAGCCTCTATATAAGGTAAAGGAACAGAATCCGGCTGTCTGATAAACATCAAACTATAGGTCACTCTCTTGGGGCGTGGTTTGGTAATCCTCTTAAAACCTCTTATGGCTCATCAAAGCTTTTTTTTTTTTTTTTTTGGGCCATATATTCTTAATTTTTAATAAAAGATCCTTAAATAAGGACAACTCTAAAGTGTTTGAAAGGAAATTTTAATTTTGGTATGAAGAACTATATGTTTCATGCTAAAAATTTTTGCCCAAGTTGACAAATGCTTTGAAGAGGTTCTAAGACGAGGTTCTCACCAAAATGCCCTTAGTCCAACTAATGTTTCTATTTGTGATGACATACATGGCCTTGGGTTTAATTTTCTAAAACCAAATAGATCTACTCGTCTTTTCTGTAGTCTCGCCGAGAATCCGTGGCAGTCACATAAAACTTGCTTTCTCCTATTGTCTGGTTCCTTTCACCAATTTTTCCATCTTTGTTGCACTTGTAAGTTTTGTTGTGTACACTTTGACCTGCCACTGAATTCATGACTGATCCTTCTCTTTGCATTTTTGTGTAGCATCTTTGTGAAGAGGAGCGTGTACATTACGTTCCCCCAAAGCGTAAATAAGTCAACAAGTTAGAATCAGGCTAAAGTCCTAGTTGTGTTGGATGGTTTTGGGAAGCATTTTGAGGATATATGCTCGCCGCCTCTCTATTTCTGCATTTGACAGGTGTTTTAAAAATTTTTGATATATTTCAAGTTTCAACCAGTAAGGAATCGAAGCATGTAAGAAGTTTCAAACTCTGTAATACTCTGTTCATCTGTGTGATGCCTTCAAACTCATCAAACAATGTTTACACCTCTGAGAGAGAAAAGCTTACAAGAAAGATGCTGGATTCGAAGACTCGCAATTTATATTAGGATTAGCGTGTCTGAATCAAGAAATGAAAATTGAAAGCTTGCCATGAATAATGGTCATAATTTACACATTGGATGCTAAGAGCAATGTTATAGAATTGGGACCAACGTTGATTGGTTCAGTCGGAAGGGAGTTGAGTTTTTTTAATCATGATCGTGAGTTTGATTTTTTATGGGTACAAAAAAAATCACGTTGGGAGATCTCTTCTGAAAATTGTCAGATAATAAATCGATTCGGATTAGTTGAGATTAAATTTTAGATATCGGATAGAAAACAAAAAAAAAAAAATGTTGTAAGTGGAGACCAATCCAATCCTTCACTCGCCTTCTCATATTCATAGCTTTGCCTCAAATAGTTGTTTTAGATATTATACAGACGGCTACTCAACCTACAACACAGAAATCAACTTTTACGCTCCGCAATGGTGGAAAATGAGAGAGATGCTGAATCTTAATCATCCAAGGATGGTCTGGATTGAAACTAACCTGAATTCCATATTTATAATGGACACTATTTGATTATCCAAATCATGCATTGTTATTACCAATGCATAGTTGCTTTAATGAGAAGGACACTATTACCTTACACTAAGTATTCAGGTTCGAAACTTGGTGCTGGCAAAAATGACTTTGGGAGAGTTCTCTCCCAATTGGGACCCGATAGCAGTTTGGTCAAGATTAGTCAGCTTGGTCAAGATTAGTCAGAACGTAATTCTAAATACTCAGCGGTTGACCAAATCCAAAGACAAAAAAAAAGACAAACAAACAAACAAAAATTATGCATTGTTACTCATAGCTCTATTTCTCTAAATACACCACCATAACTTGTGGTTCACAACTACATGCTTGACATTACGTAAATTGCAAACCGTGTGTCCTTTTTTCTTGGAACCCCGATTAATATATCTTAATACATTACCTTTTTGGGGAGGGGGGAGGGTTCAATAGTAATTGAGCCACACAATGGAAATAACTCTCCCTTACTCTCAATTCCTCCCAAACCCTGATACAAATGGGATTCAAAATCTTAGGACCATCTATATTTCCTTAACAGTATGTTTGGATGGAAAGATTTGGAGAGAAAAAAAAAAGTTTGGAGAGAAAATTGATTATTTTCTTTCGTTTAAGAGTTTTATATGGAATGGAAAGAAAAAAAATGGAGTGATTTTTAACATAAAAAATTTTCTTTCCAAAAGTGAAGAGAAAATGAGAGAACAAACAAACAAAAATCATGCATTGTAACTTGTAGCTCTAGTTCTCTAAATATACCACCATAGCTTGTGGTTCACAACTACACACTTGACATTACGTAAACTGCAAACCGTGTATCTTTTTTTCCTGAAACCCTGATTAATATATCTTAATACATTACCTTTTAGGGGGGGAGGGTTCAATAGTGATTGAGCCGCACAATGGAAATAACTCTCCCGTACTCTCAATTCCTCCCAAACCCTGATACGAATGGGATTCAAAATCTTAGGACCATCTATACTTCCTTTACTAGCTGAAATAGCGCGCATGCGCACACTCTCTCTCTCTCTCTCTGTGCAAACTATTGTCACCAACCTTGGGTGCTACGCCAAGTTCCAAACTCTCACAGACTTAAAAGACATTAAATCTAAGATTGAAAAACTTTTATGAAACCTGTCAACCTACTTGATCATGAAATTACAAGGGACCATTTTCACAGTTGATTTTTGTACTGCTGTTGAGCCCAGGTGCTATAGTCTTGTAGAAGTTGCTGCAAAAGCAATTGTACAAGCCTATCCACCAAAGCTTGTATGATTCTGAAAAATCAAATACACCTTGATCTGTCAAATAGGGAAAATATCTTGAATTGCAAAAAAAAAAAAAAAAAAAAAAAAACGTAGTTAAAGACATGGAGTCTTTATATACAAAATTATATTAGCATGCGTTAGAAAGTGCAAATAAAGTTAACATAGATGAGATTGCAAGTAGCCTTAAATGTCAGCTCTCAAGAAATTTTTGAGCATCCATCTGCCCAAACTGCATTGTTTGACAATTATATTTTCACAGACAGGCCATAGAAAGTGGTTTCAGTCTGAGGTCTTTAAATAGTAATGGACCTGCATTAGATGTTGAAACTTATAAAATAGGTAGTCCTTTAATGTTTATTAATCATATATGTTGACAGTGGCCAAAACCATAGCCAACATCTCTGACAGAGAAGGGTTACTAAGTCCATATCAAGAAGAATATATAAGGGGAAAATTTATGAATGATATCTGATCTTACTTTGCTTCAGTTCAGCTGTAGTCCTATATATTCCAAAGGCATGGTATACATCTTTTTAAATCCAAATCAATGACAATTCAACTTCTCAAGAAGCCTATGGCACATGCATCACAAAGCCTCGTGTTAGCATATGTATGATTTAGTTTGTTAGAATAATTTTATGCTCAACACTTGCCAACTAAACCACCAACCAGCGAGCTGTTACGAAAGAGTCAAATACTTACAAATTTCCAGGACCTTCAACAGCAGATGCCGGCAACAAAGTAAATGGCCGAGTGTAAATCTAAGGAATAAGAACAATTCAATCACAAAGACAGCTGTATGGATATGATAGGAACAAGCAATTACATTGTGCATTACTAGTAAATGAACAAACTCAGAAGTAGAAAAAAGTTGATCTTCTAATGGTCAGGTTACATCTCGTTCATTTGTTCTGCAAGCACATGCACACATGCCTTTTTTTTTGGAGGGGGGGAGAGGAAGAGAGAAAGTGGGAGAGAGTACACGTAGAAGCCAATCAATTTTTTTGGGAGATTCGTGAGGACTCCATGGAATTATGATCATTGCTCCTAGTAGCTTATCATTGTGGCTTAACAATATTAAAGATGCTTTTCTTTTCAACTCTTAATCGCTCAAAGTTAAAATTGGCAGTGACAAAATATGTACATATGGTGATTCGACTGTCAGTTTAAGGCACTGAGGATCTAGTAAAATCAAATTGACATGTATAATCAAAAGATCTATCTTCTTTCGATGCTCTCTGGCAATTGAATTTTTCTACTGGAAGGGCTGTACAGCAGTAGTGGGAGTAGTAGTAGCAGCACCTGCTTTTTGTCCTTAAAATATACATATATATATATATATCCTTGGGTCCGGATATTATTCCTCATTTTCACATCTTCATAAAAGCAAATTCACTATCCAAGTGTGTCTGAAATCCATTTGAGCTTTTCCTATGCATGCTTGTCATCATTGGATGGTTCAACGAATCATAACAAGGATATATTTGCTAGGAAATGGGTACAGCTCCCTGGTAGATCCTATTGGCATTAATCATTTGTGCCAACAAAGTGGACCTCTCAGGTCATCGCACATGCAATCTACTACCAGCAGAAAGAAAATGACAGGAGGAGGTGAACATGCAGGATAAAGCTTAAAGAGTAATTCTCGAGGATGTTTTTTAGCACTAATTTGATTCAATGAATTTCTTGCCATGTCATGAGGTACCCTGCATTTTACAATATTTTTCAACTCCATTGAGCAACTAATAATTTATGACACAATTCATAGACTGGAATTTCAGGCCTAGAATTTACAGCCTACATGACTACATATAGCTCAATCTTAAACTCGTACCACTGTTTAATGCGCAACTGTATATAATTTCCAATTAAGAGTCAATCTATGAGAATATTCATAAAAGTGCAACCAACCTCAAGAGTGAGATTTAGATTCACATCAACATTCAAAAATGACAGGTTACCATTTGCATCCCATGTTATGCGATTTCTCATGAATGCTGCAGCTTGAAATCAAAAAAGATCAAGGTAATTACAGTGTGTACAAAAAAGCTGATGTCAGAGACGAAGCACTTATAGGTTGTCATGCTCAATAAATTTCTAGACATCATATATAAAATAAAGTAAACAGCAAAGCCACCTATATCAATGAACTTGATATGATGTTATAAGGTTGATTACTGTAACTCGTCAAGTACAAGCCTTTCCTTGTGTGTGAAGACAAAAATGACTTCCAGAATTTGCTTCTTGTATTTAGCCACGTGGGTGTGAATTGAAGTGTAGCATGTCTTTCATTCATTTACCAACAGCATTCCACCTTTGTGCGAATTACTTGAACTCCATCGAGAGAAATACTTGAAAAATGGTTATTCTGGCGTTCCACAACTTCTGATCCCTCAAACTGCAACCAATGATGGGAATGCAGAGAATAAAAATATTGAGACCTTGAACAAATATTGGCACTGAGAACATCAAATGTTGTCTCACTAGAACTTCAACCTCGAATTTTGGAATCACAAAGTATATAGATGGAGGTGCTTCTGTCTTTCGATTTTTATTTTGATTGGTTCTAATAGAATAAAATGAAACAAAATCTTCATTACCCTATTTACATCTAGTGAGAATCTACATTCAAAAGTAAGATGGATGCCTAAGAGTTAAAAAAAGTCATCCTTAATCTGTACATAAAAAAACTTTATGTGTACTTGGCAAAAGTAGCAAAGAAGAATACGTATGCATGGTTGATATTTATTTCTAAATCTGCTTCTCAAGTTCTCACCAAAAAAAAAAAAAAAATCTGCTTCTCAAGTGACAGGCACTGACTGCTGAAGTCACTTGAAGAATGTCAATCTTGATATATTTTGATCCAAATGGTGCAGCCTTTATTAGTTCACGGACTGAAGGAAATTGATTTAGGCTAGATAAGATGACACTCCACTACTAAAAATCCGTGAAGAAGCAAGACTTAGAATTGTGTTTTGAAAATAATTCCTCCTAGAGTTCGATGATCTTCCAGTACAGTTGTTTGGAATATAATATTGCAGTTAGTCAATCATGGCATAGTTAATATGTTTATGCTTGCAGGACAAAGAACTAAGTGTAGATAATGCAGGAAGCAAGCTTGAAATTCAAATTAGGCCAAGGTTGTACAAATGACGCAAAATCATAAGAGGAAGAGATCCAGCATACAGCAACCATGGTTATCAACGATGCCAGAAAGTAGTTTGATCTTACAGAGTAAATATATAGAGTATGTCATTATGTACATATTAAACATCTTTTCACAGTCAACTGAACCGTATATTCCTTTTGAAAGGGGGGCTTCATGATTAGATTTCTTTTACTGCAAAAAAGCAAGTCTTACTAGATGGTTTCCCTGATATACTACTGATTAGAAACTAGTCAAACCTTCCAAGAGGATTAAAAAATGAGAGGCATAGGCAATAAGTCAGTTGTGGTCGAGGTTTTCATTTCGTTTTCCTAATCAATTTTCTCCTCATTTTCTTGATGTCTCCAACAAAGGAAGGAAGCTCACCTTGCAAGACAGCATCTCTACCATGCAATCTTCTCTTGTTGGGGTAACCTTCAAGTCCAGTACGGGGGCCACTTCAAATTGCAGAAGTTGTACTTGTGGAAGAATGCACCTGCACGGAGTGTTAGTTAGACAATGGAATCTCAATAGTGCAATACATTACCACTAAGTGCTCAATCTGAGCACTCTCTTCTCGTCAAAGAGGCTTGATTCAATTCGCGCTTAAATATTATTATTGATCCTATCAACAAACTGTATGAATTGCCACATTTTCAGCATTCAATCTGAACTGAGCTAGAGAACTGAACCAGAACTTGCTAAGTTGGGAACATCTTTCATATTTGCTGAGGGAAACTGCTAGGGAATTGCTAATTAAGCCTGTTTTCGGTCCACACCTGAATTGATTTACACTTTTCAACATTTTCTTTTTCGATAATTAGAATTCAGCACTTAATACTGTCAGAGCTTAACTTGAACAAAAAGGCTCCCAAACTGCATGAGAGATAATGCTACATCCCTAAATCACATGAACTATAACAACTTCGAAAAAAGTTTTACACAAAATCTGCTACAAGTAGTCACAAAAAAGAGAGAGAGAAAAAAAGAAAAAAAAAAAAAAACAATTTTAACTGCCCAAAAGTTGATCTAGTTTGAATTGATGAAACCAACTATCACCATCTTGAAGGAATTTCAATCCAACTGGGTTGAATTGAGGAGCCAAATAAACTTACAGAGGTCCCATTGCATTGTTATGTGATAGAAGCAGTCCACACTGTAGTGCTGATCTTTCCTGGTATGCTATATGTGGGATCCACCAAACTCTGACAACGACACACCATCAGAAATATTCCATTCTCTTTCTATGATACGCTCGTTCAATGAAACAGTAGATAGTGCTTTGAAGACATAGCACTTTAGTTGAAAACTGTTGTAATGAAATTATTGCAGGACCAACATCATCATACTCCTATGTTCTACTAAAGCTAAATCCTTTTTTTTTCTTCATAACACGTTTCAAGGATCCAAAGGTTCAACTCTGAACATTTATTTATGCAATGCCTAAAATGCTCGTGTAAAGCATGTTGAAGGATGTTCAGAACTCTCCAATTATTACAGGCAAAAACCAACATGTAGGTATGAACAAGATGGCGTGATAACTATTTCAGCAGCAATTTATGTCATATGAAGATAATAGAGGTGTATCTGGTAAGTAATCAAAGATCAGGTTTCCTTATCGAATATTTTCATTATTGCTAACTCATACCAGGTTAGAATAGCACCTATATCTATTTGTATCAAGGGGTTGAAGATCATCCATTGCATTTGTGTTTAAAATGGCTTCAACTCCAGAAGGGTGGCTCAAAAATTCACTGATGTGATAAGTTCTGCCTCCAGAAGCATCTGGATAGATTGGCAATTTGATCCTGTCCTTCCTTCTAGCAGATAACTCAGCTTTCTTCACACTTGACACTGGCGCATTTGCTTGATATAGCTTGATAGCTTCAATCCTCCACCCATATGTACGCGAATGTCAGCTATAAGAAGGAGAATAGATCTGCTGATTCATTGATTCAGTGTCCGACAGAGAAACATATAATTTTAAATATATTATATATATGACTATATATATATATATATATATATTCCAGATTCTTTTAGGCCTTACTGTTATGTCATGCATGAGGGAAGATCAAAATTGTTCTCATTGAAACAAAAAGCATGGACCCATTAATCGAACCATTATTTGTTAGTTTTGGTCTTTGTGTTTGTCACTTGTCACATCTTCCCAGCAAGAATACAAAAAAGGCACATGAGGCAACAGAGACAGCGTTACTGCTGTATTTAGATGTGTGCATAGAAAATCTAGAGGGTTTAAATTTTCAATAAAAGTTTGGATGGGGGGGGGGGAGGGGGAGAGGAATCCAGAACTGAACTTCCAATGATTCCCATTGTGGGAAAACCGTAACTTTGAAGTACCAAAAACGGCAGCAAGTTTTCTCTAATTGAGAAAGGTTAAATTTGATTGAATATAAAGAAAACATTCTCCAAGAATATCATTAAATGAGTTTAGAATGACTCCATCAGGCAAGCTAAGGCTTTACATGTCTACAATATAGCATGAAAGTGAATGCACCATCAAGGATCCAAAAGGAAAGGAACTTAAGAATAAGATGGATGAGTAATCAACTATCTTCCAACCAAAATACAAACATTTCCTACATAATGGTGAATATAGGCAGTCAATAATCATTACAAAATATATTGGTGCCCGCCTGGCTTGCTCATACTGCTGATTTCAGGTGAATGCAGTGAAAACTCAACCCCTCCAAAAAAAATCCAGTAAAACATGTAATAAAGAAGAACACATTTCATCAAAATGCATTAAGTAATATTGAGCCCAGCAAAATCTAGGATAGACCTAGAATGTGGACTCTGGCATTATTTCCGGAGGCAAACACTTTCTTCATATACAATTGCTTTAAGGTACTATCAGTAGGGAGAACATTACAGTGCTCAAGAAACCTTTAACACATCAGTAAGATAGAATTCATAAGAGTCCATATTAAAACAAAATAACTCAAAATATAAAGTAAATGAAAAAAGAGGAAATTACCTGTTAAACTTTGGGACGAAAAGGTTGGAAATGAGGCAGAACCTCCTCCGCCACCTCCTGCTTCTGGTAGCCCTCTTAATTTATTCACCCTCATCAACATATTTACTGTAATAATGGGTAATTAATTCAAGCTTAAAATGAAAAATAGCAAAAACCCTCCAATGCAATTCAATTTGGCACTCAGAATTTTTCAATAACAGAAAAAGGGTAAACACAAATCACAAAACCATACCTCTGAACAAAGAGAAAATGCAAATTCAAAGAGACCCACCACCAGCTGCCGCCACTCTGTTGAAAGCTCTTCTTTTTTATGGAAAGCTATTCATTTAAAGTGTTTCAACCAGTTTGTCTCCACATTACGGTCAAATTTTATTTGGTGATTTAATTCCATTAATTTAAAAAGTTAAATTTTAAAAATAATACTTTCAATATCTTTTTAAAAAAAATTGTTTGCTAATGGGAAAAGCTGTTTCTCACCAAGAGTTTGATTTTGCATTTATTTTAATTGAAAATAATGTTACTAAAATAAAAGTAAATTAAGAAAAATAGAGAGTATTCAAATGGGGTTTATGATAAAATAAGCTCCACCTACAAAAAGTTTGCAAAATTCTCACTAAGACTCTGATTTTGGAAGGGTAAAACATGGGTTTTCAATTAGTGAAAATCATGAAAATCTCACTCAATTTGGGATTATTTACAAATTTTCTTACTATTTAATTAGAGACAAATACTCCTTCTAAATTTTTAAACTGCTTTTATCTAATCCCTTTCTCCACCTTTTTCTTTTTTTTTTGCCCCAATTACTCTTAATGAAACAGGAGAGATGAGAATAAAACGTCTCCTGTTTCATTTAAGTAATTATAGTTATAAGTCATTTACAAAAAATATATATATTACTTTTATATCATAATAAAATTCTTAATATAATGTTTTACTGTATAATTGATTTAAAATTATTTTAATTAGGAAATTACATCTTAAAATTATTTTATTAATTGTGGGTTTTACTAGTTTTCTCTAGATATTTGTAATCTAAAAATTAGTGAGGGTAAGAGCTACCAATCAAACCCCCCCCCCCCCAAAAAAAAAAAAACTTGGATAATATTTGATAATATTTGATAGAATTCAAAGCTGCTCTCAGCCAGGTGATTGATTTTGAATCAAGAAAGGTTCACGCAGATGGTATTTGATGACTGCATTTTTTTAATCCCCCCTCCCCCTCCCCAGGGATTTTGACTTTTTTTTTTGGGGTACCTAGAGAGAAACTGAGAGACAGAATAAGAAAAGACAGAGAGACTAAGCAAGTTGTTTTCCAATTTTTATTTTTAACAATTAATCTTCATCATCAAGTACTCCAAAGCGCAAAACAAAAATATCATAAATTTTCCCTGGCGACATTGACAGATGAAAGGCGCCTGAGTTTGAATTGAAAGGGTCCATAAGGAATTGTTTGAACTCTATGTAGTCTAAGGATATTTATTATGTAGGACACTTGGAGTCCATAGTGAGTTCCCTGGGGTCAACAACGCCCAGCCCAAACCTATAGCCACACTACACTCCCTCTGACTTTATTTAACTGTTTGTTTATCAGACAATGACACCCTGGTCTTGGTCCACCCCCTCACCCACCTCTCATCAAATATTTTACAATGACTCCCCCCCCCCACCTCTTTAGCCATGGATGAGCTTGAGCACCAGGAGCACCCTCTTTCTGCACTACCATCACCACCACCATCATCATCACGGTCATCAATGGTGGAACCAAAATTGGGCCCTCCAAATTTTGTTGGCAAGCATAAGATGGCAGCTGCTATTGCCAATCTTCATTATGAAATTCAAATTATCCAGGTTATCTTTTACTCATTTATTTCAAAAATTCTTTTTCCTGTGAAATATTTTGCGAGGAAAGACTAAATGATGGACGGCTGCAGGAAGAGCGGGAACAACTTGAAACACTGGGTCAATCCTCTGTTGTGTGTCAAGAGTAATCAAGCAAAACTTTTCTCATTTGCTTTTATCACACTCAAACTATCTTCTTTTCTAATTTTAATTTTAATTTTTTTTGGGTAATTTGTGGTTGACAGAATCATTTCGGCCGTTGATTCTATTCCTGATGCCCTGCTTCCTCTGTAAGAAAAATTAATTCATGAACAAAGGGTGCATGATTCATTTTATTTAGTGCTTGTCTTGATCTTTAAAGGTTACATTTAGTCTAATGTTTGCATATATAATGCAGGACTCCTGGGCCAGCCAATGTAGCATGGGATAGGTGGTTCCATCCGGAGCAGGGATTGCGAATTCGGAACCGTTGGATCTGATCTGATCCGAGGGCTTTGAAGCTTCCTCTCCTTTTCATACCATGATGATGGTGAAAAGCTTGAGAAAATGCTCTTGTTTGGTCAGTCATTCATAGACGTCTTCTATGTAATAAAATTAAATCAGCAAAGTCATATGTCCAAGACCTCCAAATTTAATTTAAATGTTACAAAAGATATTATATGGATGAATACATATATTTTCTTTTTGCTGGGTTTTTTTTTTTTGGGTGTAAAAATTTATAATTTCTTTAAAAGATTATTGTAGTTAAAAATGTTCTAAATAACAAACGATGTTTCTTTTGTGATATAATGTTTCTTTCTGTTTTAAGTTAAATAGTAGTCATTGATCAAGGAGAACTATCACCAGTTAGTAATTTAGTATTTTTTCTTTTTTTTTTTTATGAAAAAGCTATATAATAAGATTAGAAGACGGTGCAGAAAATCAAGCCAAATGCAGCCACCTACACTACAAAGAGCTAAACAAGTCAATTGGTAGCTTACTTTCTTGCCAACTCTTTTCACATGCTTATATATGGAGGCAAAAAGGAATAACAAAGAATCCCAAGAAGATGTTTTCTACTAAAATCCTAGAGATAACTTGAGAGTTGTGTCCCTCTCTATTGTCATATTGTCTAGTTGCAGATCCATTGCAACTCGGATACCCCAAAAGACTCTAGAGCCTTAGATGTCAAAACAGCATGCGCCCCAGATTTCGGAATTGATTCGGCAGCCAATTACCAAACTTATTTCTAACCACAATGCCTAAACCGAAAACATATTTTTATTCAGATTTAAGACCCCATCCACATTAATCTTGTGGTAGCTGAAAAGAGGGGGAAGTCCAGAAGAGAGACCATGCAGGTCTGAGAAAGAAGATTTAGAAAGGGAGAAGGAAAGGGCCGGGTTGGAACCTGATTTGAGCTTATTGGAATTCTCGAAGAAGACTGATAGCATTTGATGGAACTTGTCTCCAAATAAGTGGTGTTGCTCCGGAACCAAATCAACCACAACACGATTACCAGCACCTCAATGGCCTTTAAATCTTTTCCTACACACCAATGCTCAAACCAAACTTGAAATGAATCAAATGGCTCGAGGTCTTCCTAGTTAATAATAGCTGATTGATGTGGATTTTGATACCACAAATTGGAACAAATATATATATATAGAGATGAATTTAAGTATCATTTTTATGAGAAAATTTTATATTATCAAGTTCGAATAAATCTATTTAAATTGAACAAACTAAATCACAATTGCAATTATTTTAAGGAATTAAAATCATAACTCACAAAATTAACTTTCCAGTATAAACATCTATCAAAAAGCTCGTGCAGTGGTAAGAAAAAGTCGATCTAGAATTAAAGAAATACTTTCATCATCATTTATATCCAACACAACAAAATCAATAGTAAAAATAAATTTATCAACTTTGACCAATATATACTCAAGAATGCCTTTTGGATATTTTATATTTTTATTAGCTAATTATTGGGAAATATTAATATGTTGATATTCCTTTAATCCTAATTTAGAGAATATGGAATAATGTATGATATTCTTACCAACAACAAAGATCAAATAAAACTTTAGAAAAATCAATTTAGCCAATAGTGCAAGGAATAGAGAAACTCTCTGGATCTTTCAGTTTCGGCGGTAGCCTTTTTGCAAAATAGTAGAGTACTCCTCCATGAGTTTGATTGTAGAAAACCTCATCGATCTTTCTCTTGTTAGTGATCACATCTTTGAAAATTTTCTCGTAACTTGGCACCTATTTGATGATATCCAAAAGAGAAATATTAATTTAAAATTTCTTAAAATTTTCTAAAATTTTTTCAAATTCTGTATTTTCAAGTAAAAGACACATAAGAAAATGGATAGAGGGCTTATATTTACTTAAATGTACAAATATTTCTCTATTTTGAATCATGTGCCTTAACCTTCTCATTTGTAGGTTGTTAGGTTTCTTCCTTTCCCCATTGTTTATCCTCTTCAACTTCGGACAAATCTAAAACCTCCTACAATTCTTTCTCACTTCTTAATGAGATTGCATTAACTTACTCTCTAGGGTTCTTAGTGTCACTTGGCAATTTACTTGGCACACGATAATAAAAAATATTAGCTAATTGATCAATTTTATTTTTGAGTCTCTTGAACTTTTCATTAGTTATTGCTGCCAAAAATTCAAATCTTTCATTAGTCGCTATTGTCAAATATTCAATTGCAACCTCCCATGATGCCTTACTCTTCCTTGCTTGTGGATCCCCTGAATTAAAGTTTGGTGGATTCACTCTCTGTGGTGTTTCTTGACTCCATAAAAAGTTGGATTGATTTTTGTACCCAAGATTATATGTGTTGGAATAAGGATTATTCTGTGATCAGCCAAAATTTGAGACATAATTTACTTGCTATACCTACGGATACTCAGAAGCCATATAAATAGATTTATCATAATAATTACAATATAAAACTTGATTAATCATAGCATTGATTTTATTAGTTTTTATTGCATTAATCAAAGGATCGATTTTTACATTAAATATGGTTAAACTATCAATCTCATACACACCAACTCTTCGTCTAGGAATTTCATATTTATTATACTAATCATATTGATTAGAGGACATCTTATCAAGTAATGCACATGCTTTATTATATAATTTGCTCATGAAAACACCCCTGTCGTAGTATCAATAGTAATTTTAATCGAATGTAAAAGACCACCATAGGAAGTCTGCAACTTCAACCAATCAGGTATACTATGACGTGAATATCTTCTAATCAAATTTTTTAAAACACTCTTAAACATTGTACAGAGACTTACCATCAAATTGTCTAAAATTATTAATATTATTACATAGTTTAGCAGTCTTATCAAGTGAAAAATACTTAGTTAAGAATGATTGAGATACATTCTCTTAATTTGTAAAATAATTAGTAGAAAAAGAGTTAACTCATACATTTACTTTCTCCTAAAAGAAAAAGGAAACAATCGTAATTTTATTATATCAAATCTTACTCCATTCAATTTGATGGTATCACAAATCTCCAAGAAATTCTTCAGGTGGTTGTTGGGGTTTTCAAAGTCCCTCTTCTGAACTAATCAACCAGCACCATGACAATGAGACGTAGTTTAAACTTAAAGTTGTTTGCTTCCGCGGGAGGTCATGTGATGCTAGTCAGCATGTCCTAAACTCTAGATATCGAGAACTCTCTCATAGTTCTATTCTTCTGATCTATTAGTTGCTCACATTTCTTGATTTCCTTAACTTGTTTATGAATGGTTTTTATAATCTTCTCTATCTCAGGATCAAATTCGACTAGATCAAAACTTTTCGATTTCAACATATACCCTATACGGATACAAAGTAGTACAAAATTAGATTTTTAAAATAAATTGTAAAAATTACTCTAATAAATCTAAATTACCTATATAAAATTAGAAATCACAAAAATACGATAAAGGAATACACAAAAAATACCTAAACAGTTAACCAAAAAACTAAAAAAAAAAATTGAAAAATTAAAGAAAAATAGAAAATCTATGAAAACAATGGAATTTGACCAAAATAAAGGGAGCCCATGGCAAAGCCATGGGTTTTGCTCAATAGCCCAAAATCCTTTAGAAACAGTGGTTGTCTAACCCTAAACTAAAAATTTTTTTCTCAGACACCGAAAATTTTCAAAAATTCCCGTCAAATTTCCAAACCTAAAACTTAAATCAACAACTATATAACCCCTTAATCTGAGAATGAAAGAAATAAAAAATATTAAAGTTCAATCTCAAATAAGATTATTCTGATTGATATACAAAAAATCCCCAACAATAGCGCTAAAAACTTGATGTGCTATTTTTAAATCACAAATTCAAACAAATATATTCTAGTTGAATGTTGTATACAGAGATAAGTTCAAATATCATTTTCACGAGAATATTTTATATTGCCATTTATGAATAAAGCTATCTATATTGAACAAATCAAATCACAATTGTAATTATTTTAAGGAACTAAAATCATATCCCTAATTAACAAGAAACCCTAATTTATAAAAACCATAGGATATTGATTTCATATATTTTTAACCTTTTTCCATGGTTGAATCTTTCAAACCCCTAAAGTTTATTGGCTTATGAATGATTATTGATGATGACAAAATTCTCCTAAATTAGATTTACCCGATGATCATACAATGAAACTCTAATTCGACTAACCAAAACTCAATAGTCATACAATTTTGATTAAGTCAAACTGCATTAAATTCTATGAAAAATCTATATTCTAGAGTTTTTTCTAAATCTCCACACATGAAATTAATGCTCATAACTTCACATGAATTTTATTGTTTAAACTAATCTCTTGCTTAATCATGCATACATTCAATCTCAAATCATACAAAATATAGGAATAAACATTTTGAAACATTATAAATAACAATAAAATCTCATTAAATAATAAGCATGTCAATAAATCTTAAATGAAATAAATAAATCAAACTATTTCATTAATTAAAAAATAGAATCCATCGAGTTCTATGAACAAAATTAATTAACTAGACATTGTAAAAAAAAAAGAATAAAAGAAAGAGTAGAAATCATGGAATGAATGGAAAGATGTATAATAAATGGTGGCTAGGGTTCCAAAACCCCTCTGAAATGTGCTAGAGGTTGTTGTATTTATAGGTTTAAAAACTCTAAAAGAATTAGTAACTGTGAGCTTTTTAGGAAAGTAGAGATTTTATGTTTGATTTCGAAACTTCTTGTTGTTGCATGATAAAGATCTCTTGCTCTTTCAAATTTCGAAAACTTTCTTTTTCTTGAATTTGAGGACTCCTGAAGTAATTAGAAACTAAATCCCAAAATTCTCTCCTTAATATGCTCAAGTTCCTTTTTCAGTACGACATTGACTATTCAATATTGCAGTAACAATTTTGGTCCAATTTAAGATAAGCTCATGCTTGAATTAGTCTCTAGACTCTTCACAACATTTTAGATCTTGAAGTCTAGTTTCTAACCCAGTAAAAATCACCTCAATCAGACGTCGGAGCAGAATGTTATACTCAAAATACTGACTGCTATTTATCCAGTTTAAAATTTAAAAAGTAAGCTTAATATTTTCTAAACCAAAATTCACGAATTAAATCAGTGTAAAATCATAAAATTAGGTTTAAAATAGTCCTAAAATTTATAAATAAAGTCTAAAATAATATAACTTAAGTGCATGAAATTATTACTATCGCTGATATCACACATTTCAATTGTGAACAAAGGAATAAAACATGCGTCAGATTTTTCTCTACCTTGTTTATTTGCTGTAAATGACATTGGTATTGAACCTAAGAAAGATTCTGGAGAAAAATGAAATATTTTTCTAGAGATAGTTAGAGAGAAAAGATAAATTTCTTTTTTATTCGATTCTTATATGAATATAGAGTTCAAGCATATATACAAGTATAATAAAAAAATGATAAATTAAATTATGTCTGGCAACTCCATACAACTCAACATCTAACTAACAAATAGAAGGATAACAAACTTAACAAATTGCTCTAACTAGTTAAAGAATAACAAACTTAACAAATTGCTCTAACTAGTTAAGTATAAAACTCCTCCCTCAGGCAGACCATAAATATCTTTCATAGTCATTTTGGAAAGTAATGGAAATAATGAAATAACAGATAAAGGCTTAGTAAACGCATTTGCAAGCTAGTGTTGAGATCAAATAGGCATTAGCTTCACAGTGCATGTCGCTGTATGGTCGCAAGAAAAATGGCAATCGATCTCAATTTGCTTTGTCCTCTCATGGAATGTATGATTGGAAGTGATGTGAATAGCAGCTTGATTGTTATAGAACAATATAGTTCGTTTGGATAAGATGGCATAAAAATCCCTTAGTAGTTGCTTTAACTAAACTAATTCACTTGTAGTTGCTACTAAAGTGTGATACTCAACTTCTGCAGATGAATGAGATAATGTGGTTTATTTCTTTGCCTTCCAAGAAACCAATGAATCACCTAAGAGGCCAAGAGCTTATGAGACAATGAGACTAAGAAAAACAACCCTTGACTTGGATGAGCTTTGATGCAATATTGAAGATGATGAAGTGCCTTTAAGTGAGGAGTGCGAGGCTTAGCTAGGAATTGACTCAGTTTGTGTGTATCAAATATGATGTCAGGCCTAGAGAGGATGGGATATAAGAGATGGCCAATTAGGTGTCTATATTGAGAAATGTGTATAATAGAATCACCATCAAAATTGTTTGGAGTTGGGATCCATTGGTATGGAAGTTGGTTTAGAGCCCAAAAAACCAACATCTTCAAGAAGTTGAAGATCATAATGTCTCTGAGATAAGATTATCCCTTTGGTGGACTAAGTTATCTTGAGGCCGAAAATGCATTTGAGACTACCTAGATCTTTTCACTTGAACTGAGTCTTCAAAAACTTTTTAAGAGAGTTAATGACCTCAAGGGATGGCCGATTATGATTATATCGTCTACATATACAAATAAGAATACAAAGGAAGAACACGATCCTTTGGAGAATAGGGAATAACCTAACTTAGATTGAGTGAATCCAAATATAATCAAGGATTAAGAGAATTTAGAGTACTACTATTTGGATGCTTGCTTAAGCCCAAACTTATGAAGCATACATAGGAGTTTCTCGCTTCTAAGCAAATCTTTATAAACTTCTTCAAATAAATTACCATTTAAAACGCATCATTGACATCAAGTGGAACAAGATGTTGAGAATTACTAGAAGCTAGAGCCATAGTTTCAATAAAATCCACTCCTTGTTAAGTGTACCTTTTTGCCACTTATCGTGTTTTGTACCTCTCAATGTAGCCAAGATGCCGTGGGGTAAGGAAACAATTGACCAAGTCTCGTTGAGCTCCATGGCATCAAGCTTAACTTTCATAGCTTCACACTACTGAGAAAACTGTACAACTTGATGGTAATATTATGATTCAACCCATAAGGATATGTTAACGATAAAGCATTTGTGGTTATGGGACGTCATAGGATAGGTAATTGGATAAGGGGTATAGGGTGTTGGTATTGTCAAACATGTCTGGGAAATGGTTCAAGAGATTATGATGACAATCTTTGAGATTAGAGGGGGCTTTGGAGGGAGTCTTTTAATCTATAAGAGAAAAGACTGTTTCCTAAAGTGCTATATACCAAGCAAAGTATTATTGAAGCCACAACTAATGGTCTTCTTGCTCTATTCCACTATTTAGCCACGGAAATATATTTTGGTTGAAGTTGATAGGAATCATGACATAGCACAAACTTATTAATAAAAAAAGAAGAAGTAAAAACTTATGTTTTTAATTATATTTTTCTTAGTCAATAATTTCTTTACATAAGTTTGGAAGCAATTTGTTTCACTCCCAAGAAGTTATTTGACCTTAGAGGCTTCTTCTTTAGTTAGAGCTCATTTTCCTTTAATAGTGGGATTAAGACTGTGAGATATGTTGGAGTTATATTCAGTATGGATAGTGAGATGGTTGATTTTTGAAATGCTTGGACTCCTTCGCTTTAGGGAAAACATTTAAGAGAGTTACTATGTCCTCTAATGTTATTCTTGTAAACCTATCCCATGTGATGAAAGAGTTTGATAAAATATCCAAGAATGCGCAAGAGTCGATATTAGAGCATAATCAAAATGATAGCTTTATCATGCAAATTTCACCAATTTAGTAATACTCATATTTTCCTATTTGAAGAAACAATCTAGAGGGGGTAAATAGCTCGTTTTGACACTTTTTTTAATTTTCTTAGTTTTGCGAAGAATTGAGGAAGATAGAGAAAGAAGATCAAAATACCAAAGATTTATGGTAGTTTCACTTTTCTTGGTGTACGTCCACTCCCAATTTCTCTTAGATTTTTAATCTACTATTTTTCTCAAGTAGTACACAACTAATTTGTCTAGATGCTAGTTAGGCCTTACAAGTATTTCTCTTAACATTTTACAATTGCTTTTCATATAAGCAAGTAAACCTCACAAGTTTTTTCACGCTCTAACTTTTTAGCCAAGATCAAAATACAAAGTTTGGAATTAGTCTCTTTCAAATTTTTAAATTAGTCTAGTTCTATATTTATAATATTTTCAAATTTCTTCAATCTAGTTCGACTTGGTCTCATTTGTGAGTCGACTTAGAGTTTTATAAAATTTAACTTTTGTGAGTCAATTTCATCAAATCGGCTTGTCATTCTCTTTAAGTCTATTTGTTGTGTTCTATATTTAGATTATTTTCAAATTTAATTAATTTAAGTCGACTTGGTCTTAATGTAGGGTCGACTTAAACACCTGTTGAGTCGATTTGTACTATAAACATGTTGATTTCTTATCCTATGTTTAAGATAGGTCTATGCTACAGGTCAACTTCTTTGTTATGTAGGTCGACTTGCTTTGATCAAAACTGGTTCTGACAATTTTCTAATATTCCAAATTCTTATTTAATTAAATATAATCATTCCCATTAATATTTGATTATCATCAGATACATTTCTATTTCTCAATGATATTGAGATGGCTAGTAAATTTCTACATAAGTTTTTTGTAAATTGAATTTGAATACCATACCTGGATAAGGGCTTCTTCATCACTAGGTGAAAGGTTTACATTAATTAGGGATTTTTGACGATTAAAGCATAGGAAAATGAAGGGAAAGACTTTGATCGATCCCTAATATTTTGTAATTGGCATGCCTTTTTAGTTTTATCAATTTCTTTTGGGGAGTACAAACAAGGTTTTAATTAGTAAAAAATACTCCTCTTTGAGGAGTACCAAATGAATAAATCATTTTAGTAAAAATACTCCCATGAGAATGTTAATTTGACTCTGAGAATCATCTTCAAAGGATGATAATTTCTTGGATTTCTAAGAGTGAGGTGGCATGATCAAAGAGAAGAAGAAGAGAGAAAAAAAAATGAAAAACTAAAAAAGAAAGGGGAGCAATAGTCAAATCTAGGGTTCTCTCTTTCGAAAGAAAATAAAATGGCAGCTTTCTTTTATTTTTATTCTACAGAAAACTAAGTAAAAACCTAGTTTTGATTTTTCAGTTGTAGGGGGCATTTGTGATCACTATGATGTTTGGGAAATTTAATGAAAGGTTATTTAAAAAGAAAAGAATGTTAAAAGCTAAAAGGTGGCCAAAGTTTGGAAATGTGAGGAGCTGCCATATGATGTGTGTTAATAGTTTTGGAGATGGTTTTCTTTTTAACTGTTTGCAACTACAAAGATACAAGTATAAAAGGATACCACAATAAATGAGAAAAGACATCATCAGTATCAGTGAATAACTTTTATTATGTGATAATCCTTTTAGTTTCTTTATGAATTGTATATTCCATTAATTGAACTCTGGAAGAGTTCAAATATTCTTTGGATGAGGTAATGTGCAATGGAGAGAGACCCAAAGACGAAAGAATATTCATATGAGAGTATTGTCTAACATGATTTGAAAATGTATAACGAAAAAAAAAAAAAACGCGTCAATTAGGAGAAGCAAGATGTTAAATGTAGGAGATTTAGTGAAATGTTAAGATAGTCTATTAAAAATTTAGATGTAATTTATCTGTAAAGATATGAATGCCAAGTGTTTAATTGATTAAATGATTTTAAAAAGAAATGAATGATGTGAGAGAATTCAAATTAATTAAATTATTATTATTATTATTATTATTATTATTGTTATTATTTTAAATTTTTATGAATAGTTTATTTTTAATTCTTTCTTTTTATTATTTTTATTTCTAATTTTATATTCTTTATTTTTAATTTTTTCCTTTTTCTATATTAACCTTTCAAACGATAAATATCAAAATTTAAAATTAAAATTCAATTTATTATTGTTTTGAGACAATGCGTAAACACTTATAACTTTTTTTAAATTTCATTCTATATGGAACTTTTATTTGAATACTAATCGAATTGAAAAACTTTTTTATAAGTTTTTCTATAGAACAAAGTTTTTAGTTTACCTACAACCCAAAAGAACAATCTCTCAATTTTGAAAAGAGAAATTTTATATTTCTTTTAAAAATATAACAAATTGTAATTTTTTCATCATTTTATTGAAAATAGAGATTGAGATGAAAAAAGAAAAGAAAAATGAGAGAGAAAATTATCGGAATCAATAGAGAGAGGAAGCGAAAGTGATTGATTAACAAAAATCATGAAAAGATTGAGATGAGAATTGAGGAGATATCGAGTCCTAAGGGCAAATGTGTCCTTTTGTTATGTGACAAATTTTTGATTTTATCGAATCAAATATTATTTTAAATATTTTAGGAAAATACATCATGATATCCCATTTTAACAAAGTTTGGAGTAGATTTTGGACTTTGAAATATTAGTTTACAAATTCGTGTCATTTTTCATAAAACAAACACAGAAACACATTTCTCTATAAAACATAATTGTTTCATAAATTTAGGTTTTTTAATTTTGTGAAAAATATTTTTATAAATATATATGTTTATAAAAATACCAAAAAATTACGTATTTTTATTGTAAATAATTAAATAATAATTACTCATAACTACTGCTATATAGTTTTCCTTGCTCCAACTATTTGAATTATATATATATATTTTTATGTCGGCATCTATATCATGAATGGGGGGGGGGGAGCGAGAGAGAGAGAGGAGAGCGCCGGTGAGGGTAGAATTGTAAATAGAGTGTGAAATTGACAGAGTAGAATACAGGTAGAGGAGGAAGGTAAGAAGGCAAGTTCGATCATCTGAAGACCACAAGATTAGGGTTTCACGAGCAATTGCGATTGCAAGTGCAAGATAACAACGATCATAGAGAACACAGAATTCGAGGGCTTTGCGGAGAAGGTTAGGGTTAATTTTACTTGTTTCTGTTTCACCAATTCTGTTTTTCAATTTGCAAAGCTGAATTGTATTTGTATATGGGATTGCTTGGAAAGAAGTGAAGGAGTGGATGAAATTGGAGATAGAGAGTGCAAATGGTGGAAATCTACTACATCGCCATTGCACTTCCTTGCACAGTTGCGGCCATTGCTTTGGCGATATGTCACATCTACAGGCATCTCTTGAATTATACTGAACCCACTTACCAGAGATTCATTGTTCGAATCATCTTTATGGTTCCGGTCAGTCTTTCTTCTTTTTTCTTCTTCTTCAACATCATCATTTGATTATTATCATTCTTGATTTACGAGGCTCAAAATATGATCTTGTGGAATGAACAAGAACATAATGGGACTTTAACGGAATTATGTGTAATTAGATGCCCTCTGAGCTTTATGGAAATTCTCTACTTTCTTTGTTTCTTCCCATCAGTGAAAAAACATTGTTTCTAACCAGGTCGACTATTTGTCGAATTATCAACTTGGTGCAAGATTTGGGTTAGAATGTGGTGTTGATGCGATAACTATTAAGAAATTAGGTGTCCTTAGCTTGCACTTTTATGGGGTGAATCATATTTTGCTAAACCCCTTGGTGATCATAGAAAGGGAGATGTGGTCATATTTTGTGGACGATTTGGGATCGGCATTGTCCCCTTCTCTCCCCCATAATGAAGAAATTCACTTACATGTCATATTAATTTGTTTATTCTTGGGAGACTGCATTGTTTAATGATCACATTTAGGTGCATGGAGAGTGGGCCTTGGTGCAATGCATGTTGTTCCATTTGATCATGCGGCCATGGTTGAAAACGTTATGGGTTTCATGAATCTTGTTTTGGAGTTTCTGTGCATAATTTCTTGTTTGATGGAAAAAAAAAGGAAGCTGTTGCTGTGCATATGAATATGCAAAATTTTGCAGGAATTGCATTCTCTCCTCCTAATGTATGTTCTCCTGTGGAATTCTTGGTATTTCCTTGCTGCTTGCTGCCTATGGAGTCTTACGCATCCTAGCTATGAGAATGAATTTTAAAAAGTTTTCAAAAAGGTCAAAGGAATGGGACTTTTTTCTGCCAACAAACTATTGGGAGATGGGGAGATCGCATTACTTTTATGAGCTTCTTGAAGGGATTAAGGTTGTTGTGAGGATAAAGGTTGGGTTATCTGGATAGGGAATGAGTTGGGGTCTTCGTGCTCAAATGGTTCTAGAAACATGTATTCAGTGTGAGGGGGTACCCAAGTTTAATTTGGGTAAGCTGTTTGCTCCACAAAAGGGTAGCCTTTTTGTCCTCATTCACTTGGGAGGTGCCTTTACAGATATTAATGCAAGACAATCCACAAAGAAGGGGTGTGTTATGGCTTTAGCAAACGGATGCCTTCTGGATCCTCTCCCCACTTTTGGTGCCCAATTCTACCCCCTTTCAATTCTATTGGTCTATGTTATCTTATTGCTCTATTTATGTCATATCTCTTAAATTTAATATTTCACCTTAACTTTCTTTTAATTATAAAAGAACCCTAATTTAATTAGGAAACAAATCTCCCAAAATTCTTTGAGTAAAATAGTAAACAAACCAAACAAAACTTATGAATAATAAAGTATTGATAAATTAGGAAGTAAGTAATGTAAATCTGAAAAAAGAATTGCAAAAATTATTAAACAAGCAGTCTAATTAATAAATTCTTGTAAGCCAAGCCAAATTTATAAGTCCATTCTAATTCAATCCTTTTTTATGGTATATGGGCTGAGCTCAAGTAAAACACAATAAAAAACTTATGAGTATTGGATAATTTTTATTTTTCATTTTTTTTCTATATAGTTATATTGTTGTAAATAATACAAACCAAAGACATTCATGATATGAGGTCTTCTAAAAATAATAAAAATGATGACTACATCGTACCAATAATGAGAAAGATCTCTTTGTGTTAGTAGTTGATAAAAGATTATTTTGTTGAACAAGCCAATAAATTGTACAACTTAGAAGCTAAATTCATCATCCAAAGGTGATTAAAAAACTGATGCATTAAAACTTATGGTTTTTATAGCCATCGTTAGTTTAACATTATCGTACAACAATTAAAGTTGTAACATTAACCAAACAAACAAAATATTTTGATTGATTCAAAGTTACGCAAATGTAAACTATGGTAGCTGAGCAAACAAAACAAATTAATTTTCCAATTGTGAACAATACTTTTTTTTTAAAAAATCAAAATTTATCTCTTAATTTATAAAGATTATACTGTGATAAGTTAAATTTCATTTAGCTCCTATTGAAATTGAGTTCCTTATTGATTTAAAGTAAGTCGAGTCAAAAAGTTAAATTAATAGCCATGACAGTAACATAGCAAAAGATGGATGGACCAATAGAATGGAGGGGGACAGATTAGAGCACCAAAAGGGGAGAGGATCTGGATTTCTCAATACAAGAGAGAGCTGATATCAGTAGATCCTTGAGATTGCTGTTTTCAGATACTTTACTTTTGGCATTCTTCTCATAATTTTGTTTCTACTGAGGATTGTTAGCTTTGTAGATTCCTCATGTCCTTTTGATGTTATACATTGTGTCCTCCCTCGGTGAATGTTTCAGTACAACTTTCTTTCTGATTAAACCAAATATATATATATATATATATATATATATATATACATATACATATAAGACTAATAGGAGGATCTAACTAATCGTAATCTAAAGATGTGAATGCTCCAAAGCATAAGAGAATTGGTTATTTTTATGAAGTCTAGAAAGATCACATCAGGTATAGTGTTCCAAGAAGCAGCACATATTTGGTGATCAAATTCTTAATTTCCAATTATCATTGTTACCAATGAGGCGTTAACAGTCAAATATGAAATATCAAAGTGCCAACTTTCTAATTTGGTCCATCAGCAGTTTTAAACATTGAAGCTGATCTCAAATGCATATCTTCTCCCCTTGATGATTAGCACCAGAAACTTGTTCTTACATATCATTTTTTTGAACTTGTGATTTCTGATTGTTTGAATGTCCATTATTCGTCTGTTTATTGCTGATCTTTTAATGTTCTGCCATTTAATGTGCTTTTAGCAGTTCTTGTTATACTTTATTTATTCATCTTTTGTGTGAATCTTTTGTTTTCCTCAAACATGTCCTTCATGCTTCCTGTGGCTCTTAAATTTCTAAGATAGTGTAGTCTCTTGCTGTCTCGCTTTTGTTCTTCTTGTGTTTTTGCTAAATCTGTCAAAATGTTGTCTCTTTTACAGGTTTATGCGCTAATGTCTTTCTTAGCCCTCATTTTACCTGATAGTGCAATTTATTTTAACTCCATTCGAGAAGTGTAAGTATTCTTTCTATTAAACATAAATCCTTTTATCATAGTTGTTGCTGTTCCAGTTTATTGCAGTTGTTGGTTGTTTTTGAAGTAATTTGTATATCTAGAGTCATGACCATCATTTTCAACAGAACACTATTTAAAGGTGCCAATGTCATCATTGCCATAATCATATGAAAGAAGACCGTATGTGGGAGTCTTAGTACTCTTTGATGGAGACTCAAGTTAGAGATGGTGCTGACATGTTATTTGCAGTCAGCATATCAACTTGAGGATGTATTTTGATTTGGCTTGCCGTAAAGTAGTTATACCAAGGTCAAGAACTGACAACCCGTCCTGTTTTATCTCTTCTTTTCTTGAACGAGGCAAATGTAAAAAAGAGATGAGAAAAATGAAGACATTTGGTATTTTGTCCACAAGTGGATTAAGACATAATTAGCTAAGGACATGATCTTAAATTCTTTACATTTCCCATTCCTTCCTATCTTCTTTTCCTGGTCACCTCACGGATAGATGCTCCTTTCACCCTGAACATATTTTTTGTCTATGCCAGAGCACTTCTCCTTTGAATGCTTGGAGGCTTGTGAAAGTTTGTTCACAATTGTTAGACAATGTCCCTCTTACAAAAGATAATGCCATTTTCTTGTCCAAAAGAGTGATCCAGCATTTGTAGGGGCAACTAGGTTGAGGTTTAGGCACTGTATAATGTTCAAAATATAACATCAGTATGTAACTGGTAATTGATTCCCTTCTTCTGTCCAATAGGGATACCAAGATGACATGAAAAAGGACCTAGTAAGTTTGAATGCTACATATATATTTTTTTCTTTAGTTTGTGGGCTTATGCCTCATGTATTTACAAAGATTATAGTTTAGAGAAGTTGAAGTGGGATTGGAGAGCCATTTTTTTTTTTTTTTTTTTCTTTTGAGTTAACTTGTTCTTTTTCTCATTTCTGTGGATTTTGCATCCTTGGTGTTTTGGTATGTTCTTTACTGATTCTAATACATTTCCTTTTCTATTAAAAAAGAATGCGACACAAAAAAGTTAAAGTATATTGAAATCTTATAGTTCATAGCATTGTTGTGAAAAGCCCTAGGTGCTAAAAAGTGCCAAAACTGTCAAATGCCTGAGCATGAAACACTCGCCCAAGTGAAATAAGACACCATATTACATCGTAATATATAAATTAAAAATGTCTAAAAATTTAAGATTAGATCATCAAAAAATCAGAATGAAATTCAAAATACTAACTATTAATGCATAGATATTATTATGATATACGTTACAATACATAAGTCAAATAATTTTATCTCCACCTGGGACTTTTCATTTGCTATTTTCTGTGAAAGTGAAATGTAAAATACTTTTAAAGATAAATCTAATTTATAAAATTTTTACTAACTAATTTTACCAATTATTGTAGTTACATAATAAAAACAACAACAACCGAGCCTCTTTCCTGCTAAGTAGTCTTCTTTCAATCGCGCTTTTGCAAAATTTCATGGCATTGCCCATTAGCTTAATATCCCTATAATTTTCACAATTTTGTATGCCACGCTTGTTTTTAGATAAGGGTACTAAAATACTCTCCATTGATTAGATATTTTCTTCGTTCTCAATATCATGTTGAATAACTTCGTAAGCCATCGATTACTCTGCTTGCTTCCCTAGGCACTTCCATACCTCTATCTGAATATCTTTGGGTCCAACAACTTTTCCATTTTTCATCATTTTTAAAGTCTTTTCAACTTGTGAGAGTTGAATTCTTTGATAAAAGTTCATATTTCTATACTCCTCTAATCTACTTAGTTCACCTAAGCTAATTTGATCATGTTGCCTTTCATTAAATAGAAAATATTTCTTCCATTGCTCTTTTATGTCTCCATCATTCACTAGCACCATATTTGATTCATCTTTAATGCATTTTATTTGTGTAAGATCTCTTGTTTTCATCTCTCTTGTTTCGACTATTTTATAGATGTCCTTTTACCCTTCTTTAGTATCAAGCCATAAAAAAAAAAAGCTCTGCAGAATTACTTAAAAAATGCAGCAAATAAAAAAAAGCAAATAAGGAAAAAAAAATAGCATTCTACAAATTAATAATAAAAAAGAAAAATTAATATCAGCTTCTCAAAGAACATAACAAAGAAAAAATGAAGATGATAGCAATAAAAAAAAACAAAGCACGTTGATTAAAAGGATTCCTGCAGCGTAACAGTGTAAAAATTGGCAGTTTAAGAGAGAGAGAGGAGGAGAAGCAGCAAAGAAGAAGATGAAAATACCTATCAGCTTTAGTTTGATGCCTGATCTTCCTGTCCTTAGCATCGTCTTCCTCTTCTATTCTCAGTATCATCATTTTTTTTAATACTATTCTTTCCATTCTAATCTATATCTGTCACAATTATTGAAATATAACCACAATCTGACCATGTATTGCCTTCTTAGTTTTCAAGAGGGATGCACTTAACCAAAACTGTGAGGTGTATTATAACATGCAGAAAGGGGACATGTTGGTCCGCTATTTGGGTATCACCTGGGATGGTAAAGGTGGATTGTATGCTGTCATCCTCCATCATTCCTGGCATGATTCTTTCCTCACATCCTATCCATATTGTTTGTCTAAAGTCTTAGCTTGCCTTCTTCCCCACCCTCTGTATATCTCTCATATTAATAGATCTTCCTAGTTTCGATTCCCACTATTCATCTCTTTTCAAAAGGGTTGAGTTAGTGCCATGGAAATGCTTGGGATGCATCTCTCTCTCTCTCGTAAATACAATGAACAAAGTTTCCAAAGGGACAGTCTAGCGGTTACAATCTCCCAAATCTTGAAATCCAGGGTTCAAATTGTTGTCTAACCAAAAAAAAAAAAAATAAATAAAATACAATGAACAAATCACAATACGAAGTAAAGAAAATTCTCCCAAGGACAAAACATTTAATCCTCATCACATCTACGTTATAAAATTGGAGTTTGAAAACATTGAGAATAACAACTCCACTCCCTTAAAAGCAACCAAAGTAAAATCCTAGAGGGAGAAGAGTTCTATTGTCCTTCTGTGAACTTGTATATGAGACCAAGTTCACAGGCTCTTCTCAATCTATTTAGCGACTGCCCTTGCAATGCTCAATGTATATACTTTTCAGTGCAGGTCTTTCTTGTCCAATCACCTTGTTATGCTCAATGATTGATGGCATTATTCTTGTACCAAAGCACATTCCTATGCACTCTTTGTTGATTGTCAATTGTCAGAAATTCACACCAAGTTTGTTCCCAAGCTGCCATTCATCTGTAATATTCTGCCTCTAGCCTAATAATATGATTGACTGGAGTGTTACTTCTACCATCATCCAACCACATGGGCTTTCCACATTAGTCTCTGCAATCACTATCAAAGAGGTCTGAAGGGATCTTGGAAGCCCTGAACATAAAATTTACTAGTTCTGTCATCAAAATGAGAAACCAAGTAGCATTGTTCACCAAATTATACCAACAGACATCAATCATGCTGGAAATATTGTTTATATAGTTGAGAGGAGAATCTTGGAAGCCCTGATCATCAACTTTGTTATCTTATACCACAAAAAAATGAGAGACCAAATTGCAGTGTCCATTTTATTGGATAACCTGAGGCTACATTTCCCACCTACTTAAATAAATAGAAAACCAATTAGTAACCAAATCTTAATGTGAAAGAATAGTACTAGATAACAAAGACCAGGGAAAGGAGGAAAGGATATTGGAGATTGTTTGATTAAGTTTAGTTGATTCTCTAGCTGGGTTATCCAATATTATACCCCTGTATCTTTTTACTTTGTACCTAACATTCTTTAAAAGTTGACTTTGTATATCCTTGTGTTGCTTGTATTCCACTGCTATAAAACTTAGCCTATGGTGCCTGTTTCTCTGTTTAAAATGCATGATATACCATATGTTAATTTCTCTCTTATTTCCTTTCTAGGTATGAGGCCTGGGTCATTTACAATTTCCTCTCATTGTGCTTGGCATGGGTTGGTGGTCCTGGAGCTGTTGTTTTAAGTTTGAGTGGCCGTTCTTTGAAGCCATCCTGGTGTTTGATGACATGTTGCTTCCCTCCTATGTCGCTGGATGGGTGAGCTACTTGCATATGAAATTAGTTTAATCTCTTGATGCAATTCGCCATATCCGTACTTTTGAAATGATTGAAATATCTGGAAGTCGAAGTCAGTTGGAATTATCCCAGGGTAGCATCATATATCTGATATCTTCTTGTTTGCAACTAATTATGTCTGATTTTATTTGTATTTCTGTATCAAAATTGAAATACATTGACTTCTTTACATTCTCCCACAATCATTGTCTGATGAGATCGGGATAACAATGTAGTGGATTTTTTTTTTTTTGAAGACTTGTACTGGTTATCTGATAGTTGTACTCATTTGAAACTTTGACTAGTTTGGATTAAATCATACAGCATAGTCATACTCAGAGTTGTACCCATATTAGATTAAATCATACTGCATGAATATTTTGACTGCCAAACTGTTTTTCCTAACTTTATAGTTGTAAATTATGGGAAGGGTGAAAGAATTGTTTTAATTTCCTTGAATTAACTGCATGGATATTGACAGTAGGCCTCTACTTTTCTGTACATCACATATTGGACAAATTACATTTCCGAAACTGTTAAATCCATGCAGACGATTTATAAGAAGATGCAAGCAAGGCTGCTTGCAATTTGTGATTCTGAAGCCCATCCTTGTAGCAGTTACTTTCATACTTTATGCCAAAGGGAAGTATGAAGATGGAAATTTCAGCGCCAACCAGTCATACCTGTATCTGACCATTATCTACACTGTTTCGTATTCGATGGCGCTATATGCCTTGGCATTGTTTTATGTTGCATGCAGGGATCTGCTTCAACCATTCAACCCTGTTCCCAAGTTCATCATTATAAAGTCTGTTGTTTTTCTAACTTATTGGCAGGTATAGATATGTGTTTTCCATTTCATTGCATGTAGAAATAAATTTGTTTCAAAGTTTTAATTATTAGTGAATGCTTTATGCACTTAGCATGTAATTTTGGCTCTTATACTACTGTTAAGCATTTAACTGTTCAAACAGCTTAGGGTAAAAAAAAAAAGAAAGATACACTGACATTTCTAATAGTTGCATCACAGCTCACTGGGATATATGTTAGAAACCAGGGGAGTCATTCTGTAAGGAAGCATTCTACTGTTTCTCCAAAGATTCACTGCATTGTTGTCAGTCTATTGCATAATTCATTGTTAGCCCTGGAAGCTGTTTATTGTTTAACTTAGTGTAAATTGTACGTAAAATATTTCATGTAGATGAATTGAGAAACCTGTGATGCTGATCTTAAAAATCCACCAACAAGTATTGTATGCTCGATGCAACTTGATTTGTATATCAAAGAGACCCATTTTTTTATGGATTAGGTGGAACCTGATTCACTTATTTTGTCCTGCTCTTTTATTAAGTAGGGCGTTTTGGTTTTTCTTGCTGCAAAATCGGGATTCATAAAGGACGCAGAGAAAGCTGCTGAATTCCAGAATTTTATTATATGTGTTGAGATGCTTATTGCAGCTGTTGGTCATTTTTTTGCATTTCCTTACA
Organism: Dillenia turbinata; assembly: GCA_037126225.1. NCBI lineage: Eukaryota > Viridiplantae > Streptophyta > Magnoliopsida > Dilleniales > Dilleniaceae > Dillenia > Dillenia turbinata. The sequence goes on along the minus strand of JBAMMX010000014.1, from coordinate 10,638,683 downwards.
AAGAGTATGCTGGTGCAAACATTGGTGGATGTCATGATTTCACAGCAAATCTTGCACATGCTTTAAAGTTGAATGACTTCTACCATGACACTGTCCACCAGGTAAAGTCTGTGGTTCTGTTCCTTTCTGTTTTTTTTTTTTTTCTCCCCGTGTGTTTGTGTGTTTATCCTGTACTTCTCATGATAATTTCATGTTACTTCTTGCAGTTTGCACCTACCTATCATGAATATACACTCTATAACAGTGCTGAGGGTGATGAGGGAACTAGGAAATATCGGTCACGAACATTTGTACCAACTGGCCAGGAAATGGATGCTGTTCGTAAAAACAAACACATGTATGGGAACAAGATTGAGGACATTCAGCTCTCCAGTGTTTCATCTTCTGGTGCAAGCACTCCAAACGATAGTGGACCAATGCATGATTCATCAAAAAATGAGGCCATGCAATCTTCTTTGCTTATAGATACCTCTAACCCAGCATCTGCACCCTATGATATGTCCCTTATTGACATGGAATTGTCCAATTACCCAGCCAACGTTCCCGCAGTTAGTGGAACAGTCGAAAGGTGACAAGGTTGAAGAGCTGTCAGGAATGTAAAGGCGAGGAATTAAGAGATAATCTGTACCTACTTTGTTACAACTTTTGTAACCCAGTCTATCGGTAGTGTGCTTATTCTTTCAAACTTTGTTTCGGTGGAGACCTATACACTTTTGGTCTCTTTCACCATGGTGTTCATTCACTTACACTAGAAATGAGGCTTGTACATTATTGGAAACACATACTGCTGCCTTTAGCTTCCATCATACCCTGTTTGTCTGATGTCAAATTCTGTGTTGAACTGTTGATACTGAAAAA
>JBAMMX010000014.1:7288644-7496144 GCA_037126225.1 Dillenia turbinata | reverse complement strand
GGGACGTGTGGTTGGAAACCAACAATTTGGCAGATAAAATTTACTCCTGTGAAAATTGATTCTTTCCCCTTCCGTGGTTGAATTTGGAAACATTTGCACCTTGACAAATTTTTCGATAATAATTTCCACCATTTTCCCCTTTTTTCTAGAAAGAGAAAGTCGTCCGAGAGAGAGAGAGAGAACATAAGTTTTTCTATGTTTCATACTATTTGTATTTTTTTTTTCTTTTCCCTTCCTTTACCCTACCCTTAACTAGGGTAGCATTTACCCCACTTTGGAGGCAAATGTTACCTCGCCTACTTACTTTTTTTTTTTGGGGGGGGGGGGGGGGGATTGTTTGCAAAACATACTTGAAACCGGGTGAAAATTTTATGGAGTAATATTTCACTTCCTTTCTTCTCCTACTGCTCGTCCTTGATCTGAAATGAAGAAGAAAATTGTCATTGTTCCAAGAATTGTGGCCTTCACATTTGTGACTAGAATTGATGTGTGCTGATTATTGCTTTTCTTTTTAACAAGTTCTCGAGTAATTCATATCTATTAGCCCTTCAAGGTTTTGATGAATTAGATGGTTCTCTAATATATAGGACTTCACGTTTGTAGGACAGGGAAAGGAGAACCATTTCTCTACTAACAGTGAAAGGTCAAGGACATACTGGACACCACCAATGGAACGTTATCCAATTGATTTGTTAATGGACCAGTTGCATAGAGGGAACAAAATTGGCCAAACATTTGTTAGCCAGGCTTGGATTGATATGGTCACATCATTCAATGCAAAATTTGGATCTTGCCATGACAAAGATGTTTTGAAAAATCGATATAAACACATGAAGAGGCAGGACAATGACATAAAGGTTCTCCTTGCAAAAGATGGATTTTCTTAGGATGACACATGAGAAATGGTTATTGCCGAAGATCATGTCTGGGATTCTCACATCAAGGTGCATTCCAGTCCTCAACTTTACAGAAAGTTATTGGTTGATAATCCAATGCTTACATATGGGTCATGCAGGCACACCCTGATGCCTGATCATACAGAGTTTGAACTGTTCCATGCTATCACAAACTGTGCATTATATATGGACGAGAAAGTTCTAGTGGAAGACATAGCCGTCTAGCTCAGAATGCAGACACCAACCGTGAAACTGCAGTTTTTATTTGATCCATTTCAGAAAGGACCCGAGATTTTGTGAATTTCTGATTAGCACTCAGCATACATAACAACATAGTATACACAACAATAAATACAACTTAGCATAAGCAATTACCCATGCCACATAAACTATGAACTATTTCCCATGCCCAGCTATTGTCTAAACTGATATTATTTCAAACAGATCTAACGCGGACAAGTATTGAGCTATCTACATGGCCTGAATTTTTATCTGCATTTTGGACCTTGATACATCCAGAGACGACATCTGATGTTTCCTTTTTCCTTGAAGAATTACCAACTACAAATGAAAATCACTTCTATTCCTTCCATATCCCCTGTTCCTTTGAATGTCTTGCTTTCTTCCCTTGCTTCTTTATGAAACTTTCTGTAGGATTTTCTATTGTTTTTATACAGCTTTCTTGTTTTTTGAATGAGGACTTTTGTAGTTCATTGCTGCATCATCATTGTTGGTATTTGAAGCAACATGGGATAGGTGTTCCAGTGCTTGTTTGCATATTGTTAGTACTAGTTTGTAATCCCTGTTCAAAATGCACGGGAAAGAAATGGATATCTTGTTATTCCTATTTTGGGAACAACAAAGGACAGATTCAAAACCTCTAATAGACGAGTATTTAATTACTTAGGAATTCTCTGGATGTGTTTTCTTTTGATTTAGCTGCAATTATGGAAGAAGTGGTTCTTGGAGAAAAATGGACGTTCTTGGAGAAAAATGGGCAAATGCTTATTGGGAGTGTGAAGAGCTGGGAGAATGACTAAATTTGCTTTGCTTACACTAAATTTGCTTACATGTTCGAGGTACCCATTTTTAGCTCTGCCGGAGGAAGCAGAGAAGGGAATCAGATGCGAGATTAAAATGGCAAGAAGCTTTGGAGGGGATGCTCGAAGAGGTGGAGCAATGCACCATGGAATTTGGTCTTTACAAATCGAGAAATTTTAACAAGATTCTAGTTCTGTTTGTGAAGAAAAATAAGGTTGAAGTATCTGTAGTAAGGTGTTATTAGCTTGAAAAACTTTAAGCTGGAATCAGAGAACTGGAGATATTATGTTCTTGTGCAGTCCATGGTCTAAAATTGGTGTAGGTAGTAGCACTTGAGCTCTTTCAACATTCGTATGACAATAATTTGCCTGAATAGACGTGGTTGAGGAAAAGAGGTCAATATTATGCGGCCTTTGTCGTGCAATTGATTATGAGGCAAGGCCATCTCAGGCTGGCGCTTTTGAGTGATGGGATATCAAAGAATGGCCAGAGAGATCACCCTCACTCAGTAGCGCTTTTTTTTGGGTGGGGGAAGAGGTGCTGGGCAGAAGATGCCCCTTACAGTTGAAAGGGATTGTTCCCGGATCGAATTTTGATGCTTTATCGAGCTCTGGATTGGGGATTAGAGTTGCTTCACTAGACTTTCTCTGTTCATGAAGTCCCAGTGCAATCACAGATACATGAAATGAGATGAAGATTGGATATATGCAGAAGGTTGACAATCATTTAAGCAGTCTTGAAGAATATTTGGATATTCTAATTCCTAAGGAAGCAGCTTTCCTTGTGTGGCAGTTGCTCGGGAGATTTCACTGTCAATGAGAATGCTCCGAAGGATAAAGTGAATCGGTGCCTGTGCACAAGAATCAGTCTTCCTTGCCATCTGTTTGTGTGGATTTAAATTTCAGAAAGTAATTTCTTCATTAAGAAGTTATACATTACGTCTTACTTTTCGTCTTGTTTGAAACTGATGATGGATGCATGCATAAAACCATTACTTTTATGTAGTTTATTGTGTGAATGACCAAAGAGTGTCATGCAAAGGAGGCTGGGAGGAACTAATTCTTCAAATGAATATGATGAGGGAACATAGTCATCTTATACGATGACAAAAAAATTCCATAATCATTCCCAAAACTTCAGGAAAAGAAAGATGATTTTACTTTATCTGCAGTATGTATGTGGCAGCATGAAAGATGTCTGACTTTCCCAGCCTGCGAGTGATAGAAGAGATGAGCAATCTGCTGCTCCTATTGATCCTGGGAAATTTGAGTGGACACAGCCCATGGATCGCTGTTTTACTGTTCTAATGTTAGAGCAAGTTCATGGAGTAAGATGGGAACAATTGGGGAAGAATCATGGGCCTTTGTGGTTGCATCATTCGATGAAAAATTTGGACTTCAATATGACAAATATGTGTTGGAAAATAGGTATTTCTGCCTCTTGAAAGAGTATTAGGACATCCAAAGCCTCCTCAGTCACATGGCTTTGAATGGAACGAAACACAGCACACGATATCAGCCGAGACGATATCTGGGAGGCTTATACCAAGGTGATCTTCTATGTATTCAGATCTTGTTGCTCTTAATAGCACCAGATGAGTAAGGAAATAGTTCAGCCCTTAGTTAAAAGGGCACATATGAATCTATAATGCCTTCTGTTCAGGAAAAAAAATGGAAAAAAAAAAATGAATGATATATAATGCCTGCAAGCCTTATGATGGATTTAACCAATTATTCAATATATGTGTTTATCAATGAGAATTTTAAGTTAGATATTTCCCTGCCAGTGCTTGACTTGACTTTTTGATATTTTGTAGGAACACCCAGATGCTATCTCATGTAGAGGGAAAAGCTTTGGTTGCTTTGGTCTAGACATAGAAACAGACCATCATGTGCTAGAAATGGACATCGATGGAGTTCCTAAATATATAGAATCTCCAATTGAATCCCCTTTTAACTTCTTTCAAAGCTGCACCAGAGGACATTTTTGTCATGGTTTGCCCTTGAGATTTATTATTCTCAGACTTTTCCACAAATGTTTCCATTTTGGAATTTAAATGCTTCGTAGTCTCCATTGACTCTATACCAGATGTCTTGGCAACCCCATCTAAGAAAGGTATAAATTACTCCCCACCATAGAGAGGTCTTCGACCATTCTTTTACATTCCGTGAATTCAGATCGTCTTTCTTTCTGAATCATATTACCATAATCCATAAATAGATAATAGTACTGTGTAGCAATAGATTGAAAATTTCTGTCAATCCTTTCTGAATTCTCAGTCAATTTTTTGATCTAAAACTGAACTTTCTCTTGCTCTTGTGCTAATTCTTCAAAAGCCTTGGCCATTAATTCCAGTCTATCAAAGATCTGGACTTTATCTATTTTCAGCCATATTCTTTGCTCAAAAAATCTGCAAGACAATTGTTAATCCCTTTAATAGGACAAATTTCAAAATCAAAATGAGTAAAATAAGTTTGTCATCTAATTAATTTCTTATATTGAAATAATTTAGGTAAATCATTAAAAGTAAATGCCCTTAACCAAGTATTGTTAGTATAAACTTTAACATGTCTGTCAATAATAAAGAGAGAGAATTTTTTCTAATACCCACTTTACTACAAGCAATTATTTTTCATTAACAGAATAATTTAATTCTGCTCCTTGAAAGGCTCCTCCTGTATGCCTATAGTCTTCCTTCTGAGGTTATTAGAGCTACACCCCAATAATTTTATGATGCATTCGTAAAAATACATAGTCCATCAAATTGGGTTGGTAATCTCAGTTTTGAGAGTTTCGTGCAATAGAATTTGATTTGTTGTACTGCAAGTGTTAGACTTTCATCCCATTGGAAACCTATTACCTTCTTTGATCAATCCGTGTAGCGATTGTCTAAATTTACTTAGATTCCTTATATATGGTTCACCATAGTTTAGGACTCCAAGAAATCTTTGGACCCGAAGCTTGTCCTCTAATTCGTCATGGAAAGTTTCTAGTTTTTCGCATATATGTGGCTAGAGTTTCAATTTCATTTTCATCTATTATTGTTCCAAGAAACTCAACCTTAGTTTTATTTATTTCTGCTTTCTTTTTACTAAGAATGATTCGGTGGTTATATGCAATATTTGCAATTTTATGCAAATATTCTTGGTGTTCTTTTTCTGTCTTAGAAATTGGAAAACAGAATCTCCAATTGAGGATTTTGAAATGCTTTAACAAAACAGAAAGCAGTTTTGCTAGAACACCATCAGCTTCAGCCTTCAGAACGCTCGAGCAAAGTATTGAAAACTGACAAGGAGGGATCCTTTGTAGAGATGGTAAATAGGTTATCCACGCTGGTCGTTAAAGAGGTTCCCAAGTACTATGTTTAGATGTAGGATGCTATTGATGCTTTACGGTCCATACCGGACATGGATGATGGGGCTTTTGTTAGACACTTGTGGTCTTTTGGAAGATGAGAGGCGAAAACCTTTTTGGCATTGGATGCAATCCTAGAAACATTTGGTTACTCAGAATGCTTCACCAATAGCAGTTCCGTATGCAACTGTGTCTGGGCATATCTGCTCGTACTAACAGTAGTAAGTTTGAAGTTTTAACTAGTTTTTGTCTGTTTACTCCTTGTCATGATCATGAAGTATGTGCCCCATTCACTTGGCCCAAAGAATCACAGCCCCCACCCTCTTAGTACATGAAGATGTAAATTTGTGTAGCTATATTATGCTAATCAATTTGAGGCATTACCTAATTTAAATTCATCTGCACTCGAACCATCATTCAGATTTATGCATGATGATGTGCATGTACTAGCATGGAAAGATAAAAAGAAGCAACAACCCTACAGCTCAGCCTGTGTCATGCCACTCAACTTGCTGCTGGCGGTGTTACCAGGCATGTTAGCTCATCAATATTGCTGGAGTTACATGAATGCTAGGTCCAAGACGAATGCTTATAATTGTACTTGGAGAGGATTCTGAGAATATGCAAGTGAGAAACAGAAATATCACAGTTATGGCATTTTGGGTTGATCCTCTTTTCCTCTGCTTCACATTCTCTCCATGGCATTGCATCATTTTACCTGGGGGAAGAGAGAGACAGAGTGAGAGAGACAGAGAGGTGAGGTTTACAAGGCAAAGCATCCAAAAAAAAAGGTAGGATAAAGTAGACAGGAATTATCTCTCTCATCATTGACCACTGGAACACCAGCAGCGATACCTCAAATTGTAAGTCCAAAGGGGAAAGAACTTACAATATTTCCATCTTTCTATGTTGGTTGACAATTGATCCAGAATGCTACAATCTAGAGTGAAAAATTACTTGACTAAAAAGGATGGATGTTTTTCTTTCCCAACACCAGAAGCAACTAAGACAACAGTGGATGCACAATGAAAATCATGTCTTTACACTATTCTTCAGTGAAGAACCGCTTAAGCCACTGCGATTGCCAGACCCCAAAAGTAATTAATCACTGCATAGGTCCTTCAAGAAGACACCCTTGTGTAAAGAATGCAATCAGGAGATATTTAATAACCTTATTTCGCGCGGCGTCTCCTTTCTCTCTCCCTTTCTTTGCCTCGGTCATCATCGTCCCTCTCTCTACTTCCACTCTTTGCACGGTCCCTCCCTCTACCCCTTCCATTTTCTCGATCACGATGTCTCTCCCATTCTCTATCAACATCATTTTCTCTGTCCCTGTTCCTATCCCAGTCTGATGACTTATGCTGAGGGCTTTCAATTCTGCTTGGGCTGCGGTGACGCTTTCTTGAAGAATCATAGGAATCATCTCTCTTGTCTCTCCTATCCAACGATGATCTCTCTGCGGCACATATAACATAAAGCACAAATATAGTTATCAAACTATTACAACCATTAAAACAGATCCCATGCACATATGAATGGAAACATAAATGCAATATTAGAAGAAAATACATTCATTCCAAAGCTTATTTCTTAGTGACAATTTGGCTAAGATCTTGCACTTTCTATGGCACTTCCCTCATGATAAGAGACGAGTTCCCATTAGTAGGACTGCAAACAATTCTGGCCTTTCCCATCAGGAAAATAATTATGAGTAGGAAGCTCGAGCATGATACTCAGGCTCCTTAATAACTGTAATACTAAAACATAAATCCACTCATCCACTTTCTTGGGATCTGCTATCAACCATCAATTAAACCTCCTCTATGCAGCTAATTCTTTGACTGTGGCGACACCAGCTCACTGCTCCTTTGTTCAACACAGCCAGATCCTCAGTAAGCCCATTAGTGTTTGCTAACGCATAACAACAATATTAACTCGATGTTAAACCAGCAGCATTGGCCCATAATTTAGAGGTCACTTGTAAAACACGGTTAAATTGTGCCATGACAAACTGTTACTAAGAGTGAACGTACAAAAAAAATAAAGGGAAAATGGGTCAATAGCTGGGTGACACCAAAAGTCCCTGTTGGCTTGGATAAGATCTGGCCCCATGACACTGCAATACCATTTTGACCGATGTCCATATCCAGTGACAGTTCTCTGTTCTTAAGAGGAAAAAATACTTACTCTTATGTGAGATATCATCGCTGGATCCCGACAAGCCAAATTCTGACTGCAACCTTTTGCGATGGATTGCAACTTTCCTCTCAATTTCCTCTGCACTCTTGATGCCTCGCTCTTCAAGTGATTCACGGTATTCCATCAATGCAACCTCTAGACGCCTTAACTTTTGTCTGTTAGAAAAGAAAAATTAGCACCAAGACTACAGAATAAAATGTAGGAGTTTGTCAGAACATGGAGATCATGAACAAAATTGGTGCAAAGCATTTTCCATTTTGAATGGCATGTAAGTTGGAAAATACGCTACGACAGAAGACACCTAAGACTTATTCAGCCTTATCATTTGTAACTATCCTATTCAAGCCTCAAACCAACCAATTTAATAATCTGAAAGGACCATAAATACCTTTCAAAGAAATATTTATTTTCAATGTGAATAACCCTAGCCACCCATGACACCACCGGCACACATTAAAAAGTGTTCATTACCTTTGCTCCTCATTCAGCACACTCTCAGCAAGTGATTGATTTGTTGCAGCTGTTTCAAACTCCAAATCATCGGCCTTACAGGGACCATCACCTGCATTGTCACTCCCTGAAGAAGAGTAGCTCAACCCCAGATTTCGAGCCCTTCTCTTTTCTTCATCATCACTTTCATCATCCTCTCGAGCCCACTTAGAGGCCGGCAAACCAGAATCAAGTTTCCCCTTCTTTTCAAAGGCTTTTAGTTCAGGTTGTGGTATAGGAATGGTAGGGGCCAAAACTGGTGCTTGGGCTTGTGATCGTGCATCTTCCTCACTGTATCGATTCCAACCTGACGACCCCACTGGATTCATTTCAACAATTTCTTCTCTTCGAGCACTTGAGCTCCGACCTGAACTAGAATGACTCTGTGCATACTTCAAGTCATCATCAAGCTCATAGCACCTTTGCTTTTCTGCTGCTTCCAGACTCAGCAACCGTGCCACCATCATCTCTCGACCACCTACAAGGGACAATCCATTATGCCTGCATCGTCGCTCTAGCTCAGCAAGTGGGAGACTTAGCAGCTCCTTCATGGCTGCTCCTTTTCCCATAGCCAGTGCAGCATCTTGGTCAGTCCTACCGCCATCACCTGCATCCTCAGACGTTTTCTTTCCAATTTCAGGCATATCACCACAAATAGAATGAAAAGGAATCACACCAGAGCTCCCTGATCGAAGAAAAGTAGCTCTTAATCCATTTACATAGGCATCTGAGAAAAGAAACCAATCTGTCCAGACTTGCAGAACCTTCAAGACTCTTTCCTACAGAACCATAGATTTTAAGTAGTTATTAAAATAAAAGCAATATAAACACATAGAAACGGTAATGCAGAAAGCAAAATGCCCTGCAAAGCGTACCTTAAGGGCCTCAGCAGTGATCCTTCCTGTTATGCTACGATATAAGTCATTAAAGCTTTCCATTATGTCGGGTAAAGCAGCTTCAAATTTGGTACGGTAAGCAGATGCATTTTTGACAGGAGCACTACTATTGTGGAGAATGTCAGAGACAAGCATAAGCCTTGCAACTTTGGTAGGTAATGGGGTTTCTTTGAGTGTCAAAGACTCTGTAAGCACCTCAACTACCTGCAGTGCAGGATGTTATATAAGCCTTTTAAAAAATGATCAATTTATTTCTGACACTCACAGTGAAAGTTCAACAAGGAAATCTAAAACCAATTTTCCCTCTTCCCCATTTCACCTTTCCCTGATAAAATAATTTTTGATATTCCTTCTTGTGAGATGCTTCGTCTCATGTCTAACAAATATCATTGCTATCAGCATACTGATACTAAATCAGTTGCTGCAATATGGAACTACTATGGCTTTTGAGTTTTCAAGCAATGATGCCAATTCAAGAGAACAAATAAATAACAATGAGATAAATGAGATAAAATAAAATACTCCCTCTTTTCCAATTTGTTTTTTTTAATTTTCTGTGTATGTCCTGAACTACTGTTGAGATTGACCACTTAAAATATTAACAATAATAGTTGTCCAATCTTCCTACACTAATATTTGCAACTAAAGTAACTTTTGAGTTTTAAACAAAATTATCTTGAAGGGTATAATATAAAAGTATCAACCAAGGAGGCTTATCATTATCTGCCATTTTTGGCAAGGATGAACAACTTAGGAGCATAACGATAAGTATTACCTCTCCAGCTGCATCGGCGTTATCTAAAGCAAAACCCATAGCTTCTTTTATCTGACTTCTCTCCAAAGTCAAGGCCCGCAGGATATCCTCAAATTCATCCCTTTGGGGATCAGTTAGTGTTCGCTCCAATTCCAAGCGCTGTAATTTCCACAAGCAACGATATGACATAATTACCAAAAAAAAACAAAAAATCGTTAACCTCCCAAAAGGTAAAAGAGAGTGTCTTTCTATTTGCTTTAACAAAAAGTAGGAAAAGGAAAAGAAAAAGGAGGAGCAAGATACCCTGCTTCTTCCAGCAGCGAATGTAGATCCAGACTCTTTTTCATGCTCTGGACTTTTGCTTATTTGCAGAGAGGGAGGAAGCCATCTAAGATTTAAATAAAAATGTGAAATTCAGAAAATGATAGTTAAGTAATCAATTTTGTTACAGAATCCTGCTAACCCCTGGGTTCCTAATAAGAAATTAATATGGCCTCATTTTTTCCATAATGCAATTAACTTAGGATAGGACTGTATGAACCAAGATAATTACCACATATAATCTTCTTCCTAGGATTAGTTAACCTGGTGTTGTGTTGAGGTTGGATGGGTTTGGACAAAAATCTAATTTCAAATACATTTTGAATATGCTGAAATTTAGGCAAGAAAAAAAAAAGTAATTTTTAAAGGAAATTTACATTTTGGACCTTAAGACTAAAATAAATCCCAACTGCAAAGTGGGCTCTAACACCCACTAAGATGAGACAATTTATCCCAAGGGACTACTAGTCCCAAAAGATTATTTAAGCAAAAATAAACAGAAAGTTACAGGTTGAAAAAATTTGTCTACTCCCACATCTAATCCCAAATCCAAATAAGGACCATATAATCTATAATGGGCACTAGAACAGGAAATAATTGCATAAATTACCTTCCACTACCAGTTATCATAATGAAAGGCTCTGTTCGCCACCTCTGAAGTGTATCCCCCTGCAATTACAGAAGACCCATATTTACTTTCACACCAATTGACAACAGCTTGCCAATATTAACTTACACACAGTAGACTTTCAACAGAATGTAGTGAAGTTTCAACTGTTGTAATACATCGTTAACTGTTGTAACTGTAATCGTTATTCAAAAAGAAAATAATCAGAGATAAACAAGGAATTGGAACACCGAACACCTCTTAATCACTCTTAACATTCTCCAGAAAGATTCATCTGAAGGCTCCAACAGCATAAGACCACAAAAATGTCTAAAAACATTTTTATCCGCAACAAATTAGGATGAAGAAATTGTTCCTAAGAAATATCTTTCTACTTTTCCTTATAGAACCATCTTTGCACAATTTCATCGAATTTACAAATCTCTACCTTAATCAAAACCTTTGAAATACAAGTTTTTTGGGAGCAATCCAATTTCCGAGAGTATATTGTATTATATACATATACATACATGTATGTATGTATGCATGTATGTATGTACGTGCAAATCCTATTAAGAGTAGAAAATCTTAGTTTTGGGTGGAGTCCTGATCTTCAAAATGTAATCCATGAAACAAAAAGAAAGTTCAAGTGGACACTGAATCAAGTGTATGAAAAAAGAATTACAAGAGAAAGACCCAGTCTTGTCAATATTCCAAACCCTCGGATGTATGTGGGACATAAGCAAACCTATTGTTCCCAAATCCAGAAATCCTTCCAAAAGCAAACATGAGACCCATCCCCACTTTATATCTAATAAAATGATGGAAATTGGAGTATGCCTAAGAGAAATTTCCAAGTACCTATGCTAGCAAAGGTAGTCCCAACCAATGCATCCCACCCATTCCGATGCTTCTAATCACCTTGTGCCTGTTACAAAGGGACTCTCCAAAGCCACAGTTTTGGCTACCACAATATCAAGACCTTGACCTTGCTCAAACTTATGTTGGCACATTACTTTTCCAACCAACTAAACAGTTCTTGACACTTTTGCAACCAGACCACAAGTGATACCTCACAATGTGCTCTATGATTAGCAACTCGACACAAATCTTGAAAAAGGAAACATAGCACAAAGAAAATACTAAATATATAAAACTTGATTTAAAAAAAAAAAAAAAAAGGAGGGGGAAAAAAAGCTCTCCTACACTAAAAAGAGAAACCTTCAAATGGTTCCAGCCTTTTAGAAATTCCATCAATAATTGGATCCAAAATGAGAAGGCACACAGTTTTGCCTCCTAACAGAACAGATAAGATCCAATTCTCAACCCCCCCCCCCAAAAAAAAAAAGAAAAAGAAAAAAGAAAGAGAACAGATTCCAAAACCAAAAGCCTTCTAGCATTTAGATTTAGAATTGGAAAATGAATTACCTGAGCAAAAGAATATAGCCTCCAAACGTAGTATGTATGATCCCTTGAGCCCAGCTCAAACAAGAAATTGAATAGAGGATTCCCCTTACCTCTTTCCATTATCGCTTGTTCAAAAGCACAACCTCCATCCAAAACATATAATGCCATTGTATCAATAACATGGCGAAGATGATCGTCTTCGGGTGGGACAACCACTATATCAGGAACATTTGGCGTGAGGACCTACACGACCAAGTCATGCAAAAAATCTAGTGAGAAAGAGAAATACAATACATATATCCAGAAAATATATGTAGTAGTTACAAATGATTCAGGATATTAGAAAACAAAGGAGCCTACTGCCAATAAAAATCACAAGGAAAAACTAGCATTCTATGCCAAAGCAGAAAACTCAAACGATCTAAGCTAGATGGCTGGTTAGCTTGAACCATATTCAAAAGAGAAGTGCATGCACGAGATATTTAAGAAGCTCACAAATAGCTTAAAATGATCATAACACCAGTTACATAGAGGGATTAGGCTCGTCATAGGGTGCCAACATGTGGGAAATGGGGTAGATAAAATGAGACATAACCTAAAGGTTAGACAAACAAAGCACAGAAAGGAATGTGAAACAATCTAAAGGATAACAGGAATATTAGACACATAATACTTATCATTGATGAGACAAACCCATTCAGGGCAACAGGAGAAAGGCTAAGACCAGATGATCAAATAATTACCTTCTAAAATTACGATCTACAGGTATTACTAAGAGAATACAACATTGTGATCACTTCAAACACATCATGTTATTTCTTCCTATGACACAATGCCCCTAAATCTTGAGAAGTTGATTGTTAAAAATATTAAGGACAATTCAATATAAACACATCAGCACCTAACCACTGAACCTTTATTTCCTGCAATTTCTCACCGTTGTCACACCACTCTACAAACAGAGACACACACACACAGTATGTGTACCAAATCCAATTTTAAAATAGCCCAGGCATCTACAGTATCTACAATAATGGACAAACACTGTCAGATAAATGTGGTAAATTTCAGTTTGTGGTACAAGTATCGAAATGAGGAACACCCCTATTATGCCCAATATGCAAATTTCCAGGGCAAATCTTAGTTGATTAACTGTAAGTGTGGAATATCTATAACCATGACAATAATTCTGGGTTAGTTTGAATTAGATACAGTTAATATTTTTCCACAAAAGTAAATAGGGTAAACAAAAAAGCACACCAAGGAAGCGCAACTTACACAATCTAGCCAAGGGAAGAGTTTGCAAAAGAAACAGCATCCTCCACTAAGACAAAAAGTTGAGAGATGAAGACCAAACATAAAAGAGTTCCAAGAATCAGAAAAACTAGATAAGGGCATCTCAACCACTCAAATACTCTTAAATTTCTCTCTTACAACACTCCGCAAAAGATACTACAAGAATCAGCATTATATGACATTCATACCTCTCTGAGCCTACGGCTCATTATGACCACTTCTAGCGGGCACCAGCACAGATGAAGCAGAGGAAACACAATCTACCAAAGGCATCTTATCCACAAACAACACAACAGGAAGTGATCAACCTCTTTGAGCTCAATGATACAAAGAGGGAACTGTTAAACAAGAATAATCCTTGTTCTTAAATGTTGTTTTGAGTTAGAATACAGGCTACAAGCTGCTACCTACAGGCTACAAGCTGCTACCCCAAGCAAAGAAGGCCACCTTTGTACGAGAGGTAACCTTCCACACTTCTTTCCACTGAAAGCAACTCTCAACTCCATTTCAAACTCTCCTTTAGCCACCTATAGAGTCCACTTAAGCTGCATCTCCATCCCAAGCCATCAAATCTGCTCTATCTTGAGAAAGATCTGCCGCTTTTAGAAGCTCAAAGGAGATGAATCATTACAACTTCAAGTTAACAGCATTCCATACAAACACCCCATTCAAAAGTCACAAATTCCCAACCACCTCACTGATCAGATCAACACTTACTTTGGTTCTGGCATTGGAAACAGTCCTTTAAGGGCATAAACCTGCACCATTCATTGCACACAAAGAAAATCCTAATCCATCTCCCACGTCAGAGGACATTTCATCCACTTGCTATGGGTTCTGTTAAGAGGTCAACGAGTAAAAAGGCTTGGATATCCATTTCCATAACCAATCAATTCACTAAGTTAAACTTGAGCTTAAGTTCCTCCAAATTGTTCCACAAGAATCTTCTTTGAAGGCTTTTGAACTTCTTAGCCACTGAACAGGGAAAAGGAACAGCATGCCAGAAGATTGAAGAGAGTTCTCTTTAAAAGGATAATTCAACCCCTTTAGACAGATGACTTCTTTTCCGACCAGCCAACCTTTCTTCAAACTCTCCCACCACCCTGTCCCATATTAGCCTTTTCTTCATGCTATGAAGATGGATTCAGATATAAGTGAAAAAATAAATAGACAGCACACAAAACCTTTAGACAAAATGTGAGATCATATCATATGATATGACAAGGGTACACTATTAAATTTTTTTGGGTACTTAAGGGGCTCAAACTCGAGACCATTACAAGGGCGAAGGGAACGGTGCCAGTTATGCTATAACTTATTGGCAAGGTACACTATTAAATAATTGTATTAACATATCTACAATTATTACTTTTTTCTATTTTCGTGATAATTTTAATTTATACAGATGATTAGCTCAGAACAGTAAAATCTGAAGATTGTAAGAGCTGCCGTTATAATTTAAGTGTTTTGTGCATATTTACATAAAGTCAAAGTTGACTTATGGTCAAACTAAAAAAAGTACCAAAAGTGACCCTTCTTGCAAAGGACAGGGACCAAGCACCTTCTAAAAGGTCCTTTTTAAAGGGCAAAAGTGGTTTCGGAGCATAGCATAGGGGTAAAAAGGGAATTTAAGTCAAATAAATATTCAAGCACCACAAAATCATTAACATGTCAGATAGATATGACAGACAAACAATTTCCATAAATTAAAATTAACTTAAACCTACCAGCTCCGAATTCTGATTTGGAACAGTGGTGACTGGAGGGCCAGATGGACCAGAAAGGATAACAGTGGCACCCTGTCGATGATGAAATAAGCAAGGTCAGCCATTTTACAGCAACTGGAAGCTGTACAGACTACAGACAAGCCCTTAATAGAATGAGAAGTAACCAACCTCCTTACTCCTTATGGCCATATGCCCTGGTGGAGGGGCAGGTAGTGCTTGTGATGGAAGAGAGACAGATTTTCCCCAACCAATCTTCAGCTCATATTCATAAACTACAACCCCTGTGGAACAAATCTCGTAAGTTATTTTAAGGCAACATTGGACACACATAATTGATACTTGCACAAATATTAACATAATATTAACATAATATCACAAACTGAAATCTTCAATGTGTTTTAGTGTATCAGTGTCAGTTGCTTCAAAGATACAGCAAAGGGAAAGCAATCCACTTATACTAAAATGGGCATGACATATGCCAGTTTCGTCTTTCCCACCTCAATTTTTGTAAATAAAAAAAGTGCTAAAAATTCACAAAAGGAGAGAGTAGATTCTCTACACCCACAAACAAGAGACGAATTAAGTATAACCATATTTTGAAATAAAGCAAGCAAGCTCCTGACCTTGCATTTCGTCCTTAGCTGCCTGTCCATCAGCTCTGTTCATAAAAGCAACAAAACCACAATTTCTCTGCCTCCTTCTCTCTTCTTCTGTCCTGGGCCACATTATCTTCACACTAGCTATTGGCCCAAATCTTCCAAACGTCCGTAAAAGAAAATTCTCGTCCACCTACAATCTCGGGATAGGATGAGAAGATTAGAAAAACTGGACAGTTAAAGACAAAATGGGAAACAAGGCACTGAAACCAACTCTTAAAAACCTGTGGTGAAAGGTTTCCAACATAGAGATTTGTCGTCTGGGGATCACCATCATCAAATGATCCAGGAAGCTTTCCACTTGGATCAAAGTCATCAGGCAGTTCATCAAATCGACTTGGAGGCTGGAATACACTAACATCAATAATAGTTTGGCTACAAATAATTTCTTAGCAGATAGAATGCACATCATTTTGGCACACAAAAATGAATCATGCAAAGTTAAAAGCCAGAACAGCAAGAGACTATTGTCCCTGTTTATTTTTTAATAGAAGAACAATTTGCCTCTTTATTGTTGAAAAGACAACAAATGTGAACTCCAGCATTCGTATAAGTATACATAAAGATGGACAAATGTGATGCCTAATATGTTGGAGGTGTCTTTTTCCTTAGAAGACTGTGTAAAAGGCTTCAACCCCCCCCCCCAAAAAAAAAAAGGGTTGCCCTTCGCTGAAAGCAGATTAGGATAGGATCTTGACTTAAAGACAATTCTTACAGAAGGGGATCAATTATGGTGAATGTCTTTGCCAAAGTGATCTTCAGCTTGTGGATCATCTTCTTTTGCAAGACACCTACTCAATATGGATAAAAATCATCGTCTTTTGCATTGTGCTTGGACATGCATATTGTGGATGCTTGTGCATTCTTCACCGGGTGCCTTGCCTAAACACTGTCTGACAGGATTATGAGGTACTGTCTGTCAAAGACGAAGATCTTTAAGTTAATCTTAGTTGCCAGTTTTTGGTCCCATGGGCAGGACAAGGAACAAAAGGGTTTCTAAGAAGCGTCAAAGGTCCCTATCTGATCTCGGTTCATGTTGGTGCTTGAGCATTCTTGACTTCATACCTAGTGGGTGACCTTCCTTAAAAAGTGTCCAACAGGGTATGAGGTGCTGTCCAATGAAGATGAAGATCCTTGAGTTAATCCTAGTTGCTAGTTTCGGTCCAAGTAGGAGAGGAACAAAAGGTTTTCTAAGGGGCTTAAAAGGCACCTATTAATTCTGCTGCTCTTTGGTTCAACCATGTTTTCTTTCAAAATTTTTCTTCTCATGTGCATATGACCAATTTTATAGATTCTTTCAGACTCTCTTTTAGGCCAAATATGTGCATGACCTCGTGCATGGGTGTCAGCACAAATCAAAGTACCAGCAGCTTTACATCAAGATAAAGGGATACAAACTTAAAAGATACAAAAACTATCTGCTCCTATTTTCATGACAGATTTTAATTAATAGTGTTAGTGGCCAAACTCACATGATACATAATAAATGCATCACTATCCTACATCACCCCCGAAATGCAAATGGAACCACTTCAAAATGCATGTAAAACAAGTTAACCACAAAGCCATGTAAATAATCCTATACCTATTAATTAGATGTATGCATAATAACAGAATCTTACCACAGAATTTTCACTATGCCTCCCATCACGCCACTGTTCTCGCTCTTGATTTCGCCTCTCCCTCTTTTCTTGCTCATGCTTCAATTCCTCCATGAAGTAATCAATGTTTCGTGATTTCCCTTTCTCTTTCTCTTTTGGTTTTTCCTCCTCTTTCTGCAATTCATAAAGCAATGATATTACCTAGCATGGCGAGAAAACATACTTGGAAGACAAAAAAGGAACAACTTTTATAATAAACTGACCTTATTCTCAGATTCCCTTCCCCTTGTAGCCATAGGAGGTGGTATAAATGATGGAACATACCTGCCCATAATAAAAGACAATATTATCCAATCCAGCTGCTAATTTGTGTCTCAAATATTAGATGATCAATTAAAGCAAATATCATAGATCTGAATATAAGAAGTAGATCGTGCATTTGACAGCATACACAAGACAACCTTAATTATGAATAGCATGCAATTTTATCTTAAAATAAACAAATAACAACCTCAGACCCCAGGTTTGCCAAAGTTGATCTTGTATATCTGAATAAGTTCCAGAAACTGGTGATGAACTAAATGTTTAATCCCACAAGCAAAAGAAAAAGCAATTCCTTTAAAAGATCAACTAACCCACTAATGCTTCTCAGCTGCACATCTCCTAAGCTCAACATAAGCAGTTTGAAAGAAATTGAACACCCATGTACCATCAATTTCCACGGTCTAAGCATGGAAAAAGGATTCCTGACAATTTGATATCGGTGCCCCACTGAATCAATGCTTATTCCACATCTAATAAAAAGACCTGGTCAATCAAACATGATTTACTAAAGCCCCCGCATCAGAATATGAAGCTCATCGTAAGACACATCAAAGCTATCATAACAGTAGCAGCAAACTTGTTGGATGGTTTTCAACCAATATGGGTTGGCCCCCAAACAAACAAAAAAAGAAACAGGGAACGGTTACAATGACAAGCAGAATTTTTTTTAAAAAAAAAAAAAAAAAAAAAAAAAAAAGGGAAGGGAGAAGGAGGAAAAAATGGAAACCAGCAAAATTTGGGAGGAAGTTGAGAGAGATCGGACAGCAAAACGATCTTGACAAAATTTTAACAGGAGAGTCCTCTCGACAAACCCAGTTCATCTACCAATTCTGATTTTCAATTTGTATCCGTTTTGTAATATTCTCCTAAACCCTTTTTAGTTGAAAGTTGGTATTTTAGGAGACATTATTTTGGTGGTGGTGATATTACCGTTGTCCTTGTCTGGGTGTCCCAAATAGACTGTGTATTCCCATTATTGGCATAGTAGAGATTATTTAACTAGACTAGATCTCGTGGCTTTTCTCAGTTGGGTTTTCCACATAAAAGTTCCTAGTGTCTTTGTGCATTTATTTTTTAGTTATTTACTGTCATTACTTGGTGCATATTGTTTATGGTATTTTATCCATAAAGGAAAAGAGATTTGATTCTGGGTTGTGGTATTTTTGCATTGGTGTTTACTTGCACCCCTACCCTTTTTCCAACAAAACTTGTTCATTAGTTTGACACTAATTACTACTAAATCACAAGTAGATCGGGCCAATGACATCTGAAAGAATATATCTAGAAGCACATATAACATCACTACAATGAAAAACATGTTGCACACAATTTTCAACTCCATGCACATGAATGAGCAATCTCAATAATGTAAATATGCAGTAGTGGATGGCAAATAAACCACATCAGTAGATACCCAAACAACTCCAAACCATAATGGTACGCGGTACATGGCATTTAGGAAAGCATCTGGACCATTTAGCTAGACCTATTTGAACATGAGCACCATCCAGAATTCATTTCCACATTATACACAGATAATGTTGAATTTTAAATATAAAATCTGTTAGGTAACGTGTAATTTAAACAGCCAATTGCCAGCACTAACAAATTCGAAGGGCATTAAAATAAGCCAAAATTTATTGCTTGACGGGAAATCTTAAAAAAAAAAAAAAAAAAAATGGAAATAGAAATATATCATTTCACACTATATGGTCAAATTCTAATGGAGCCTTTTCTTTGTCTCTTTATATTTGAACTTTCAAAAGTTCTCTTTTAATACTTAGAGCAAGACACAAATTTTGTACAAAATTTTCAGTTTGTAAAATAAGCTTTTAGTTGACCATCAATAATGGTATGTTGTCTATCAAAGCATTAGTCAACTACTTTTCAAAATAAACAAGTCAAAGATCTAACTGACAATTTTGTAGCTCATTGATATGATTATAATGTAAATAACAGTAATGGGCTTATAATTCAAAACCTATTACATATATAAGAAGAAACTGACTAAAAGATGGATTTTTCTTTTATTGAAATAGAAGAATCTATTAGATTAAAAAAAAAAAAAAAGAATATAAAAAACTCCTACGAGTAAGAAAAAACTATACAAAAGAAACCAATGAAAACTGATGCACAATTGCTCTATAATCCCTCTTCAAACCTTCTAAACTATAGTTTTTATAAACCCCCAAAGTGTAAGCCCCATAGAAAAGTATAAGAAACAATTTGTCCCCTGAAACAGAAGCTTCAAGAGTCCTGGTATTCTGTGCCCTTCAAAAACATCTTGGGATGGCTAAAAACACGCATTTCTACAACTGAGCATTTTTCCCCTCCAAAGCCACTAAACTTCATGAGAAACAAATCAAGGAGTCACGTTCGGGAACAGAATCATTGTCACATACAACAAAGAGACAGTTCTATATCTCCCTCACAATAGGGGAATGTAAAAATAAAAGATCTCTATTTTCACGATCTTCATAAGATAGATTCAACGTCTCCCTCCAATTTCAAACAATCTCATGGACAACAGTTGTATGATGTGCTGCAAATGTACACACATCTTACTTAGCTTACATCTAAAATACAAGATAGATGCTATTCAGCTCAAACTTATAAAAGGGATATATAGAGAGTGGGGAAGATAAACATTGTAATAATTAGAGATATGAAGAGCAAGTTATTTATATTAGAGTACAAGTTCCAAAAAAAATGGATAACATATGAAATAATAAATTAAGATAACCAATTGCAAACTACCTGTCAAAGAAAGAACAAGACTAGCTCACATGACAAGACAAAAGGATAAGATACTTTTGGGTGGCTCCTTAGGTTATAAGGCGTGTCGCCTTGGAGCTTTTCCTACATATATTTTTTCTTATCTTGCTTAAAAATAAAAAAGGAAAAAAAAAAAAAAAAAAAAAAAAAAAAAAGATGAGATACTTGTGCCTTCTTCTTGAAGAATATGTAGGCAACCTGCAATATTCCTTTGACATAAAAAGGGTAAAAATTATACTGCCAAACTTTTTTTATCTGCTTCTATGCGACAAATTGCAAGCCTATAGTTTAACACATTTGGTGACCTTCATTCTTCATACAGCAACATTGACCAACCTTCAACAACTGCAAACTACACAAATGCAATGACTTTGAACAAAGTCAATACCCATGCCCCAAATATATAGACTGTCAAGTCTGACCCTAATACTTCTACTTGGCCAGAAGAGTCAACTCCTAATTACTCGGTCTTCATCCAAACATTCTGTTACGTATCTTGGCTTAATCTTGCCTAATAAGAATCAAATAATTTGAAAAAAAGAAATATCTTGGGTGACATAAACCACAGGTAATATCTTACATCAATCGAGTTTTGCTCTAATAATTGTCAATTCAATAAAAGGGAAACAAAGCAAATTAGTCATGCTTACAAAATCTGACCAAGGGAATGAAATGAACAAAGGGACATTGATGTACTTTGTGTTTGTTTCTTATTCAAGGGAATAAAATAACTTTCTTTATGATATTGTGTGCTTGAATGATTAAGACACCAAGAAATACACAACAGAGTTTAAATATTAAGAAACAAGACACATAGACATACATAATTTTCTATGTTACTAAAGTTCATAGCAGAGAAGTATAGGAGAAGAACAAGTTTCACCTTAAATCTGCTTGCACCTAAATAGTTTCATGTTTATTTGATTCTTTTCCCTTTCTCAATGCACCATTTTAAGGCAAATTCACATTGTAATAGATATGCTAAGATTGCAAAAGTGTTCTTCTCTTGAGTGCTAGAAGCAATTTTGATCATTAAAGTTAGCTCACGACGTGGAAACCCCAGCAAGTACACAAAAAGAGAAATACTCCATCCATCCAATATCAATGAAACCCTCTTTCACTTATTTTTTTCCCAAATTGAGTGACACTCTCAAATTAATTTCCCACATTTTCATCAACAGGTAAGAGAAATCACTCAAAAGAGATATCACAGAAGAAATGCCTACAACTCAAAAAAAAATCAAATACCCTCAAAATTGTTCCATGACTTATTTAAATAACCATCTGTTATACTTCCGCAAGTAATTATCCTTCCCTACATAGGGAATCTTCACTTGACTCTACTTATAAATTATAATATGAATACTATGATTTCAGCAATTCAAAATTAATAAACTCTTTGACCTCTTTCATTCCCATATGAAAAGAAAAATATTAGTGAGAAAAGAAGAGCATAATTACAATATTTAACAAACATGCCCCACCAAAAGTTTTGAGATATTCCTAAAATCAACAATAGAAATCAACACTAGACACATTTAATACAGGAGAAAAAACATCATGTGGCAGGTCTCCCAAACATAACACAGATACCAGGAAATAATTGTCCCATGATGCCTATAAAGACATTCATCAATATCTACAATCAACTCCAAGAAAAATAGTGTACTTAACTTGATTAGGGACTTGAGGGTGGCAAAATAGACCTCAACTTAATGACATTGCGCTACACAGAACAGATTAATTTTCAAAGTTTTGTTAAATGAAATGAGTGTCTTACTTTCAATTTCAAGAAAAATTACCAAGGTAAGGTTGTAATTGAGTTGTATAAAACTCTTAAACATAACAGACAGGGTTATTAGGAAATAAACGTCTCATGATGCCTACAAAACCAATTTATCAATACTTACAATCAGCTCCAAGAAAAATAGTATGGTTAACTTGATTAAGGACTTGAAGGAGGGAAAATAGACCTCAATAAAATTGCACTACACTGAATAGATTAATTTTCAAAGTTTTGTTAAATGAAATGAGAATCTTAGTTTCAATTTCACAAAAAGTAATCATGGTAAGATTTTAGCAAGTTGTATAAAAACCTGAATATCTACCAAGGAGTCATAGTTTTTGAGATACATAAGTTATATTATAATATCAAACATATAACACAAAAAGGCATGTTATGTCCAGATAGTCAATTCTCTTGTTGACTTCAATAAACCCTGTAGTATTTGCCTGGTCATTTAGACAGTTTAGAAGTCCACATGGAACATTTGTGCTCTATCAGTCTCTTTAGATTAAATCCTATAAAGCATAGACACAAATAGAGGACCTGAAGACAATACATTAAACAAATAGACACACTGCAATGCAACAAGAGGAGGATGTGATGTGACACTAAAACAATATTATCTTCAAGTGCATAGTAATGCCAGTCTAACAAGGCATTGCTCCCTAAACTTGAAACCCAATAAGCTCGACCTCTTGATGTATTTGAGAAGCAATAAGAAGCCATATATATGATCACTATAAATATATATATATATATATATATATTTGATGAATGACGATCACTATAATCATAGAGCACAAAATGGGAAACTAAGTTTTTTATAGGAAAAAGAACTGTATTCAATAAAAAGGTGACTATATAAAGGGCCTAAGGTAAAGAAAACCTTATAGTCAAAATAAGTACAGATCACAAACAAAACTTGAGGAAAGACCTCTCTCCAATTCCCCTTTAAATCCCCTAAGATAAAATCTCCAAAGACTTCTAAAGCATGAAACACAATAGATGCATAAAAAACAAATGTTCCCAAAGAGAGCTGATTTCTAAAAATTTTAACATTGCGATCCATCCAATTACAACAAAAAAAAGGTATAAGAATAAATTTTCAAAGCAAAAAGACATCCTTTCTGTCCACTAGAACCTCTAAATTTCATCAAAAACAAATTGGAAATAGATATTTCAAACAAACTCACTACTTATCCTAAATAACCATGGGGTAGCACACCTCCTAAGCTATAAAGCAATGCACAGATCTCTAGT
The DNA here is from genome assembly GCA_037126225.1 of Dillenia turbinata. Classification (NCBI taxonomy): domain Eukaryota; kingdom Viridiplantae; phylum Streptophyta; class Magnoliopsida; order Dilleniales; family Dilleniaceae; genus Dillenia; species Dillenia turbinata. Next base: position 7,472,755 of record JBAMMX010000014.1, on the reverse strand, counting down.
TTTAGAATCTTTACAGCTGTTAACACAACTATCCGGGGAGATAACTGTAAAACGTCTCCATTTTAGTGGCAAATCATGTGCATTGAACTTGTTAAGCATGATAAACGAAGTAAAAGCATTAACTTTTTTCCAAAATCTTTGCCTATTAATGGAATTGGTTAATGGAAAACAATGTTAGGATTTGAAGAAATGGACAGCAAGAAATGTATAAAAAGTACCTCAGAATTTTATTGATTTTGTGTGAGCAAATACATAGCAACTAGAGAGCATTTGTTCATGGGAATATAAGCATTGAAGAGCTCTATTTATAGAGCAATAAAGAGAGAAGAAAAGGGGGAGAAATCTCCCCAAATGGCTAGCTAAACTAGCCGTTTGGGGAGATCCCAACAGCTAGTAAAACTAGCTGTTGGGAAGGCCTTTGGGCCTCCCCAAACTGGGCCAAACCAGGCCCTTTTCAGGCCAATGTTGGGCAGTCAAATGCTGCCCAACTTGGATACCAGAACCTAGCCACTTGGGCCCCTTAATGGGCCTGATCTTGGGCTAAGATCTGGGCCAGATTTCTGACCCATTTGGGACCAGAAATCTGGCCCTATTCCTGTCCATTTCTAGGGATCTTTGCATGATGCCAAGGAGCCGAAGATGAATATGCTTGATTGTGTTGATGAGAGGAGTAATCTGTTGATGAGTAAGGTGGACCGAATGATGCTTTCTTTCAACAAACAAGAGGTGTCAGAGAGAAATAAGATGATAAAAAAAGGAGATACAATAGAAAGTTTCCATCAAGGCCTCAAACTTTGGCCGTTAGGAGAGGGTTTTCCTATTTTCTTGAAGTGATAAAATAAGGGGGAAAAAACTCTACAACTTCCCTATCATTAACATTTTGAATTTTTAAACTCTTAGAAAAAGATAAATGACTCTTAATAAGTTTCTTTTTTATATGTTGTGGCACAGTATTCATTATCTTCAAATATCGCATATTTTATTTTTTGTTGTTATTATTTTTTTCATAGATAGTACCATTTTCCTCACCCTTGCAATTGCCCCCTCCCAAGCAAAAACCCAGACTTCACTTCCGAAAGCAGGTGAAGAAGAAAAGAAATACATGGAGAGAAATAAGTACCTTACCAAAAAATAAAGAATAAGTAGATAACGGGCAGGCATATAGAAAGCATAACATTACAAGTTTAAAAACAGTCATTGGCTTGGTGCCTTAGTGCCCTATAACAAGGCAGGCCTCTCTTTTGAAGTCCCTTGCTGGAAGCCACACAAGTCCGAAAACTGTTTCATTTAACCTAGGCCCCAAGGCAAGTGCCTCTTAAGTTTTACAGACCATCTGTATGTCTGCTACTCTCATGGACCAAAGTTCTTGTCATTATCTATCATGGTGCTTTACAATTGGGAATCTTGAAAGAAAGCCTCTTTTCTTCTTTTCTCCAATCACCAAATATAAAGATGTCCTCATGAGATCCCAAAAGTAAAACACCAAAAGAATGAACAGCACAACAAATATTCAAAACTTCAAGCGAAGTAGAGAAGATGGACAATTTTTCAAGATCTGTGAAACTAAAACAAAAGGAATAACCAATATTGCACATAACTAGAAAGTATTAAACTTCCCAAATGAAAATCTAATTTTCCCAGTTAGAAATAAAAGCAACACGAATTCTTTTGTCCTTTTAGTTTATTTTATCTAGAGGGGAGAGTGCTAATCAACCTAGGTTATCCACTCTCAAGTAAAGTTTTCCTTGCAGAAAACCAAAATATATTTTCCACCAAAGACTATATGAGTAACAAGTTGTGTAGAGATGGGGATCATTGCCCCCAAAAAAAAAAGTGAGGGAGAGGGAGAGAGAGAGACGGATCATGTTACATGTATAAATCTTTGTAAAGCTCATTTATTATACAAACTTATTTATGGTTGATTTTATAGAATATGATTAAAGGCTTAAAAAAGATGAAAATATGTTTACATCAAATTCACAATCAGGATGAAGACTGTAATGACTTTTGTACCATACCTTCACATAATAATCACATTTATATAGGAAATATGAGAACATAGAGATAATACCAAGACATAGGCACAACTGAAATCACTAATGGCAAATGAGAAACATAAGGACAAGAAATTTTTCTCTCATTTTTCCAATTACAGACTTATTCCACATCTCCCGCACCCTTTCCTGCCACTAATCAACTGCTTGGGGAACTAATTCTCTATTAGGAATCCAAAAGAATATGAAAATATGTTTAAAGTCAAGAACTCTGAGCATGAGTTTATGATATTTACCATCTGAATTTCAGTTTAAAAATATTAGTAATCTGTAGTTTAGAGAGGGGGCTCAAAGCAAAAGGAGCTAACGGTAGTACAGTTCGGAGACTTAGAATGGTGACACTTTAGACACCAATAATGAGTTTAAAAAGTAAACTTGATACTACATAGACATACATGCCTCCAATGCGTATAAGCACGCCTATATCATCAACAACAAAATTATCTGGAACAGGCAGGAAGACCACAAACAAATATGTCTAGATTACTGCAAAAGCATCTCGATTACAATAGCACCACATAATTTTCCAACGAAAGCAGCCTACTCCAAGGATGACTGTAACATGGTTAATCAAAAGCATGTTTACCTACTTCCCTTCTTTGGAACAGATACCCCCTCTTTGGAATTTCCACCTGCCATCGGCGAATGAATAAAAAGGCCCATACTTTTATTAATGTGTTTCGACAGTAGAAAAGCATGAATGAACCCATTGAATGAAACAAACTGAAAATTAATTGGACTCAAATTGAAACTAAAGGCATAATAGGAAAAAGGAACAAGAAAACAGTTTGATAAACTGACCTTCTGAATCATTCTTCAATTTGTCATTGGGGTTGATCATGCCTCCTCTAACAAAAGTTTTTGAACCAGGCCCATTATCACCCTGAAATGACTCCAAAAATTCTGCATACAAACGAGCCGTTTCATCCTCTGCTCTCTGTAAGCAAACAAGAAATTATTTACAAGCAAGATTAGTAATTTAAAAAAAAATAAAAAATAAAACAAAATAAAATCCCAGATGAGGTATATTTAATGGCGCACCTTCTTTTTTGCTTCTTCCTCTTCTCTATGCTTCTGGAAAGGTGTCTTTTTTCGAGTGATGGAGAAACTCATCTCTTCACAAATTTTCGAAACCCACTTCATAAAAGCACATCAAAGTAAGAAATCACAATTGATAACCAAAATTAAGCAACCCAAAATCTCATCCAACCTTCTTTGCATCCAGAAACACAACCAAATATAAAAATTCAAAACTGTTACGGATACCAATCATGTTCTTGAGAATTGAAAAAACCCAGTTCAACTTCAATTCCAAAAACCGTTTCTTTAATCGCACTTTCCAAACGTTCACACTAAATCCCCAAAGAAACCTTACTAAATCACTCCCCAGAAATTAGGATTTTAAGTCGAACTCACCAAAACCTTAATCTGTCCAAATTCAAATAAGTTTCCAAAACGTAAAACCTTACTATCCGAATTGCACTATCGATCAATTTCAACGTATCTTTGGCTCGAATCAGTCAAATACAAAGCAAATTAAAAGCATGAGACGAACAGTTTTAAATCAACACGTAAAAATATATATATATATAGAGAAAACATAAGATGGAAACAGAGAACAAACCCGGGGGTTTTAATCTGAGTCAGTAGTGCTTGGATTTCTAGGGTTTTGTATTTGAGGTTGCAGAAGCACGAGACTTTGAATAATCTTCTTGTGAAGCACAGAGAGAGAGAGAGAGATGACAAAAGGCGAAAAAGAAAAGGTTTCCTACCAAAAAAAAAATAATAAGGTTTCAATCGAAGAGGGAGAGGTCGGTCCATGATGGAGCAGAGTCGGGCTTTATTCGACCCGACTCCGAGGATGGACCGAGCTCGGCTGCAAGTCTAACCCGCCAGAGAAGAAAGGGTTCCATACATACAAACAAAACGTTTTTACAAAATTACAAAATATTAAAATGACTGTTATCAGAAAAAATAAAAATATAAAAGAATATAATAGTAAAAACAGTTTAAATATCTCGTCATTAGTAAGTTTGTAAAGAAAATTAATTTAAAAATACAATTATTCAAAAAAAATATTTATTTTTAAATTTCATTGACAGTCATTTTAATTTTTATTAGTTTGTTAAGGTTTGAAAATAATTTTTTAAATAATTTCTTTTAATTCTTAAATAACATAATTTTAGTTGTCATGAGTAACGTAAACACAACACAAATTAAATAAAGTAAAGAAATCTTGAAACCCTATTTTTGAAATATATTATTTATATTAAATAGATAAAAAAAAAGTTAGTTCAATAAAGATACTAAAATTCAAGTTTTTTCAATATAATAGTGGAAGCTATAGATTGTTGGGTATAGGAGAAAAGACCATATACAAAGAAGCAAGCCATGGATAAAACATAGAATGAGTAAACTCAGAAACGATGATGAACCAAATTATAAGTACAATGCTGTTATTTTTCTTTTCACACATTTATAAAGTACATACATTATGGTTAATTTAGGTTAATTATGTATAGCTATGACAACAGAGCATGCGGAGATATAAATAATCTCCCACACCATGTGTCTACAATAGGAGTGTAGTTGGTATTTATTGTTCCACATAAGCTTAAGACATATTGTGCATATGTAAACATATTATGCAAGGTTATTGACAGTAAATCAAATATAATAATATGACAAACGTATCTTGGACCATTGACAATAGTCGTAGTATCTTCTTACAATTAAATAGAGTTTTTATGATAGCCTGAATCCAATCAAGGTCCTCCAATCTGCTTGCATATACTCTCTGATTTTTCCTCTCTTAACTCTCCTTATGACAGTAATATTGATTTGCATAACAATTACAGAATCCCTTGAGTGAGAGAGAGACCAAGAGCTCTATTGTATCAATTCATACTATACATTCTCACTTTAAATGTTTGATATGGAACACCGATGATAAACCTATACATGTATTGTCATAGAATTTTTCCGAAACCTATACATATCACAGACACCAACTCATTAAATGAGATATTCTTTTTTACCTTAATCAACTTAGAAGGTACACGGTTATAACCAACTTCATTCTCACCCGTGACAATATCACCATTAATATAGCATAACAATCTCACCATATTTGTCATTTTTTCTAAACAACAAAATTAAATATGTTAAAATCTAATTAAACATAACATGATATAATATATGCAAATATATCCAACTTTTTCAATTGAAATATTGCATTTAACAATTTTATAACAAATAACATGTTGGTATTATTTTTTTTTTAATTTTCTTATAAATTTAACAAAACATTCTTAATAAAACATGTGTAGGTTTATCATCGGTGTTCCATATCAAACATTTAAAGTAGGAATGTATGGTATGAATTGATGTCGATTAGTGATGATGACAATATTTTTAATTTGATAGAGCTTGTGGTGAGCATGACAGTGGATTCGACTCATGAGTTATATATAAAATCTTTCCATGGTGGAATGTCCTTACAATAAAGTTGTGATTATACGGATGATTATCCATATATTGAATCTCGAGTGGATCTTTCTTTGGCAAAAGTGGAGAATGTTGTAAATAAGGAAGAAATGGTAGAAGGAGAGGCAGAAAAAGAGGATGATGATGGAAATAAAGATGATGGAGAAGTTGGTGATGATGGAAGTGATGCCAACGATTTAATGATTGGAACCTTCTCGACTCTTAATGCCTATAGCCAAATAGATGAATCAATCCACTTCATAACCACTGCACCTGAAGGTGATGGTTATGCGACTTTCGAGGAAGAAAGTAGATTGGTAGGCGATAGTTAGGGTTTCAGCAATGAATTGAAGAATGATATAAGATTTGAGTCGAAGGAGTAACTTATTCACGTGGTCAAAATGCACTATATGGAACATCACTATCAATTTTGTGTTATAAAATCAACCCCAATACTTTGGATAGCAATATGTATATAAAGGAATCAAGGTTGTAAGTGGAGGTTGTGTGCTCGCAAAACAAGACATGTTAGTACTTTTGTGATTTCCGTAGTTGACAATCCACACACATGTGTGAATGTTGGGTTGATGCAGGATCATAAACAGCTAAGTTCAAATTTGATGGCCCACCATTTTCTTAACTATGTGAGAAAAGATCCAAGTATCAAAATTTCTTTCTTGTGGACTATTATGACGGAGAGAACTACATATGCAATCTCACTTAGAAGAGTTTGGGTAGCGAAAAGAAAGGTCATAAAGATTGTATATGTGGATTGTGATGATTTTTATAAACAATTGGCTCAGCTGTTGGATGCAATAGTACAAAGGAATTCAGGGACATGAGTCAATTGGAAGTTGGGTCGGCCAAATGCAAGTGGTAAAAGGGTACTTGAAGTTGTGTTTTGGGTATTTGTTCCTACTATCATGATTTTTAAAAGTTGTAGGCCTTTGATCAGTATATATGAGATTCACATTTATGAGAAATACAAACACAAGTTGTTGATTGCATATAGAATAGATGGTGTCAATCACATTATCCCATTGGTTTTCAGGTTGGTTGATAGAAAGTCGTTTGCTTCATGATCATAGTTTTTGTGTTGTATGCGAAAGCACGTTATTGGAGATAGAGAGGTGCCATTTGCTTAATTCAGAATGGCAAGAGAGGATAAGAGCAACAGTTGATTGTCCACAGTTTGGATGGGCATCTCCAAATATTGTGTGATGATTTTGTATGTGTCATATTATTAGCAATTTTAACATGTACCACAAAAATCAAGCTTATAAGAGAGTTGACACAATTGCTACATTATAGCCACAACTTAAGAAGTTTAAGATAAATATGGCAAGGATGAAAGAGATAAAAGAAGATATTTCCCACTATTTTGCAAATATTGCCCCTGAATAATGGACTCTCTCTTACGATGGTAGCTTTCATTTTGGGTATATGATGACAAATATAAGTGAGAGTTATAATGTCGTGTGAAAGAGTGCAAAGAATCTACCTATTTTTGTCTTGATGTTTAAGACTTTTTACAACTCGATGAACTATTTTGAGACTTGATTGAATGAGAAAAGACTATAAATCGCAAGAGGAGAGTGTTACACAAAATATGTCTCAGTCATGCTAGGGAGATCGATGAGTATGGTTAACCTCTATACAGTTGATACTTTTAACAGAGAGCATGAGATATTTGAGATAGAAACAAACCATAAACAAACACGATATGACCACAAGGAGGTAATAAATAGATTGCGGATGTGAAAAATGAGTATTGCACATATATGAAATAACAAGCATATAGAATTTCTTGCCTCGTACAGTTGCTGCACTCACGATGATTGATGTGCATATGATTGTCAGGAATGGTATACATGAGAACGCCAATTTAGAGTTTATGTAATACCGAACAAGTTCAGATTGATAATTTTAAGCAATCGATTATTATAGTGTGGGTATTCAGAAAAACCTAAATTGTAATTCAGTAGAATTTCATTGTTCGGTAAAGGTTTGGTGGTCAGTAAACAATTCTTCAATTTTTGATTTCTTGATTGATAGTCGGTAATCGTCATCTGTTGTTTGACAAATGAAAACACCATCGATATTATTTCTTGGTCATAGTGTGAAATTTATAGTTTATCGGTACACTATTTCTCTGTCGTTGATAAGTTCATAAATTCCTGTTGGTTATCTAGTCATCTGTAGGTATTAAGACTCCCGTCGCTATAGTGAGACCTCATTGATATTAAAATTGTGAGATTTCTTGGTGTACAGTGAAAGATAGAATTTGTAATCACTCATTTTATACACCTATCGGTACACTTTTGTGCCCAATTATTTTCCCATCGGTATCTTATTCTATCATCAATTTTACCTATTCGGTATTGAAATAATTACACCATCGGTATATTATGAAACAGATGATTTGACTGTCGGTGACATCCAATTTTGAATTCCGATTTTATTTTTATGAGATACCCATAAAATTCCTATTAATTATTCAATCGGTAGTGTAAATCCATGATCAGTAATATGTACCATCAGTAATATGAGACTTTGACTGTTCGGTACAATATATTTTCATTTACCTCTTCGGTGCTCATTCCCTATTTTCATTTTCTTGTTCGGTCATTGCCTTGCTCTTTTCGGTTACCACATGGCCGTTCGGTCATCGATCATCACATACCTGTTTGGCCACAAACCTGTTCGGTCAATGAGAATTCAATTTTAAACTTATCATTTTCCTTCGATGAGTGCATGAGAATTCCCATCAACTTCCATGCTTGTGGTCAACCCTTGTCACCAATTCTCTAACCATCGATCAACACTTGCACTCTTGAATTTCACTTAACCTCTTCATTCACCAATTCCATTCGGTCTTGAATTTGCATTACCAATTCAGCAGTCTTCGGTGTACACACACATATATTTATTACAAGTGCTTTGACTCTTATCGGTGGCTTGAAATTTTGATTTTCCATTTCCTTTATTGCCTTGCAAATTTAAATTACTGTAATTCAAATTGGTGGTCCACTCAATGAATTTCTCCCCTCGGTTGACCAAACACCTATTCTTCCAACATTTTCATTTTCTTCCAACCGAACACCTATTGCAATGAGACGTTTTCCTGTTTGGCATTTCCCTTCGGCACACTTCACTTGCCAATTTCTCCATCACCACTTACCGAACAGCTTGCACCACCACTTACCGAACAGCTAGCACTCATGAGAATTCAACAAATTCTTCAAGTACTTGTCGTCACATGCTTGTAATAGGATTTGATCCCATGACCTACAATTCTCCAAAAAGAAATCTTGCCACCAAGCCACCTAAACCTTTCAATCTTATCATATCAAACTTATATTATATTTCATAATTATTATTTCTTTTAATCTATTTTTCTTAAATTTGAGACTCACTTCGGTGCAACAAATGTAACTCATTGGTGAATGATACATTCTTTTAAATTATGTTGAAACATTTGCTTTTCCTTGTTCGATAACAAATGGAAACGGAACTCAAGCACCACTGTCTCTCATCCGCACTTTGTCTCCCCCTTTCGGTAATCGTTGCTGGAAAATTCAACTTGCTCCCACCGGTTTCAGGTTGCCCATTTACCATTCCTCATTACTGAGAGCCCCATTGGTCAATGCTGAGAGCCCATCGGTCAATGCATTCCCCTTGTGCACCTTTCATTTTTCCTTGCAAATTTAAGTCTTGTAACATCAAGAAGACTTAATCACCATTCGGCATCTCTCATCGCCGAACACTCCTCTCTCAACAAATAATATTTCAAGTACTTAAATCCATTGGGTTGAGTTTCTAAATTACCAAAAAGGATATGTTGGGTGCTTGAGTAAGTTGGAAAGAGAATGAGAGCAAATAACTAAATAGGGGAAATGAGTTGTAAATAAAAATGAGAGTTGGGACTCTAGAACCTATGAATGTCAAATTTCAACTTTTCTTTTACTTCTCTATCTCTGCTCATACACTACCTCTTTCTATCTTCTTGTTTCTATCCAAGATCAATCAAAACACAATAAAACTCACACTCTAAAGATTCCAAAACTTATAATCCAATCTCTAAAGAGTTAGATCTTGTGAGAGATTTGAGGTTTTTTAGAGAGAGAGAACGTAGGGTTTAATCGTGACTCGAATTGAGACGAAATCAAAGATAAAAAATCTAGATAATATTTTTATTCTCAACTTGAGTTTATTTTCCTCTTTCATGACTTTAAAATTTATGTTGAAATTTGATGAAATATATTTGGTGGATTTTAAGTCACCGAAGGTGAGAGAAAAATTGGGTATTGAATGTTAGGCTTTTGGGTTTACTTGAAAAGATTAACATTGATGATGGTGGGTATTTGATAATATCCCTTAGGGGTTAGCGAAAGCTGAACGAGCAGGACATTCATTATAGAAAAGTTTGAGAGTGACTATCTTCTATAGCACTGTGAGTAGACGGTTTGTTGTATTTGTGAATGAAAAATGATTTTTCATGATTTTCTAAAATGATTTTTTTAACTTTATTTTATTAAATGTTTTATGATTGTGGAGTGTCTCTAAAAATGTGTTTTGTTTGAGTCATGAAATTTACGCACTTGCTAATATATTTTGAGACTTGTTGAATTTTTCTGAGAATAATATTGCTGGATTTATGAGATGATTTATATGGTACATGATGTGATATTTGAAAAATAATTTATGTATTGGTTTTGGAGCATGAGCCTGAACCCCCATGGTGCATGTAGTGACTTGGGGTATGAGCCTGAACCCCCAAATGACTATAGTCATTCCCTATACGGTGTGGCCTGACGGGGCAACGTGGAGAGGGCATTGTTGTTATTGGCAGACAGGGAGGTAGTCGGATCGGGAGACACCTCTTCTGTTCATTTCGGGGTTATTCGGTTATACCTTCGAAGAAGCCACGAGGCAATGCCAAGGTCGGGGTTGATGTTTTATAATCGATGGTTATGAAAACCTCTTGCGGTTCCATTGGATGGTTCGGGCCAAGCTATCGGTGGAGAGATTTTGAGACAAACCCTATGATGATGGAAAAATGTATATTGTGTTACGGAAAAAGTCATGACTTTTGATATAAATGTTTGGATGATCACTTCATGCTTGGTTGGAATGTAAATATGTTTTGAAAATATTGTTTGACATTTCCACACTAAGCACTCACTCATTTACACAACTATACCATTGCACTCCACTTACTGGATATTCCTATACTCACCCCTCCTCTTATCCCCTTTCAGAGGAAGTTTAGAGACAAAATCATCTCATCGGTAGCTAAATCCAGCTGAAGAGAAGAGCTGTTCAGGACCGACGGTGGTATTGGTCCCTCTTGATGAGGATTTTGTGGCATATAAACGGACCTATCGATTGACACTTTTGAAACTCTTTATGTAATATATTTTCCTCATATTTTTCTAAAATAAAAACTTAATGTTTTAAAAAATGTAATTTGAAACGCTGAACAATTTTTTGTTTATTATATCTTTGGTTTTAAAATATTGTGCAGGTTGGGTTTTCCTTATTGGAAAAGATATTATCATAACCTTGCGAGATCTTAAGGTGCGTGTTAGTGACTGCATGTACTTCTGGATCACGCGGCGGTTGTCACGTGCTCGGACCTGTGGGTCGGCGCGTGACAGTTTATGATCATCATTTCTTACTGGTGAGAGACCTATCAAGTTGGTGTGTTGGTTCGTATCCAACTGTCATTCCTGATGTATCACTTCGACATGAGAAAAGGAAGACCTAGATCAACTTCATAACGAGATGGATCTTTAAGAATCATCAATGCAGTCATTATACGGGATTTGTAGTATAGAGGGTCACAATAGGAAGAGATGCATGGAACAAATGAGGTGTGAACTTTGTGACAAACAGGGGCACAATTAAAAACATTGTCCGACCCAAACTAGTGATACTTAATTGTATTTGTATTTTAAGTATAATTCTTATATTTCTTAGTATACCATACATCATCATGTATTTGTGAAACATTTAATGTACTTCATATATATTTAATGTATTGAGTGTTGACGTATTTCTTAATACATATTAATGTTTTCACATTTTATACCTTTCTTAAAATGCCCACTCATATTTTGTCATTTCATCAAACTTTTTCTCTCATTATCATTTAACTAACTAACGTTTTTCATTATGTCTTAGATAGATTCTGGACCTACTAATTAGACTATTTTATGTTTACAATGAGATCACCATTCCTCTAGAGTTTGGGATGGAGAGGACACGACATGACTCACTTGTCGTTGCTATGAGGTATTTTTACGACGTGGGGAGTACATACATATTAATGAACGAGTTCTCCCTTTACTAGAGCAGCCGGGGTTTCTGGGAGTTGCTTGACTTCCTTTCATTCAGCTAGATTGGCACTTGATCGCAGCATTAGTTGAGAGATGGAGGCAGGAGACTCACACATTTCATATACCCCACAGTGAGCTTACTATCACAATCCAGGATGTAGAGGTTCTAGGCCACCAGGTTTGCATTTAAGAGTGGTTTTTTGAATATGACGTGGTTAAGTGAGTTTTTTGTTGCATTGCCCAAGGATGTTGATGATGTCCATATTTTACAGTGGACACGGACATATATTTTGTTTTTGATATGAGGTATGTTGTTTTGTGATAAGATAGCACACTATATACATTTACAGTATTTATTACTATTAGAGAATTTACGTTTTTCTAGTCACCATAGTTAGGGTTCAGCGCGTTTGGTATACTTGTATAGATAGTTTTGTATAGCCACGCATGCTGATTCACATGAGATATATAGGGCTCTTATCATTCTCCAGATTTGGGCATGAGAGTGATTTCCTTACATTGCTTCGCTTAGGCGATTGATTACGAAGGAGGACGGTCCACTCACTATGCGGTAGAAGGCGCGATTTGATGTCACTACCCTCCCTATACATGTAGTCACAGTATATAGGGAGGTATTTGATAGGCAAATAATTGATTAGGTAATATGGGTACCCTATACTAAGGATATTTTGTCTTCCATTCCCGACTATTGTCATGAGGATAGAGATATTTGGCATGCCCGGGTACCACCGATCTGTTTCAGTATCATGGAGTGGCATTTTCCTGACAGAGTGATCCACTAGTTTGGAGGCATTCAATACATTCCGATTTTTTGTGATATTGAGAATTGTCTCTACGATATTATGACACATGTTCTACAACATATTGATTGGTCGGTCAAGCATAAATACTATGTTGATATTTGGATAGCACAACACGACCACCTAGCTCCAATAGACATGTCCCTTAGACTGACTGTTGATCCTGCCTATGCCTCCTGGTTTCACGCCATCACCCGTCGCTACTTAGGCTGTCGAGGAGCTTACTTGAGTTACGTGGTAAATTTTCAACTTGTTCATTGTTTATTTATATCACTAATCTAGATTTGTTTCTTTAACTTACACATGTTTACTTTCTTATAGTGGGATACCTTACATCAAATTCGAGAGTTTACTGACATCGACGACATGCATGGGATGGCAGACTCGACTATTTCAACTTTGGCAGATGATATGACATAGATTTTGAGGTTGAGACCAGATAGAGGTGCTGATGAGGGAGAGTGTGATGACAGAGGATGTCGACAACAAGGAGGGAGTGCAAGTCTGAGGAGACCACCACCGTCGTCCCATCATGCATCACCACCATCTCATTCACTATATTCTCAGCCCTCCACATCTCAGCATCCACCTGACGTCATAGGGCCTTTGAGTACGTATGTAGGGTTCTCATCTTTCTTCACACCTGAGGTTGATGACTTATCTCATGTTTTCACTCCGGGGGGCTCCATATAGGGGAGCTCATCTTGATGTTCACATGGGTAATGGGTTGACACAGGTTGAGAGAAATGATACCCCCACCATTGTTCCATGTTTCTCCACTAGTTTTTTCCGAGCCCATCACAATGATATAGGATATTTCTAAATCTTACAGATAGACAATCCGAGTCTTATATTTCATGGTAATAGTGTAGATGATAGACCAGATATTGGTATTAGACATTATAGTAAGAGAAGAAGAAAACATTAAATTTAATGTAATCTGTATTTTGTATATTTTATTATATTAATGAAAATTATATTTTATTTTACCGATTATTGTATTCTGAATTGTTTTACTTTATTTATTAGTTTTGTTGTGCTATATTGTGGAGAGGTTTGGTTGGATATAAGTTTAGTTTGGATATGAGTTTGGATATAAATTGGTGTATTAGAATTGAAATTTGAGTTCAATATGAGTTTATTGGGTTTTGTTGAGTTTGCATATGAGTTTGATTTATAGTGGTAGGGTTTTAATTTTGTGATGATTGTAGGGTTATTGTTGGGGAGGGACATAGAGTGTTGAACATTTACCGGTATGGGTTATTTCTGGATTTTTTTTTTACGGGTTTTTTTTAATATATATATATATATATATATATGTATATGTATATATTTAAATTATGTTATTTCCATGCTTGGCTCGGAGAGGAAGCATGGCTGCTCGTAAGAGAGCCGTGGCTTCCGATTATTCAACTACAAAGCGGCAAACTTCAAGCGAGGAAAACACCACATCTAAAAATGCCACTTCGAAAACCTTCACTCTCTCACCTCCAAAATCAAGTCAAATGCTCGCAATCTTCTCTCTCTTCGCAGTCCCCTACTCCTACCTCCTCTTCTTTCACTGCACCATCGATCATGGCCTCCAGAGATGCATCCTCATCAATGCTCTTCTCAGCTTCGCCGGTTTCCTACTCACTCTATTCATGATTACAGTCGATTCTCGCTATCTCCTCCGCCGTAATCTCTCCGGTTATGACATTAACAAAAAGGGCACTCCTCAGGGTTCTATCAAAGTGTGAGCCTTCCATTTTTTCTGGTTCTAATTTGAATTTTTATTTTCCTTTTGTGTTTAATTGTCTTTAATTTTGTGAATTGGGTTCTATGTTGCATAATGTGTGGTGTAATGGGTTTTTCTTGTTTTCTGAAATCGAAACCTTCTATTCAGGAAATTTTCAGATTTTGGACAATATAGCATATTTAATCTTGGTTCATACCGAGAACGTGTGGCTTTGAAGTTTACCTAATTCAGGATGCCTTAAAGTTTTTTCATTTTGGATGGTAAATTTAGGTTGAATTTCCATGTCCGTGTATACTGATTTTTATATTTGTTATTTGCAAGCTTGCTACACCTCAGATTTTCTTTGATAGTCATGAAGAAACTTAAAAGGATTTCATTTTTAGGCCATAAAGAATGCATTTTTTTTTTTTAATTTTTATTCTCATTTATTTTTTATATGAAAAGAATGTATTAGTAAGAGAAGATTGTTGACAGAAGTGAATGAGACTTCCAAAGTAAAGATGAGAAGAGTAGAAAAAAAGAAGATATTAATTCAAGAGAACAGTTAAATAGGGTAACCTTCAGTCCCTCTTCAGGCCTGACCATTTCCACTTCCAAAGAAACCTTCTTTGAAAGTGCTGGTTGTTGTGAGAAAAATAGTTGTCTCCTAAATGATGGGAATCCAAAGGAAGCTGCTGATGCTCTGAATTCCTTAAATTCAATCTCTATAAATTACTATCATCATTTATTAATTACTGGACAGATATGAATTATAATAATTAGTACAAATTGTTTGTGAATAACTTGTATTAATCTTCGGAGCCTCTAAATGAGCCTATTACTGAGCCTAATGGAATTGAGCTTAGAAGAGGCTTGAGTTTGCTTGCCTCATTTATTAAATTAATTAGCATGAGCTACTCTATTCATTTGCAATCCTGCTTGCAGTTTCAACAATTAAAAGCTAGAAAGTCTTGCATACATCAACCAGGTTGTTGGTGATTATTGCAAATGTGAAGGCGAACGAAGAATGCTTCAAGTAACTGGTTTCTGCTAGTTAAATCTGAGCTCTAGTCACAAATATAGCTTTAGCAATCAGAACTGTGTTTCTTTAATTTTATCTGATTTTCTGTATATGTACTATGAGCTAATTTGTCTGTCAAATTTTATTTTTTCTGATCAGTTTGGTCTAATATTTACTGATTATTTTGTAGGCCTGAATCTTTGGGTATTGTGGTTGGGATTGTCTTCTTGGTCTTGGCAATGCTGTTTCAGTACCTCAACTTTACTGCAGATTCAATTGTAAGTGTAACATCTTGCACTCCTACGAGTTATGCCATTGTGCTTGTGATTTTTCAATTGAGGTTCTTATTTATTTATTATCTTTTTACTTCTGGAAAATTATTTGAGGCAATTTTCATATAAGTTATTCTTTTCATAGATACGATGAGTACAATTTTGCTTGAGAGCCATTCTTTTAGTGTATTGAGTTAGTAAAATACCAAATGGAGGGAACTTAAACAGTGAGGCGAATGTATCTCCTATTATTAGTTTATGATTCGGGACCTGTATTGTACACAAACTTCAAGACATGAATTATGACTTATCAGCAACTTACTCAAATACGACACTTGTAGCCTACTCTATAGACTCATATAGGTTAACTTTTACACTTTTGACTGGACCCTTTTTATGGCACTTCTCTCAGTTAAAGGTTGCTATATAAAATGGACATCTAATGATCTTATCACAGGGTAGTATAGAACTCAAAATAAGCAATTTTATACATAAAAAGTGAAGGCATAATTAAATAAGGTTTTAAAAATAACAATATGTTGAAATGCATGAAATACCAATTTAGTAAATTAGCTTTAAAATTTTGGTTCATGTTGTAGATTTATAGAAATTGAGTACTTGTTCTTATATAGTATGTTTCTTTTCTATTTCCTCATTGTGTCCTTTATTTGTGAGTTTCCAATTTCCTTTTGTCTGTGTAACATTCTGATCTGCGTCTTGTGTGTCTTATCCATGCTTTTAATCCTTTTTTCTTTTCATTTGTTCTTTTTAACCTGGTAATCCTTGTAATGTTGCTAATTTGCAGCTCATCTCCTTTATTTATTTATATATTTATTTTTTGCTTCTGTAGGTTGTGTTCCTTTTGCGCTTGCTATAATTACTGATGCTATTGGAGCATTATCTTTAAATAAGATTTGTGCAATGGAACAACCTTAATATTGTACTTTACATTTATTGATGTGATTTGTTTAGGATTGTCATAATGATGTGATGCATGCATGTTACTCCATTTTAGTTGTTCTAGCTGCTTCTCATTGATCAGCCTCCATCTTGTTTAACTGCATCTACTTATTGTCATTTTGATATGATATATTCCCCCTCTTTTTTGTTGATTTTACTTTATTCACAGCCAACATCCATTTGCTGTTTGAACTAATAGCCATAAACAAGTTGCCATTCTTTGTTTGTAGTGGCTTGTTGAGTACAATGTGGCATTAGCATGCATCTCTTTCATGATTTTGCTTGGAGATGTAGATGATGCTCTTGATATCCCTTGGAGAGTGTGGGTATTTGGGTTTTATTCCCTTTTTCTTTTCAAATATTTGTCAATGATAGCATTTCTTCTGATTAGACATTGTCCTAATGTCCATTTTTATTGTCCCGAGAGCAGAAAAATTTTGCTTCCTCTTGTGCTGCTCTCCCTCTTCTGATGGCATATGCTGGTCATACAACCATTATAATACCGAAGCCTCTTATTCCATATGTTGGGCTAGAAGTTTTGGATCTGGGTAAGCTGCCTGTTATTTTGAGATCAGTCCCACACTTATTATAAGTTTGCCAACCTATTGCTTTTAGCTCAATCTGATTTTAATTATAAGTTTACCTCCTTGTTATTTTTGTTTAATATCCTTAGTTCTCTGTACTTCTCCAAGGGAGTTATGACAGAAATATTAGGTACAGACATAACTTCAAGTTTGTAGATGGCATGTTTAAAATGGAAAAGATACTGTCGTTATGTGTTTGTGTGTGTAGACTGTGGATCTATAGGGTTGTTGGGAGGTTTATAGTCTACAGGTGCAGAAGTCCATCAAGGTGGGAGGAGATCTTTGTTCCTGATAATTTTCAGGTGGGGTATGGGTTGATTTTCTGTTTTCCTTTTTCCCTTGGTTGGGAGTTCCTCAGTTCAATTAGATGCGTATTCATGATTCAATTTCATAAATTTTCTCCATGGATAAGGTCCTAGCCATGGTTAAATCACACTTAAGACACCTAGATGGGGAAATTCATTGTGTACTAATTCACTAGATTAAGTTGGAGCATTTTGTAATCATTATGAGTTGTCATATAATTACAAACTTGGAAGTATACCAGGGGAATGCTCTTAGTACGATTTGGAATGCAATAAGAGTGAAGACTGGAGAGTTTGAGGGGTACAACTTTGACCCTCAAACTACGGAAGTAGGTGAATGTTTTGTATTTAAAACATTTTTTTAACAATATTCAAAGATAAACTTTTGAATACCTGAAGTTGTCTATGAACATTGCACTAAGTTATTTAAAACATTATTCTAAAAAGTTTTCCAGGATATTGACAAAAAGTCTTTTTGTACTTTAAGAATGAGGAGGAGAACCCTTTTCCAGATCTATTCTTGCAGAGTGCCTGGATGGGATCCAGGATTCATGGAAATTTTAATTCGTTAAATTGGAGGATCTTGTCACAGTTTCTAGGTGGCATAGCTGCAAAATTCTGATGTTTTTCTTGGGGGATGAGGGTTCTTTGCAGATGATCTGAAGTTGGGTTATGACTATCTTGTAATTGATCTACATAACTACCAGTCCTCAAACTGTTCCTACTACATTTGAGCGGACATCTTCTTATGGGATTGCTTCTTGTGCAATCATTTAATAACAAGGGAAATGCCATGATTTGAAATCAGCTTAATGAGGGATAAAATTTTTCACAAGACCTATTGCAACCTATTTTTTCTTTTTCCTGTGTTGGAGTCTCGGTAATCAGCATCTAATTCCTTTGAGTTGTCATTTAATGTGCTTAAGCTGTCTACATCTATAATGGTTTTACTTTGCTGCTTTGAATACATAGAATGGCCTTCTGTAGATTTTTTACTTGTTCCTTATCTTTCAATGGAAAAGTATATTTGGAAAAAAGAAAAATTACTATTTGTGTTTAGTGCAGTTGAATGGAATCACAAATCTAGCTTCTATTCCTTTCATTTTGTTGATCTATCCCCCAGGATTTAATCACCTTCTATTCATTCATATGGTCAGGATGGATATATAAATTATATATGGGGCTTTTGGTGGTATTCTGCACAAACTCTATCAATATCCATGCTGGTATAAATGGTCTAGAAGTTGGGCAGACTGTCGTTGTTGCCTGTGCTGTAAGAATCTGTCCTACAATTAAACTACCATTGCATTTATGGAATCTGATACATTTTAGCTTTACAGATATTGATACATAATGTTATGCAAATTGGAGCATCCGGGGACCTGGAGTACAAACAGGCTCATGCTTTCTCTGTTTACCTTGTTCAACCATTATAGCCACTTCCCTGGCTTTACTTTCATATAACTGGTAAAATTCAGAATCTCATATAACTGGTAACTATTATTAGCCTCTTCCTGATTTGCTTTACAATCTCCGTTTTGTAGATTCATTCAGTTTTTTCTTGCATATTTAGGTACCCTTCTTCAGTTTTTGTTGGTGATACATATACATATACTTTGCTGGGATGACAATGGCTGTTGTGGGCTTATTAGGCCACTTCAGGCTAGTATTTTAAGCTTTTCTGTCATTTCATTGCTTACAGTTCTATAACTTTCCCTTTCCTGTTAAGTTTTATATGGCTTATGGGCTCTTGCTTCTGCTTCTGTCATATGATGTGATGTTCACATTCACCCACAATCCCTTAAAGCAAGTTAACAGCTATTAGCTTTTTCAGCTCTTACGTTGGCAAGTGCTTCTAGTTTTGTGGGTAGTTCACAGTTAACATGATGAGGATGGCTTTATGAAAGTTACAGTGGATTAAGGTTTCTGAGGAATAAAATTTTCTTGAAACTGGAGCAAGTAATTCATGCAGAACTTTTTAAGTTGCAAAAATCATCGACTGCTGGTTTAAAATATCCTACGTGTTAGATATATTGCATAATTATTTTCGATTTGTATGGCTTCTGGGAATTGGGTATAACTTGACACAATGCATTATGATCTACAAATCATGGGTTCATACCATGAAAACTGCTTTGAAGCGAGACAAAACAGTTCTGGATATATCTGACCCTGTCCAAGTCCCACAATTTTGGGAGCCCTGTGCATTGGATGCCCCCCACACTTCGTAGGAATTAATGTGCCTAGAAGAACAAATCAGAGATAGTTTAATTGAGAATAAGATGAGGATAAAAAGGGTAAGATAGTTTAACTTTGTGAAAGGAATTTCATCCACAGGAGGAGGTGGTATACCTACTTATTTTAGGTGCTTTTAGAGTCAGGATAAACCCAAGAAATCACTAAATGATGTATTGTGGCACTTGCAATTTTCCTTTTATACTGCTAGGAATATATATTGATGCGGCAGATGCAACATAGAATTCGGACTGATGGCTGCATATACATCTGCATGATTTCTTGTTCAAAGAGGAAGGGAGAAAGCTTTTGTTTCCAGGACTCAGTTTTCTATTTCAAGCAAGAAAAGAGTAGGAGAAAACACTTTATGTCCAGGACATCAGGTGCTGTAAAGAGTAGGTGTGTAATATAATCCATGCTAGGTTTTGATTCATCTGAGATGCTTAGATAGAGTTTGCTGATGTATAGCCTTTAAAAAACGGAGGAGAAAAGTTTGCCACAGGAATCATTGGGAAATTCTTTATGCTATAACAGGGTTCATGCACACAGTCCCTGACTATTGGGGCAAAGAAGAATTATAGTAGGTTATTTGTGAAAAAGTAACATGCACCAATGAACACTATTTGTGTTCATTATGTGCATTTTTAAATTGATATACTTTCAAACTCCTGCTCCCAAAACCAATCTCTGTTTCAGTTACAAATCTAGCTCCAAAATTATGGAAAATAAAAATAAAGATAAGAAGTGCTCCATACTAGGATATCTCTTGCAAACAGCACATTAAATCACAGCAAAGTTTGAGTGATTTCATCCAGAACAAAAATTATTATTCCTATTGTTAGTTCAATTTTGCTTTTTTCATAATCTGCTTACCACATCCATTAGTATGGACCCAATTCCTAGGCCCTTTTTGCCAAGCTTCTATAACTTATCAAAGTAACTGGTTGCTGCATGCGTAGTTGAAGTATGAGAAGTCAGCAGTTTTTCTCTGTGCTTGTCTTCATATTATCAACTTATTTAGACCAAAAAGAAAAACGAAAATTGTTTTGCTAAGGTTATTATATGAATTCCTATGAAAAGGTCATTATCTAAATTCTGGAAAAGAGACATTTTAATATATATATATATATATATATATTTAAATCTTGGATTATTTATGAAATGAGAGTAATACTATACAGTTGTGAAGAAGTAAAATACTCTTATTCGTGTTAGCAATCAGATTTCAAGGAACACTATCTATGGTCTATGCTGCCATGGTTGTATGAGGATCAAGAACAGTGGAGAAATAATCGGATTTCTTTTAAATCTTGAACTTCCCAGGATGGAAATGAGCTGAAGCCTACCCAAGTCAAGTGGTGTTTAAACTTGGCTTGTTCAGGCTGCAAAGTAATAAGAATAAGTTTAGGAGAAATGCTGACAAACACGATCTACTTGATCGTGGTAACATTGGATATATATGCCAACTGGTGTCCCTTTTTGATATAAGTTGACAGGCCTCACTATTTATCTGGTCTTTTTTTTTATTCCCCATTCCCATTTACCTTTAACAGTATTTCGCCTGTGCACGACTGTCTCTATGTTGCTATTACTTTTAATTCTTGAACAGGAGATGACTTAATTCATGTCAGGTCAGGCATATAAGGCATGATTGCATTGATGTATTTCCCATTTTGTGCCCATTGTAACTGGGAAATGCAGATTGTTTTCCTTTTCTCAAAAGAAAATTAAGACCCAAGGAGGTGACACCCAAATACAAAAGCTAAAACGTGGCTAGTTATCAACCAGCTAAAAAAATACAATTCAATTCACTAGTACTTATATTCAACATCATTCACAAATGAATAATTCAAAAGCAGCTATGAGGGCTGGTTCTAGAAATTGTGGCATATGCTTGTTCATTTGATCTTGGGTGCATCTCCCTGGTCCATTTCCACTTCTCATAGCTAAGAAATGACTGGAAATTCCAGGTTTTATGTCAGATCCATGTTAAGAACAAATACGGCTGTCAATGTTAAGAACAAATCTGGCTGCTTTTAATCCCTTATCTTAGTTGTTTATAAGGGAATTTTTTAAGCTGACTAAAGTGAAGTCAGCTTGCCACTTGCTACCAGATTCAGAATATGTAGACTGTCATTTTATGTCATCTTCTTAAAGATATTGAGTTTTATACTAAAAGGTCCACTACTTGAGGTGTCATGTGCTCTGATATGCAAACGTGTATACTGGGAGATTTCTATTCTTAGTACTGCCTGGATGCTGGCATTTTGTTTTTTGAAATGTTTTAAGGCTCTCACTGTTCTTCTAGGTTTTGTTGACGTCTTTTCTTTAGATCCTCCACTTTCTTATGATTAAGCCTTGCAGCTTACAATTTCTCGACTTCAATGCTTATAACAAACCTTTCCTTTTTTTTTTTGTGGTAACACTGACAAAAAATATTTCTTTCTGATTACTTTTTTTTGAGGTTTAAATTTTGTTGCAGTGAGATCCTCTTGATATTCTTTACTCCACAAGTTTTAAACTTCCTTTTGTCCCTACCTCAGGTTTGATTCTACCGCTATTTCCAGCGTTCGTCTCAATAGTTTTGTTTCAAAGCTGTTACAGGACATTTAGGTATCTGATCTGCCGCTCTATTTGTTAGCTTTCTGGCTACCGACATTGTCCTCGACATCGTTTGCCAAGGTTGCTTCCCTAGAAACTCTTGTTATGCTTGTTTTCTACACATCATTGTATGGATTGTGTGGTTTTTACCTACTTTAAATTTTCAGGTTTGATCCCACAACAGGACTATTGACTGGAACAAATGATGGGACACTTGTCAACTTATCCTTGAGACTTTGCGGAAGCATGTTAGAAAAATCACTTTGCATCCTCCTCCTTGTTTTCCAGGTGACTTGCTACTTGTCTTGTCACTAAATATGCCATAATGACAAGAACATCTCTAGAGCCTTGTCTGGAGCATGGTTGATGCAACGAGCCTATAGTGAGGAAAAAGTTTCGGTCAACCTGGCTTTTCAGTGGACTTCAGGAAATATAGATCAACTGAAATCAACCTATTTAGTGCTCTAAATAATTAATTGGTGCATGTCGTTGTGATACTTAGATTTTGATGGTTGATCTCCAACTTTCAATTTCGGATGTTCAAGGATTGACTATTTGAATCTATCATTTCTATTCAGCTCCATGTCACTAGTTAAGTGAGCCGTTATCATATCAAATTTTATCACCTGTCCTAGAGTTATCTTTAGTTTTCTTTTGTTCTTGGTGCACCTTCAACTTCTATGCTATGGCTTCTAACCTGAACTGGCACGAAACAATGTTAATTTGTCAGATTAGACCTAGTTAAAAAAGTTGATTTCATTGCCTAGTTTAATTACATTGATTGTCTTCATTTCGTGGTCTATACAAAACTTTGACTGCTGAACAAGTTGCAAGTTTAAACCATACAAATTAAATTATTTGGTTCCAAATCATCCTCCAATCTGAAGGCCACACTTGATATTCTAATAGTAGCACTCTTTTTTCCTCTTTTTCATTGAAGTTTTAACTGCTTGTTCTTGTAACAGGCCATTTGTTGCGGCTTCTGTTTTGTATTGAGGTGGTTTCTTACTGGTTGGCACAAATAAAGCGGCACCTTGCCAAGGGGAAAAAGAAAGAACTTGTATTCATCAACCTGCAATAGCCTAAACTTCCAAAGAATGTTCTATTTGATTTTTGCGGTTGTGGGAACTGGGAAGCAGCAGCACAGGACCATGGTTTTGGTTGTGAGATGCTTGCTTTGCAGCAGTGCACTGAGGCGTATTTATACTGATCAAGTGAGTAATTTGTAAGGGACTGGTGTTGTGCTGACTCAATGTAGATTAATGCTTCTTTTCATGAAATTAAATCATCATCAATGTTATTTTTGCTGCATCGTCACCAACATGTAGTCATTTTCCATAAAAGTCTTGGTGCGGTCAATTGTTGCTTTTATAGATATTGGAGATATCCTTAAGCACCCCATTTGTATGGAGTATTGAACTTCAGTTTTGTAATCTTTTTTCTTAGAACCCACACCTTCTTGATCTTGTGACAAGGGTACTCGATTTTCTTAATCAAATTCTTGGATAACGGATATCTGGAGAGCTCACCTTTTAATGGGTCTGATAGTTAGCTCTAACCAAATTAGTCAGGCGACTAGATATTAAAAAGCAAACAGCAATAAATGGCTTACTTTGTATTTATTTTTTAGAAAGGAGAATTTACATAAAAAAGTGAACTTAGTAGCAACCACCTCAACAACAATGTAAAGGTATTCTACCTATCTTTTGACAAGCGAATCTGTTCGAGTGCATTGCGATGCTGCATGATGAGGACTTCATTGAACAGCCTTGTGTAGTGAGAGTCGGCCATGTTGATGCTCTGCAGCA
This sequence comes from Dillenia turbinata, assembly GCA_037126225.1. Taxonomy (NCBI): domain Eukaryota; kingdom Viridiplantae; phylum Streptophyta; class Magnoliopsida; order Dilleniales; family Dilleniaceae; genus Dillenia; species Dillenia turbinata. The sequence goes on along the minus strand of JBAMMX010000014.1, from coordinate 7,448,550 downwards.
AAGCAGGAACACAGAAAGTGTTGCAACCCCTCCTGCATTTGACACGGATAAAGGTTGTGTAGGACCTTCAATATCTCTACTTATGGGTTGGTGGAACTAAATTTGTAAGCTCTGTGCGAAGCTATAAAAAGATGAAACCAATATGAATTTCATATGTGCATCTGAATTGTCATTGTATATCTTGTAGTATTCAATTTATTTATTTATTTATTATTTTGTTAGCATTCAAATTATTTAACTTGGGAAACTTCACACTTCACGACCCCCTCTTCGCCGCCGGGCAAACAAACCACCGTTGAAAGGAACCACCGAAGATCATCAAAAAATTCCATATCAACAATATCCAAATGACAATATCAATTAGACCAGATATTAAGATGAGCGCAACCTTGTAGGCTTAAATGCAAGAAAACGATGCTGACATGAGTACAATGCAAGAAAAAGGCTATTTCTGAGATCGACAAATAACTATCAAGCACACCCATCTATTATATGTAGAGTTCCAACAACATCAATATCAGCTCCCAGACCACAAGGTATGCAATGTGCTGAATACACCAGTTGGTTTTCACTGCTATTAGAGAATGAAGTTGAGATATGTGCACAGAGAGAGAGAGAGAGGGAGAGGGTACATATTTTATAATTCAACACGTCCAGAACCCAGACTCACAATCTGTACTTCACACAGTGGCTTCTTTCATGATAATTTCTATAGATCTTCCTATAGATCAAACTCATAGTAATTAGAACACAAGGTTTCCATGTATTCAATCAACGAGCCAACTTCTTGAGTTGCTGAAGGGTACGCTGTTTAATCCATTGTCTGTCATATGGTAGATAAGCCTGAATAGTGTGGTCATACCTGATCAAAAGATAATCCGAAATTTCAGTTATCTGCTGTCAAAATAGGCAGCCCATATGCGTGCTCTCTAGGCATGGATCTGGCAAACTCATTTTGTTGTCATTTTCTTTTTTGCATCAGCATAATATTCAAATCAACATGAAAGAAAGAAAAGGAGGAACATGGTAAGATTTTGTCCTTGAACATCGCCCCTATATCATGGACTATGTGGGTCATGGAATAAGGCCCTTTATGCAAGGGACAAAATACAACAATGAAACATCCAGCTCAACAATCTGTACTTCACCTAGCAATATAGCTTCTCAAAGATAAGAGAGAAGTTACATGAAAAATCTAAAATTGTATCTCAAGGGATCCTTTTTAGCAAATGATTTCAATTAATGCCAACTCTGGATACTAGAAAATTGGCTTTTAATTTGGATTGCAAGTGGATAAATGATAGTGGGCCAACAAATTATTGGTTTTGGTCGCAAAGCATTCACAGTCGTTAGACGATCTTCTTAATTGCTTTCAAGGCCTTGCATCAAGTCAGAGATAAAGGCATATTTAAGAAAAATAGACATTAAGAGAAATACATACACTAAAGCACTCAAGTCTGCGAGGCCATCGATAAAATTGTAGAGGTCTCCAATATCATAAGTGATGTTTCTGCTAGCTGGATTTAGCTCCTTCAGTTTCCTTTCATATAGACCACATATACCTGTGCATGTTCAATTTTCAGATGTGTATTAGCATCAGAAACATTACATGTTGCGTTATGCAGATATTCCATTCAAAACATATTGTTTAATATCTTCTAGGTAATTGCTATAAATAGAATATAAAACAGAAATAAGTAACTCAACCTCCAACGTACTACAGAGATATCCACAGAAAACAGCAACCAATATTCCAATTAAACTATCCATGAATCACCTTATAGAACCCCTTGAACCAAAAACTTCCTATTCACTTCCCTCCCACATAGCCAAATCTTCTCCATCTTACTGCACTGACAGTCTTCCATGAAGATCAAAAATAGAAAAAAAACTTTCAATAACCAATAAAAAGCGTGCCACACAAACTCCATATTACACTACCTGTTAAACCATGCAGTGACAATATAGAGCCCAGGACAGCCTACTTACCAATAGCTAATATGAGTAGGTTATTGGAACAGTTCCTTTAAGCCAAAAAGGGCCATAGCATGCATCATTGCAAAAAGATCCACACTCCATTCCCCACCTTGAAGCACAACTCTGACAGAAACCTCTCCCACCCACTCTCCATCTCCCCGTACAGGTGCACTGAATATGACCCTCGATCTTCCCAGACAGCATCATTGATCTCTACGCCATATTTGGCAAACAATCACCTTCCTCTAAAATGCTCCCTTTCTCCCATAAGCATCTGGAACAACTTCCAAACAAAGCTTTATTAAATTCCACCAAGGACCTAAATCCAACGATCTTAAACCTCCCCATAACTCATTAAGCTAAAATTACGTCTATCTTCCTCTAAATGACTCCATATGAATCTTTGAACAGTCTCAATCCTCTCAGCTAATAAAGAAGGAACAAGGAATAAGCCTTTCCCCTCCCAAAAAAAAAAGACACCTATTAAAAACAGAATCTGCTCTTCTTTTTAAAAAAAAAAAAAATCATTTTTTTTTCTGTTGGGTGGTAAAGAATTAAGAGCCATATCATCTGCAAACACGAAATGAGAAACCCTTACCAGGTCATCCCTTCCACCCACTTTAAAACCTCTTACCAATCCCAACCCATGGATTTATAAAGCATCATAACAGAACTTTCAAAATCACATGAACAAAAAAGAATTACAAAGCATCCCCTTGCTTCTGGAGGAGGGAGAAATAAGTAGGAAATCCATTAACTAGGATGACGAAAGATGACCTAAATGTATTTTTTAACCCACTCTCTATCTTTCAAAAATCCTATTATCTCCGGGATTTATGGTAGAAAGTCCCAGCTGTGATCCTTATGAGCTTTCTTATTATCCAACTTGCAAATCATTGGACCACCTCCCTCCTTAGTCTAGCTAGAATACAACAATCAATTTGAATCAAGCATTTGATGTCCCTCCAGAAAAGCATGCAAAACATTTCTAGCAACCATATGGATGGCATTTTCAACTTGCTAGCCAACACTTTGGAAAGAAAATTCTACCCTTTACATCAGTAGCCCTTTCTCCATGAGAATAAAGTGGAAAAGGTCCACCTGATATGCATGGCAAACACCTGTTAGCACAAAAACTCCAAAGAGCTCCATTATGACTTGCCTTGCTTAACTACCAGCCAATTAGCTTTCAGAAAAGCTATGGAAAAATTCTTTCATGCATGGATAACTATCGACCAATATTTCAGCTCATCAAAAACCTCTTCTTTTGAAAAAGGTCTCTCCAGCCAAAGAGCTTCCACTTCTGCCGTCATAATCAACTCATATCATCCACCTTAGGTGTCTGATCCAAAGCTTGAACAGAAATCATAAATGGTCATTATCAACCCTTGCCTCTTTATACAAAGCCTTCATCGCCAAAAACCTATGAAACTATCCCTAGCATTCATATTTAGCTAGCCATGGGTTTCTAATTGGCATTAAAGAGAAAAACTCCTACTACTAAGAAACCTATGCAACAAAATTCAGGTTTGACTATAGTATTTCAACCCATTCTACACTTCTCACTATGAATACATAAGAGGATTCAAATAACTGGTGCACCAGCAAAAGGTAACTCAATTAGAAAAAAGTTGCCTAAAAAAAGTTTTAATATGTCCACTAACAACTAGAATATTTTAACTTGTGGGATCAGGGATCACACAGGTTACATGTCGAAGAGACAACACCAAATTGGCTTACCCTCCTCAAAGGATGCTTGAACGGAGGAAAAAAGTTGATTCCTAACTTATCTCAGATGCCAACTGTCGCTAGTTCTTACTTTAATTTCTGACTGAAACTTTTAAGGAGAGTGCAACAAATTGACCAATATCCTAAAAACCCTTATTGCCTTCTCTTTGACATGACATGTGCTATGATGTAGGTGGTGGGAAAAAAGTTCAACAGCCATGAAGAGATTGATGAATTATACTTGAATCAAAAATTCTTCGGACATCAATTTTGTTTTTAGTTTTTTATTTTACAGTTGAAAGGGGCTCAATCGATGGAATGACCCAACTTGTACATGAGCATGAGGCTCAGAACATAAGGCGGCAATTTTTCAGTCACTTGCCCATTCCAGCATCATAAGCAAGAAATATCAAAGGTTGAATATTGTGACTTGAACAAGCCAAAAGTGGCCCAGTGTTGATTGTTCTGTACTAAAATCATTGTGATGGCTCAAGTTTGTTGATATTATCATCACCATTAACAGTTTTCAATATGATTGGTCATAAGCAAATCATCTGGCTGATCCAAATAGAATTTTTTGAAAGAAAATACATAAAATCATTGTTCAATTGCCACCGCATCTTTTATCATCTTTATGATGCCAACTATAAAAAACAGGTTAACTTGAATTCAAGTAGTAGGAATGACGAAATTCTCAAAGATAAGATGTAATGCAAATTAATAATAAAGAAGACAAAAACATCAAGGAAAAGTTACCACGGGTAAACCATACCATCCATGGCTTGACTTATTGAATCATAATCCATAAAGGTCCTAGTTGCCTTATTATGAGATGATTGCATCAGGATGATTGTGTGCCTATTAGCCTGCATATGAGGAGGAAAATTAAAAAACAAAACAAAAAAAAACCACCACTTCCAACAAGCTAAAATCATGGACCACAACAAGATCAATGAACAGCTTTTAAACTATTCAAGAAGCCAAAATCATGGAACACGACAAGATCAACCTTTAAACATAATAGGATAGCAGAACCATATTAGGGAAGAAATGATACAAGGAATGCAGCACAGAGATTATAGTTAGGCAGACAACAAATGGCGATATGAACGGATAAAGCCTAGAATCAAACCATCATGGGCTGATAGGTTCATCTTTTAAACTTTTAAAGTTATACCAGACCAAGGTTGATACATGATTCCAAGGAGGAATGATTTAGGAAGTGATAGAGAGCAGAGAAAAGAGAGAGTGTATAGAGAGAATAGTCAAGGAGAAAAACCAGAGAAGAGGAAAAGAGAATGAAGAATAAGAACTTGGAAGCGAAAGATAGAGATGGATGCAATTACCAACAGGTATATCAATATCCAATTTATTGATCCAGAGCATAATCTCCAACAATCCTACTGCCTACGTAATATAGGCAATGACCCAAAACCAATAAGGAAACAGTATCAAACTATAATCCTATGAAAATTACAAATAAACCAGCAATGGAACTATTCTAAAATCCTAAATACCATCAAGTGCTAACTTCAGAGACAATTTTGTGGTCCTTTATTAGAATAGAAATATTAGAGTCATGCATCTTTAGTTTCCAGCTCTGTCTAGATGATACATGAACACGCCAAAAAGCACTAGCAAAATATTGACTTAATCAACCATACAGGTCCATCTGTCATTGCGTATATCCAAGCTTCTCTAGCAGGATATCACAGCATACTAGTAGAATAGTGAAGGGCTGGCCAAGTGAATTATGCTGCAGTCTTTCCTTGACTTAAGTTAAAGTTTACAGAATGATTCTTTCAGATGAATATTTTTCAACTCCAGAAAGGCTAGAGAGAAAAGGAGATCTTTCTAACTACCAAAAATGTATACCTTTCATATATGGTATATATAACAACACTAAAAAACTGAGTCTTAATTCTAAATTTTGAGGTCAGCTGTTTGAAACCAACATAGGAGAAAAAGAAAAAAATTAAAAATAAATTATCTATAGAACCTTAATAATAATAAAAGTGCATTAATTTAAATTATTTAATTGATTCAGATCCTCCTACATCACTCATTCTATCTAAAGTTATCTCTTCAACTAAAACTTCGCACTCATATCTTTACGGATAACTTGCATCTATTTTTTAATGGTCTACCCTTACATTTCGCTAAATCTCCTACATTTAAGATCTTGCTCCTCCTAACTCGTGTGTGCTTGGATCTTAATTGCACATGTTCCAACCACTTTAGACGATATTCCCTCATCTTATTCACAATTGAACCCGTTCCCAATTTAAGACATATCTCTTCATTTTTAATTCTATCTTTTTTAATTTTACCACATATATATCTAAATATTCTTATTTCAACTATAATCATTTTATACTCTTCTTATTTCAACTATAATCATTTTATACTTTTATTATTATTTAATAACCACAATAATGTCGATCTTACTGGATGTTATAAAACCTAGGTATCGTGCGATTGCAGAGAACTCTAAATGCATTTCTCCATTTCATCCAACCCACTTAGATCTTGTGATTCACATCTCCATCTACATTGTCATCGCTTTGAATAATGGGCCTATGGCATCTACAACGTTCATTTTTTGGTACATCGTGTCTCCTTAACTTAATCGTTTCTTCATCATCTTGATGACTGCCATCAAACGTATCTCATATGCTCAATTTTGACCGACTCAATCTAGATCCTCTGGATTTTAGTGTATTCCTCCATAATTCCAATTTAGCGGTAATATCCTCACTAATTTTATCGACCAGCACTATACCATCAAAAAAAGCACATACTGTGATACTTTATTTTGGATAATTTTTTGTTATTTTATCTATTATTATTGCACAAAAGAGGGGATTTAATGTCGAATTTTGGTGAAATCCAATGTTAATTCGGAAGCTATCATTTGAGCCCCCGAACCATAAGTTCTTACATTGAAAATAGCTCCCTCATATATATCTTTGATGAGATCAATGTATCTCTAGACGATCCCCTTTTTCATCAACGCCTACCACTATATAATCATCACGTATGTCCTTGATTGTATGTTTTTTCTAGGTCAATAAATACCATATGCAAGTCTCTCTTTTGTGCTCTAAGCGTTTTCATCAAATGTCTAAGTAAGTGAATGGCTTTGACGGTGGATCGTTCTAGCATGAACACTGGGATACACTTGCTTCTGATTTCAATCTATGTTCCATCAATCTCTCCCACAATTTCATAGTATGACCAATGAGTTTAATTCCCATGTAATTGGAATAATTTCGTATAACACTTTTATTCTAAAGATATGTGAGTATACACATACACACATATACAAAGGCATCCAGAAGGTGCATCCAAGAAGCAAAGTTGAGCACAAGAAAGGTAGTCCACAAAGTCCAAGCAACACTAACAAAAAACAAAAAAGACGTCAAAACCAGGGCTGTCACAGACTCTCTCTCTCTTTCTCTCTCTCTCTCTCTCTTCTCTCCTTTTTTATGTTTAATAATTTATAGTGAAGACAATAACCCTGGGGAGGGGGTGAATTGAATCCATGACCAACTGGTCGTGGTGCCCATTACATGTCACTCAATCAAATCGTTTGGATGTCTAAGCTTCCATAAACTAAAATCTAAAGCTATAAAGTTGAAGAAATATTCTGTTCCATCTCCAACAAACTGAGTTTATATCCTATGGATTATACGAAACTTTTCACCATTCTGACAGATCAAAACAATATTTTACTCAAATATCTTCACACTTATAGGGACCCTCCCAAGCCTAATATTCCTCAGCTGTGGAACCCACCATAACTTATCCGACAATGATAGAGTAACAAAGTGCACAATCTTACTAGAAGGATAATGCAACAGAAGGGAATCGTGACTCCCACTTACACACGCACAAAAACACATAACCAGGATGGCCTGTCTTCCATGTAGGTCCTCCCTAAGAAATCTCCCCAAGGTTCCATACAACAAGGAGGCAACCTTGACAGGGCCCATCCCCAATACCCCAACCACTACAGAACTCTACAATTGATTCCACATCCCTGGATGAGTTGAATCAACCTCTTGGCATAACAATTCAAGTCATACAATAAGTCGAAGAGGTCAATAAAAATGTTAGCTCTCTTTACCGAGCATGAAAAACAAACTCCATTATCCGCATCTGTAACTTTATTGAACAACAATTATATTTTTGCCCAACTTTGTAGAGAAAGAAGAAAACATATTCAACATCCTTGTCCAAGCAATTATTAAAAAACTTGAAAACTCCTTACCAACCTCATTACACCTTAATCACTGTGACAAAAGGACATGGAAACCCCTCGTCTGCAAAAAATTACAAACCCAACCTTTATCAACCAACAATGTTTGACATACACATCAATGCATTCAGGGCAATCTGCTACTTGAAAGAATTTTTAGACTGGGCTCTTTCTTATCAAAAATGTTTCTTTTAGCTCGCAATCATCAAGCACTGAATAGAGAGTATGAGACATAACCAAAGACATCCTAATCATATCATCACTTTAAATAAAAAACCAGCATTAGCTCACCACAAGGCATTCCACTACACCGCAACAATAACAACAACAACCTGCGCCTTAATCCCAAACTCTGGGTAAAGCATTCCATTACACTGTGTAGGTTTCAAATAAGTCATTGTCACCTTCCACAAAAGCCAAACCTCAACAAATCTTCAGGGACCAGACCTCCCTCATCTGCCCCTTTAAAACACTCAGGTGTTGCTTTTTATCTATAATGGCACTTATTATCATATGACCTCAGCCACTTAAAACCAATAACAGTTTTCAGCATTCACTCAAAGGCTCTTGAAAAAGGGGGGTTTAACTTGCCTAGTGGAGAAACTTTTGTTTTACTCCTCTTTGAACAAAACCCTACAACATCCTCAAATCCTCTTATTTCCTTTTGGCTAAAAAGAAAGACCAAGCTCATGAGCTTCTTATCCTAGGTCGAAACAAGTTGATAGGATCCCCCTTTTTTACGTCCCTGTATCCCTCCCGTGTGGCGACATATGAAAAGCACCAAGATGGCACAACTAAAAAAGAAAGGATCTAAGGACAAAGAAAGTTGTCAAAGACATAAAAGAGCCAGATGAAAACCAAAAGGTTAGAGTCCCCAACCGAACATTCATATAAGCAACAAGGGGTTTTTCAATACCCTCAAATATTCTCATTTCTTTCCCTCCACACTACTCAAAAAGAAAACCAAAATCCCCTTGATGACACAGACCAAAGATTGCAACATCCCTTCAACCATGACAAGAAGCATACATTCATAGAACTATTAAAAAGAAAAACAAAAAGAAAAGAAACCCAAACCAGCATTTATATTTGAATGGAAACTTTCTTGGTTCCCCAACTGAGGTGGATTACCTCCTCATGTTTAAAATTTGAGCGAATCCTAACATTTTGAAGCAAATATGCATATGTTTCACACGTCCAAGTCAATATACACAAACACAAAACCTCATCGACCCGTATATCATGACCATTCTAACATTAAAACTTAACCTTAACATTTTGATTCAAGTTCAGCTCAAATATCTTTCAGAGAAAGCAAAAAAAAAACAAAAAAAAAAAACAAAAAAAAAAGATTAAAGGCTCGACACCGAAAACATATTAAAAACATACACTCACACACAGATATTCATAATTTCAACTCTCAGCAGCAAATGAACCCTAATAATACGAATCGACAAGCGCTAATCTGCAATTTGTACTGTTACCAACCCAATATTAGGAGGAGAGAGAGAGAGAGAGTGAGAGAGATTACCATGGGAAGTGAGGAGTTCGTGGATTACCAGAGAGAATCAAAGTCACAGACGTTCAAGCAGAGGGGCTTTTTTTTTGGGGGGGGGGGGTGGGGGTCGGGAGATATGTACGGTTTTAGCGTAGAAAAAAAAAAAATAATAAAACGACATTTTTCCCATTTTAACACACATAACGGATTTCAAAGATTCATTATATACCGTTTACATAAATAGTATTATGACTAATCTTCAAAACTCATCATATACCCTATTATTCATATGAACAATGTAATGATGAGTTTTCAAAATCTATCATTACTCTGTTCATTCATTCCGTATATCGAGTTTTGAAAACTCGTCATGACACAATTCATATGAACAATGTATGACGGGTTTTCAAAACCTGTCATGTGTATGCTAAATGAGGAAATATTTTCTTCAGAGTGCTGTTTTAAAATTTTTTTTTTGACACGCCAAAAGCGTACATGTCTCGGGGGTTGGGAGAGAGAGTCGGGGCGGGGGGAATATACGAGCAAGGTGGGCGGAAGTAGGGATAAAAATGGATTGATTACGGTTTATGTTAATATTATATTTAATCTTAAATTTTAATTATAATATTTATATTTAATTCTAATTTGATTCGAATTAAAAAATAAAAAGTTATATCTATTTTTAATAGATTTTTTAAAAATTTAATTTGATCTGATATATTATATATTTTTAAAAAATCGATCTGATTTTAAACTGATTTGTATCCGATATATACCCAACCTATATCTAATTTAAATTATAACATAATACATTCATTTTTAATTTAATAATATTTATTCAAAAATAAAAATAAAATTTACAAATTATAATATATTCTAAAATTCTTTTTATTTTATTAAATAATATTATATTAAAATAAAATTATTATCAGATCGGATCAAATCAGATCGGATTATTTATAATATAAATCTGTATCTGAATCAACTCGATTATTTTAATAATAAAATCTGACCATAATCCAACCCCTAACCCGATTTTTGAGAAAAAAACCTGATCCGTCGGATCAGATTTTTCAGATATCTGGATCGGATATTGTCATCCATAGATAGAAGCTTATGTAGTTTTCGTGAATAAAGAAGACAATGATGGGCCCATCAGGCCCAAGCTACTTGATAAAGGTTGCAACGGGCAAGCCGGGCCAGATTGGGTTAGTAGAGAGAGGATATATATATACATATATGTCTCCAAGGGAACATGTTATGTTCCGACTCTCGGATCGAAAACGAGACAACTATCGCATTATCCCGATACACGTGTGAATCTCACTCCGTGTCTCGAGATAATGCAAGACATTACAATAACTCAAATATTTCAAAATAATTCAAATGCCCAATTAAAGACAATAAAGCTTGCATTCACCAAATAAAAAGAGTTCTAAGATAAGTAAGTAAAAAGGGTTTTCAAAATTAATCAAAATAGATAAGTAATTATTTAACAGAAGAACCAAATTTTTAAAAGTTTACAAAACTTCCTCTATGGGTCCACTTCATATAGTTCTAAAAAATTTACTCACACGACAAATACCTATTGAAATTCAACCAAAAAAATTCCTTCGGTCCGGCACAAAAAGTTGCCTAACTCTTCTAATTGTCTTTCCCTAGAAAGAGATAGAAAGAGAGATGTGAGAATAACATATTTAGTGAGTGATATACATATTGAACAAAAATAAGATTTATATGGTGGACATATCAAATATGTATTTCAAATCATCATATCAGTTTCAAGATTATTCAACAATAAATTGATTTTTCAATTTTTTTGTAATTCAATTTCATATGCATTCAATCATTTCACATTTTAAAATATGGGGCAGCCAAAATCATTATTCTCAATAAAAGTCTATCACGACGTAGGGTTGAACCACCAAGAGTTTTAATCTATTTCAGCTTACAAATACCTCATTTCCTTAGCGTTGGTTATAGTGTTTCCTTGGTAGTGTAACTAATTATCCCACGTCCTTTAAGCGGCGCGTTATTCAACCATGAATGTGCCATTGCGACCGGCTACATATCATGTCTATCAAACCTACCACGTCACCCTATCAAATCGCATCGTGACGGGAAATGAGTAGTCATTTTTTGGGGTTCAAGCACTTCCCCCAATAACCACACCATGCACCATTTAATAATTCCATGTCTCATCAAATTAATAATCATTTATCAATAGCCAGCATCATAATATATTCAACAATAATAAATCAACATGGTACATATATTCATTCAAAATATTAGAATGCATAGAATTTTCAAAGTCAATTTTGGAAATATTTCACATACACTAAAACATATAAAATTAAATTTCAAAATCATTTAGAAAATCTATTGAAAATATTTTTATTATTTAAATGTAAGCATGTAACCATTTACAGTGCTATAGAGGATAGTCACTCTTAGACTTTTCTGCAGCGAATGTCCTGCCTCGTTCAGTTTTCGCCAACCCCTAAGGGATATTATCAAATAACGACCATCATCAACGTCAATCTATACAAGTAAACCCAAAATCTTAATATTCAATATCCAATTTTTCTCTCACTTACGATGACTTTTAATTCGCCAAATCTATTTTATCAAATTTTAATATAAACTCCAAAGCCATGAAGTGAAAAATAAACCCAAGTTGAGAATAAAAATATTATTTAAATTTTAGTTTTCGACTTTGCCTCAAACCGAGTCATGATCAAATTCTAGATTTTCTCTTACTAGAAAATCTCAAATCTCTCCAAGATCTAACTTTCTAGAGTTTAGATTATGAGTTTTGGAGTCTTTAGAGTGTAAGTTTGTGATATTTTAATTGATCTTTACTGAAAATAAGAAAAGAGGAAGAGGTAGTGTATAGGCAGAGAGAGAAAAGTAATAGAAATGGTGAAATTTGACATTCGTAGGTTCTAGAGTTTCAACTCCACTTTTTATTTACAACTCATTTTTCCAATTTGCTTAATTACCCTCTTTCTCTTCCACCTTATACAAGTATGCAGCATACCCTATTTAGAAATTTTGAAAAGGTCACTCCAATGAATTTTAAAGCTTGAAATTTTGTTCGGTTGAAAATATGTGTTCAGTGATTAGCAAAGAAGGCTTAAATAAAGAGTGTTAATTCATGAAAAATTAATTAAAAATAGGAAAAATTTGGAATATCCACAAACATGGGATATAATATAAATTAGGTAATATATGATTTGAGTGGTTGCATGGCTTAGTGGATAATATCCTTTTTGGAAACTCAAAGCTCTTGGATCAATTCCCAATGGCTACATTCAACGACCAATATTGGCAAGGGATTGGAAAAATTCAAAGTTCAAGACACGTGTTCAAGCCAATCAATGCAAATAGAACAAGAATCTTGTGATAAATATATGTGTGTGTGTGTATACACAATGAAGAGAGGGAAATTGAGAGTGCAAAATTTCAGAATTGCATAAGTGTCGAAGGGAAGTGTCGAATAGGTGAGCCGCTGAAAGGAATGTGCTTTGCGGTCAAATTGAAGAGGATCGAAGGTATATGGATTGAAGTAACCGAAGAGCATATTGAAAGAAAATACCCAACAAGGATATCAAAAAGCAAAGGAAGCAAATAGATTTGTTCAACACATGGGTGACCGAACAGGAGTAAAATGAATTGCACCAGTTAGAAAATTACAAGTGTTGTCTAAGGTAACCGACCGAGATTGGAAAAATGTGAAAATGGATCTATTGTTCGGTATCGATGGAACATTTAGAAATTTAGCAAAACAAATACCGATAGTCTATAAACAAACGGTAATATATTGAAAAGTAAGGTTAAATGCCTGCGATAGATTAAGACAATACCGATGAGGTTCATAGTGTAAGTACAAAATAGTTATTTTAAAATAACTATCGATGAGATTTCTAAAATTTAACATTCACCAATTGGTGTAAATATTTACCATCAAAGCTATAAGTGAAATATAATATACTGAACGATATAGGAAAAATTGAATGTACCGATGAGTATATATAAAATTATAAAAATTATGAAAAATGATCTGTCAACTTAACACCACAATATACAAACAAATTTATAATTTCACTTTACACCGAGAAGATAGTAATTCACTAAGAAATGGTCATTATCGGTTATCGATCAGAAAATCAAAATTTTGAAAAGATTATTTACTACACACTAAAACCTCACCGAACAGATAAATTCTCCTCAAAAAGTCAAATCCTACCAAATACTGATCACCGAATACTCAATTAACAGATGGTTTTACTGATCATAAATTTTGAAATTTAGAAACTATCAGTCAAGTATCTAGATGAGTTTCTGAACAACTTAAAGAGTAAAAATTCTCTTCTTTGTTATATTTAAAATTTACTACTCTTTCAAAATTTTTCAAAATGTAAAAATTTCTAAATAATCCATTTAGAATACATTTTACAAATCCGGACTTGTTTGCTATTACAATTCTTATCCCCTAAAAGAAAATTTTATTCTCAAAATTTCAGTATAAAATCATTCGACAAACAGCTTGGGGTTACGTCTACTTATACTGTTTCAGACTCCCAAGTTATTTCTCCTACATGATTATTCTTTCACAGAATCTTAACAATTGTAATTCATTTATTCTTCAACTTCTTAAATTGCTGTCCTTGGATGGTCATTGGGTTAGAGTTCAAAATTTTAAAATTTCCCTCAACTCAATTAAAGAACTTCAAGAATATAGGAGAGACCCAGCAAGTACTTCTTTTATTTCCATAAATGAAGGCTAATCTAAGACAACTGAAAATAAATCACCTATGTTATGTAATCCTGTCCATTCTCATCTTGTTTCAAAACTTCTTTGCACTTTATTCATTCCAATTTTCCTGACAACCCAAAATTCTTTGCCTTACAGGAATTATCTTTACACAATATTTTCCCACACAAATTTATCTCTATAAATTTGGACTTTAAAATGGTAACTTCTTCTATATAGCCAAATATTTTCTTTAATTCTAGTGAATCATTTCGCCTACCTATACATCACAATCTTTGTAAATTGTACTTCAAATCAATAACTCACTCAAAAAAGTAATCACTAATATATCTTCCTCAAGTGAGGTCAACGGTCTATCGGCATGTCTAACAACATTTGTACTAATAAAGGAATTCATCGAATCCTCTACCAATGAATATGTCGATACCGACACCGAAGGTTTTCATTATACTTATTACTATAAGTTTTCAAATAATTGGTAGTCATACCTTATATGGCACATGCCATACATGCTATTGCACCTCATCAAATCATGGGTGTCAACTAATCTATATATTCTCCTAAAATAATCATCGTCACTTCTAATATCATGCGATTTATTCAACAATACTCACATATTTACCATATAACAACTCTAATAATCTCTACAATCCATTATATAAAGTTAATAATCAAGATTGATTCATCAATTTATCGCTACCATGTAATGATTCAATACCATTAGCAAATCTCAAATATCATTTAACACCAACAACATGCTCTCCAAATCAATATATTTATACTTAACTAAATTTTACCTGTGAAAATATTGGGATTGTCTCGAACTCGATCCGAGAGTCAGGGCGTGACAGGACAACCTAGTGACAACAGTCTCCCTTCCTCGATCTCTGATTCGAGATTCGATTCCTATTATAATAATAAAAAATATTTATATTTATATTTGGTATATTATGAACAGATGTTTAGAACCATATTTCGACTAATCTAATTCAAATATTATCGGATCAATTTTAGGGGAGTAACTCTTGTAACGTAGTTTTTTCTATTCTTAAATTTTGAATCCGATACTTAATTTGGGTGAGGTTTGGTTTGGATGGGTCAGACCAGGTTTACTAAGAAAGGTGGAGGCCCAAGCACGACCAGATGAAAATTCAAGTAGGGCATAGTTTGGAACATATGTCCAAACCCATCAAAATGACGGGTTGAAACATAAGCCATCGACCATATAAAGCCACGTATCTTACCTTTGTGATTTATACTTCATCTTATGGATCGCACCAAAAGAAACATATCAAACAAATATCTTTACAATAAATGTCACGCCCCGACCCACAAGTCCGAGCACGAGACAACAGACGCGTGATCTAGGAATACGTACAATCACCAGCACATACCCCAAAATCCCGCAAGGCTATAGAAATATCCCCATTAATTCAAAGAAACCAATTATCAAACATTTAACATACTTAACAAAGTTCAATTTAAGAAAATATAAATATGTAAAATATACAACGAATGAGTTTTCAAACATCATTCCCAAAATAAAAGTGTTCGCTTTCAAAAACATGCCTTCCGATGGGTCCATCTACAAGTCTCAAGAATTCACATCTAGGGAGAGCCAATACCAACAAAAAGTCCCAATAGCTTTTCCTCGGCTGTATCTATCTACCAGAAAGAAACTGTCGCTATGTTTACACTTTCTCTAAAAAAAAATAAAAATAAGAGATGGGTATATAATATTCAATGAGTAGAGTGCAATGGTATGTTCTGACAGTAAATGAGTAGTGAGTGTGAGAATGTCAAACAATATTTTCAAAATATATTTACATTCCAACAAAGCATGAGGTGGTCATCCAAACATTTATGTCAAGAGTCATGACTTTTCCATAACACAATATATACTTTTCCAACATCATAGGGTTTGCCTCAAAATCTCTCCTGATCCATCCGATGGGACCACCAAGGGGTTTTTCATTACTATCGATCATAAAACATCAATACCAACATTGGCGTTAGCTCGTGGCCTCTTAGAGGTACAACCGAATAGTCTTGAAATAGACTTGGGGGCATCTCTCTACCACTGACTACCCCCTCAAGTCTACCCAAACTCTCCATGCGGCCTCTTTGAATCGGTCTTTGGAAGCTTTAAACATTTGACCGGAAATCACATAAACTGGGTGCTCACACCTCATACATACACTATGGGGCTTCAGACTCATATCCCAAAGCCAATAAATAAACCATTTTTGCAAACATCATATCATATGTCATATAAATCACCAAATTTCATGGTTCATAAATCTAGCAACATCATTCGTAGGAAAAATTCAGCTTGCATCAAAATATATTTGCAATCATATAAATCTCATGGTTCAATTCAAAACATTTTTAGGGACACTCCATAATCACAAAACATTTCATAAAATCAAGTTAAGAAAATCATTTATAAAAGTCATGGACAACATTTCTCATTCAGAACATAATAAATCGTCCACTCACAGTTTAGGAACGGTGGTCACTCCCAGATCTATCTACAATAAATGGTCTGATTTCGATCAGCTCAGTCCAGCCCCTTGTAATCATCATTAAGTAACTAACAACATCAATATTCATCAATCTAGGTTAACTGGAAACCCTGACACCCAAATTCAAAATTTTCTCTCACTTACTGTGACTTAAAGATCTCCTAAATCCCAACAAATCGATAGTTAAATAAGATAAAACTTGGGTTAGAAAAATTATATTATTTTGTTTATGTCTCCAAGAGATCCTTATGGTTTGGGTCATACCAAACCCTTGATTTTTTTCCATTGTGATAGTACTAAACTCTTAGACTTTTCTTAAGATTTAAGATTAAGATCTAACTTTGAAGAGTTCATATATAGTTTAGAGCCTTTGATCTAGAGATTTGATGTAAATCAATTGGGTTTTGGAAGACAAGAGAAAAGTGAAAGATGGAAAGAGAATAGTCTAGAAAGGGAAATGAAACTTTGGGTTTCGTAGATTCTAGAAACTCATTCATCTTTTTATTATCAATCATTTTTTAATATTTATCCAGTAGCCCTTATCCACTTCCAATTTGCACATATATCCCATATATATTTCTAATTTATTGGGTTGGTCCAACCAATAGGTCTAAATACTTGAAATTCTGTTTTGTGAAGAAAATATGTTCGATGACGAGCAGAGAGGAAGAATACAAATTTTTAAGAAGTAAATTAGAAGTATTAAAAATTTAAAATATTCAAAATATAGGGGATATAATATAATTGTACAATATACAACTAAAGGGATTGGATGACATGGTGGTTAAAATCTTTTTCAATACTTGGGAGAACTAGAGATCAAATCATCTTGGAGGCAATCGGTACTTCAATTTACAAGAAAAATAAGAGAGCAATTGGCATTTCATTTGCTTGAGGCATTCGGCACTTTAATTGGCAAGGGAGGCATTCGACACTAGGTACTCATAGGGAATGTATTGACGAACAAGGTTGGGAAATTTTAGTGAAATTCATCACTGTGCAAATGCTCTTCGGTGACAGATCAAGACTTGTGGACTTGGACCGATGGCAAGTGGCAACTTGAATTCTCATATACACATCGAAGGAAAATGGCAACAGATGAAAATTTGAAAGGTGGCACCGATAAATTCTCAAGATAGCATGCAAAAAATGACAAGTGCAAAGAAATTGAATTTTCAATGTAACAAGAGTGACCGAAGGAAAATGGTAAGTTCAAAAATTGAATTCTCAATAACCGAATAGAGCAAAGTGACCGAACAGTGATAGACAACTATGTCGAGGGGTTATATTGAATTTCCAATTACAAGTGGTTTTAAGTCTTCTCAAGTGTAAGTGATGTGACCAATTGGAAGAGTTGCAAGGTAAGCCAAAAAAATAAAATTCATAAGTCTTATATTACCGATGGTGCACATTACCGATGGATAATAAAATAACCAACAGGAATTTAGAAATTTAATATCGATAGAGAAATAGTGTACCGATAGACTATAAATTTCATACTATGACCATGAAATAATATCGATAGGGTGGATGCAAATGAGGTACTGATAACTGTGTAAATTTAAGTTCCCATTACTTAATTTCAACACCAACTAGAAAATCAAAATTTGAAGAATTAGTTATCGATCACTAGACCTTCACCGAACAACCAAAGTCTTATAGAAAAATCAAATCCTATCGGGTACCAAACACCAAGCACCCGAGCAAACGATGACTCTGTTGATTGAGAACTTAAAAGTTTAAAAATCTATAGACTAAATATTTAAAGGATTCTTATACAGCCAAAATGACGAAATTTACATTTTTATCAAAATTAATTATTCTCCCATACCTTCTCTGAATATAAAAATTCTCGAATAGTTCGTTTAGGTGCAACATTACAACTCGGACTTGTCCGGTGTTACAATTCCTACCCCTTAAAAAAAAATTTTATCCTCAAAATTTCAGTACTAGATCATTCCTCAAACAACTGGGGGTTTAGTTTACTCATGACTTCTTCAGACTCCCAAGTCATTTCTTTTACATGTTTATTTCATTCATAGAGCCTTATTAACAACTTCTTAGCTTACTGCCCTTGGATGGCTATCGGTCAGACTCCAAAAATAAATATTTTTCCTCAATTTAATTGGAGACTCTAAGAATCAAACTATCTTAACTTTGTACCTCATATGATGTAATATTTCTCAAGTTGCCAAAATGTTCTTATAATATTAAGTGCTCTAAAGTGGTAAAATAGGTTCAGACCATTAACCAGGAACCCACTTCCTTTAATTATTCATTCACTTCTGATATTTTTCCAAATTATTCCCATTCGGCTGTCAATTAATTGGACCTGTTAATAGAACATAGTCACCAAGTATATACATAGATAACCATTCTGTCCTGCATATTTTGCTAGTCCTTGTTATCCCCTCTGGAAGCTTACAAACTTCCAGCCACATATGCTATGCAATCCTATTTGTTCTCATCTTCTTCAACTACCTATACATCACATTTTCTGTACTTTTATTCAGCTACTTATCGAAGAGTCAAGGGACTGTTAGCATACCCAACAAAGCATATACTAATAAAAGAATGAAATAGGTATGCAAGTATCAATCATCAAAGATTTTAGTCATACCTATTAATATAAACCATCAAGTGATTATTAGTCAAATTTTATAATACACATTGCATACATACTTCCTATAACATGGCATCTAATTATGAACATCAATCAATCTAAATATTTTTCGAGTAAAGTCACCAATGCATCTAACATCATGTGATTTGCTCAACAATATTTACATATCCATCTCATAGCAATCCCATCAATCACCACAATTCATTATATAAATACAAAACCAATACTCAAAATTGATTCATCAATTTTTTCTAATTTGCAATGATTCAATACTTCTAACTAACCTCAAAAATCAAGGGACGCCAATAATATGCTTTTCAAATCAATGAACTTATAATTAATAGAATTTACCTGTGGCAATATTAGGGTTATTCTATTCCTTTTTATTAGTCATCGCATAGATCCTAGTTTGGATTTGAGGTTGAGGACATCAGGGATTAGTATCCACAGTGTTAATAACGGTCCCCGTCCTCAGAATAGTATTGGAGGGAGATACGACAGGGTCAGCTGGACCACTCCTGGAACCACTAGGAAGGTCAAGGTTTTGTTGACTCCCTTACACTTTCAAATCCAATTCAGGACAAGCATTTTGGAGATGGCCCTCCTCTCTGCAATAATAACAACTTTTAGGCTTGTTACAAGGCCCAAAGTGAAATTTCTTACAGTTTCTGCAATGATCCCTCTTATTGTCTATCGTCCTACTCCCAGACACGACACTAGTATTTAGGGCAGTCACATTTAAAAAGTGTTGGCCTTGGAGAAAGCCAACAGGTCCCGTGTTGGAGACCGCTATAAGAACTTGTGTCCTTACTTTTCTTAAAACTTTGAACTGAACTGAATTCGGATCTCCTTTTCTTTCCATTGCTCTCTCCAATCTTTCCTTTTTGTTCAACTATCTTCTCAGCCTTCAAGGCTAATTGTAAGACATCCTTAAAAGTATGAATCTGGATAACCAACATATTTTCCCTAATGTTCAGGTTCAGTTATTCCTCAAATTTGGAGCACAAATACTCTTCAGAAGCCACAAACTCTGGAACAAACAATGATAACTCCCTCAGCTCATCTCATATTTTGCCATCGATTTGTTTCCTTGCCTAAGGTGGAAGAATTCTTTCCTCTTTAAATCCCGATAAAATCTAGTATAATACATCTCATCAAATTCTCTAAAAAACTCACTCCATGAGATGGGGGTAGAGGATCTCCTCTTCAAGTTTTCCCACCATGTACGAGCACTCTTGTCTAACAACCTTACAGCCACCATTAACTTCATATTATCATCCAATTTCATATCAGTTACAGTTTCTTGAACTCTATTAATCAAATCTTTCGCCATTGTAGTATCGCTAGTACCTGAGAAAGTCTCACAACCTAGTTGTCTTACTTTTTTGATCAACTTGGACAGCTCAATGGTTGGATGGGTAGATGATACAACCACTAGTGGAGGAGGAGCTCCCGGTGTCAGGAGAGTGTTTGTTGGGATGGTAGTGTTTGTTACATGAGGAGTTTGCATTAGAGTTTGAGTTTGGGTTTGGAATTGAATACCATACTTGCTCCACCATTCCATACACTATTGGAATGCAGCAAGTGATGGTGGAGAAATCTTAGATGGTGCAACCGAAGGTTAGGGTGCACTAGTAGGAGGAGTACAGGAAGACGAGGTAGCCTCGTGTTCAGAACGAGAGATCTCAGTCAAAATCTTTGTTTTCCGACGATGAGCTATTGGATTTCTACAAGAGGAAAACTTATCTTAGTACACTAAATTAGATAAACTAGTAATGTGCTCATGCCTAATGTGACTCCATTTCTTAGAATCCATAGGAGACTTTTGAATCTTTTTCTCAAAACATTTAGAAAACTAGAAATATTAGAAAACATTTGAAAATATTTTGAAAACACTTGAAAATGTTGGAAACATTCAAAAATATTTGAAATCATTCAAAACACCAAAACCTTTGTTCTGATACCAATATAATTGTCATGCCCCGACCTGCAAGTTTGAACACGTGACAACCGCCGCGTGATCTAGGAATACATGCAGTCACTAACACATACCCCAAGACCCCGTAAGGCTATAGAAATATCCTTATTTAATCCAAAGAAACCAACACATCAAACATTTAACATACTTAACAAAGTTCTATTTAAGGAAATATAAATATGTAAGATATATAATGAATGAGTTTTCAAACATCATTCCCAAAATAAAAGTGTTCACTTTCAAAAATATGACTTCTGATGGGTCTATCTACAAGTCTCAAGAATTCACATCTAGGGAGAACCGATACCAACAAAAGGTCCCGATAGTTTTTCCTCGGCTGTATCTATATATTGGAAAGAAGCTACCGCTATGTCTACACTTCCTTTGAAAAAGAATAAAAATGAAGGATGTACTCAGTGAATGGAGTGCAATGACATATTGTGACAGTAAATGAGTGGTGAGTGTGAGAATATCAAACAATATTTTCAAAATATATTTACATTTCAACAAAACATGAAGTGGTCATCCAAATATTTATATCAAGAACCATGACTTTTTCATAACACAATATACACTTTTTCAATATCATGGGGTTTGTCTTAAAATCTCTCAATCGATGGCTTGACCCGGACCATCCGATAGGACCGCCAAGGGGTTTTTCATTACTATCAGTCATAAAATATTAACCCTAACTTTGGCGTTTGCTCGTAGTCTCTTCGGAGGTACAACGAATAGCCTCAAAATGGACTTGGGGGGCATCTCTCTACCGCCGCCTACACCCTCAAGTCTACCCAAATTCTTCACGCTGCCCCCTCGAATCGGTCCGTGAAAGCTTTAAACGTTTGACTTGTCATCACATAAACTGAGTGCTCACACCCCATACATGCACCGTGGGAGTTCAGGCTCATACCCTAAAACCAATAAAAACATCATATCATATGCCATATAAATCATCAAATTTCACAGTTTATAAATCCAGCAACATCATTTGTGAGAAAAATTCAGCTTGCATCAAAATATATTTGCAATCGTATAAATCTCATGACTCAAATCAAAACATTTTTAGAGACAATCTACAATCACAAAATATTTCATAAAATCAAATTAAGAAAATCATTTTATAAAAATCATGAAAAACATTTTTTATTCACAGCACAACAAACCGTCCACTCACAGTTTATGAATGGTGGTCACTTCCAGATCTGTCTACGATAAATGGTTTGATTTCGATCAACTCAGTCCATCCCCTAGTAATCATCATCAAGTAACTAACAACATCAATATTCATCAATCTAGGTTAACCGGAAACCCTAACACCCAAATCCAAAATTTTTTCACTTACTGTGACTTAAAGATCTCCTAAATCCCAACAAATAGATAGTTAAATAAGATAAAACTTGGGTTAGAAAAATTATGTCATTTTGTTTATGTCTCTAAGAGATCCTTACGGTTTGGGTCACACCAAACCCTTGATTTTTCTCTGTTATAACAGTACTAAACTCTTAAACTTTTCTTAAGATTTAAGACTAAGATCTAACTTTGGAGAGTTCATGTATAGTTTGGAGTCTTTGATCTAGAGATTTGATGTAAATCATTTGGGTTTTGGAAGAGAAGAGAAAAGTGAAAGATGGAAAGAGAATAGTCTAGAAAGGGAAATGAAACTTTGGGTTTCCTAGATTTTGGAACCTTATTCATCTTTTTATTATCAACATATTTTTAATATTTACCCAATAGCCCTTATCCACTTCCAATTTGCACATATATCCAATATATCTTTATAATTTATTGGATTGGTCCACCCAATGGTTCTAAATACTTGAACTTCTGTTCTATAAAAAAAATATGTTCAGTGACGAGCAGAGAGGAAGAATACAAATTTATAAGAAGTAAATTAGAAGTATTAAAAATTTAGAATATTCAAAATATCGGGGATATAATATAATTGTATAATATATAATTAAAGGGATTGGATGGCATGGTGGTTAAAATCTTTTTGAGTACTTGGGAGAACTAGAGATCAAATCTTCTTGGAGCCAATCGGTACTTCAATTTACAAGGAAAATAAGAGAGCAATTGGTTTTTCATTTGCTTGAGGCATTCGACACTTCAATTGGCAAGAGAGGCATTCTGCACTAGGTACTCATAGGGAATGTATTGACGGACAAGGTTGGGAAATTTAAGTGAAATTCATGACTGTGCAAATGCTCTTCAGTGACAGATCAAGACTTGTGGACTTGGACCGATGGCAAGTGGCAACTTGAATTCTCACATACACACCGAAGGAAAATGGCAACCGATGAAAATTTGAAAGGTGACACCGATGAATTCTCAAGATAGAATGCAGAAAATGACAAGTGCAAAGAAATTGAATTTTCAATGTAATAAGAGTGACCGAAGGAAAATGGTAAGTTCAAAAATTGAATTCTCAATAACCGAACAGAGCAAAGTGAACGAATAGATATGTGAGGTACCAATAGACAACTGTGCCAATGTGTTATATTGAATTTCCAATTACAAGTGGTTTTAAGTCTTCCCAAGTTTAAGTGACGTGACCAATTGGAAGAGTTGTAAGGTAAGCTAAGAAAATGAAATTCATAAGTCTCACATTACCGATGGTGCACATTACCAATGGGTAACAAGATAACCAACAGGAATTTGAGAATTTAATACCGATAGAGAAATAGTGTACCGATAGACAATAAATTTTACACTATGACCAAGAAATAATACCGATAGGGTGGATGCAAATGAGGTACCGACAACTGTGTAAATTTAAGTTCCCATCACTTAATTTCAACACCAACTAGGAAATCAAAATTTGATGAATTGGTTATCGATCACTAGACTTTTACCAAACAGCCAAAGTCTCTTAGAAAAATCAAATCCTACCGGGTACCGAACACCAAGCACCCGAGCAACCGATGACTCTGGTGATCGAGAACTTAAAAATTTAAAAATCTATCGACTAAATATTTAAAGGATTCTTATACAGCCGAAAAGACAAAATTTGTATTTTTATCAAAATTAATTATTCTCTCATACCTTCTCAGAATATAAAAATTCTTGAATAGTCTGTTTAAGTGCAACATTACAACTCGGACTTGTCCGATGTTACAATAAACCATAATTTGAGTATTTGTTTTGTTTAGCATAGCACGAAAAGAAAAAAAAAATGTTTGTTTTGACCAAACACAAAGCATGTGTAATTACATAAACTAAAAAGTTTTTAAAAAATTGGCATATGTCACGTCTCGACCCATAGGTCCTGTCAAGCGACAACCGCCGCGTTACCCTAAAATATGTGTGAATCCCACCTCGTGTTCCAAGATACCGCAAGGCTTTCACAATGTCAGTTCAAACCATAGGTCATCCCGGCCACTCAAAACTATCAACTAGCTAGGCACAGTCCCCTCTCAAGGGATAGAATTCAAATCCAATAGAAAATTCCCAAATAAAGTTCATAAAAGGAGAAAATTAAGTGCCCTCACTGGTTTATACAAAATCAAGTTCAACAAAGTCAAAATATAGAGAGAAATAAGTTTCCAAATGAGTTCTATACAGAATGTCCTCCTCGGGTCCATCTACCAATGCCTCAAATGAATAGAATAAAGTCTAAACCCAAAAGATGTCTGTGCAGGCGGTCACCCCAAATCCAACGCTAACTGACCAAGAGTATCAACTATACTTCCTTTGCAAAAATGGGATTAGGAGGGTTGAGTATAATTTATACCCAATGAGTGTATAACATATTATGAAAATAAATGAGGGATGATTTGTGGGCATGTCAATATATTTATCTCAAAATCATATCGTCAAATCCATAAGAGTCAAAGTTTGTAATGAAACATCGAATTTCAATCAAGGTTTGATAAATCACAGTAAATCATTCATATGCATCCATTCATATCCATATATTTTTTTTTCAAAATCATAGGGTTGCCAAAATCTTTCTACCAAAGGCTTGACCCTGATCAATGGTGAAACCGTCAAGAGATTTTCATTATTTCAACAACAAACATCACCCTCACCCTTGGTTTTGGCTCGGGCCTCCCCTGGGGTGCAACCAGACTATTTGGAGGCACCTTTCGAGCGTAGCAACCTCCTCAGCCAAATAAATGTCTAACCATGTCATCCCGTCGGGTCGCTCCGTGAAGGAAATAACTATAGCCGTTTATCAAGCACACAGCACCATTTCGCAATCATCATAACATATACTTAATGTGTCATCAATCATCCAAACAATTTCCCACTATAGCCATTTATCAAGCACATGATACCATTTCACAATCATCATAACATATACTTAATGTGCCATCAAGCATCCAAACAATTTCCTAAGTCATGAGTTCAATTCAACCATGTTCAACATAAATTGATAAATATGGTACAAAATTTTCAATTCAAACTCATGGATGCATATTTCAATCCAAATCCACTTTGGAACATTTCACAATCATAAAATAATTTAAAATCATTTTTAAAAACATTTATAAAATTAATACAAATTATTTTCTCATTTAAAATCATAAACATGCATCCACTCACCTCGAGAGGGTATTCACCCTCTACACATTATCAATTCAAAAGAAAATCTCCTTTCAAGCTCCAATAGATTGTTCTAAACCAACAATAATAAATTTTCGGATCATTTCTTCTCAAATTCAAGAGTTTAGAATTTTTTTTCTAATTTTATTTAAACCCTAATTTTCGAATATTTTCTTGTTCTTGTTCTCATTTCATCAATTTGTCATCATTTGCATCATTATAAAATCCCCTATTCACAATTCTCCTAGATTTTCTTATTTTCAAACAAATTTTCCCGAATTAATATAACCTTAATTTCTCTAATTTATGAATGTACATTCTAATTTCATCAATTGCACCTCATTCCAAATGAGTTCTGTACAGAATGCCTTAAAATAAATAGAATAAAGTCTATACCCAAAAGATGTTTGTGCAGGCGGTTACCCCAAATCCAATGCTAACCGACCAAGATTATCAACTATACTTCCTCTGCAAAAATGGGATTAGGAGGGGTGAGTATAATTTATATTCAGTGAGTGTATAATATGTTATGAAAATAAATGAGGGATGATTTGTGGACATGTCAATATATTTATCTCAAAATCATATCATCAAATCCATAAGAGTCAAAGTTTATGATCAAACATCAAATTTCAATCAAGATTTGATAAATCACAATAAATCATTCATATGCATCCATTCACATCCATTCATTTTTTTCAAAATCATGGGGTTGTCAAAATCTTTCCACCAAAGGCTTGATTCAGATCAATGGTGAAACCGTCAAGAGATTTTTATTATTTCAACCACAAACATCACCTCCACCTATGGCTTTGGCTCGGCCTTCCCTTGGGGTGCAACCAGACTAGTCCGAAGGGAGGGATTTGGAAGCACCTCTCAAGCACAATACCTCCTTGACAAATAAACGCCCAACCACGTCATCCTGTCGGGTTGCTCCATAAATGAAATGACTATAGTTATTTATCAAGCACATGATACCATTTCACAATCATCATAACATATACTTAATGTGCCATCAATCATCCAAACAATTTTCCAAGTCATGAGTTCAATTCAATCATGTTCAACATAAATTGTAAATAATATTTTCAATTCAAACTCATGAATGCATATTTCAATCTAAATCCACTTTGGAACATTCCACAATTATAAAACAATTTAAAAACATTTATAAAATTAATAAAAATTATTTTTTCACTTAAAATCATAAGCATTCATCCATTCACCTCGGGAGGGTATTCACTCTCTACACAGTATCAATTCAAAAGAAAATCTCCTTTCAAGCTCCAATAAATTGTCATAAACCAACAATAACAAATTTTCGGGTCATTTCTTCTCAAATTCAAGAGTTTATAAATTTTTTTCTAATTTTATTTAAACCCTAATTTTTGAAAATTTTCTTGTTTTTGCTCCAATTTTATCAATTTGTCATCATTTGTATCATTATAAAAATCCTTATTCACAATTTTTCTAGATTTTCCTATTTTCAAACAATTTTCCCAATTTTCCCAAATCAACATAACCCTAATTTTTTTCAATTCATGAATGTATATTCTAATTTCATCAATTGCACCTTATTTATATGTAAATAGAATTTTCATTTTTATTTTTCCCAAATTTTTCACTATTCACATTTCTAGAGTTTTTGATCTTTAATTGAAAATTTATCAAATCTCAACAATAAAATTAAATCTAGTATCAAAGAAACTAAACCAAGATTTAAAGTAAGAAATTACTTCAATTTTGGGGTTGGATTGAGTTTTTAAAGATTGGATTTAAAAACCTAACTTTTTCTCCTTCGAAGAGTAAACCTAGATTTTCTTCCATTTAATCTTTCGTTTCTAAGGTCGATTAAGGATTTTGGAAGCCCATAGAGTGAATTTATGTAGGGGGTGGTTGATTTGTGGAAGAGAAATTGGTGAGGGAAGAGAGATGAATGTAGAGAGAGAGAAGAGTGTGTTTGACGGGGATAGAGAAAGAGATGAGAGAAAAAAATATGGGTTCTGGGGTGTTAATAATAGTGGAATGAGATTTTACTAAAGTGTATTAATCAAAAGTTTTGAATGGTTTTATTGTCTTTTCCATTATTGCATATCGATACGTAAACTTGAAATATATCGATATGCTAAGTCATGGTCTCAAAAAATTCATTTCAAAGATCAATATATCGATACACTCTATTGGGATATATAAATATAGGAAACCATGCTCTCAAGAAGTGTGTTTCAGAGATCAATATATCGATACACTCCTTTAGAACATATCGATACATCAGATCATGCTCTCAAGAACTTTATTTCAAAGATCAATATATTGATACACTACTCTAGGATATATCCATATACAAACTTATACTCTCTAAAACCTGTTACAGGGATTTGTCATATTAACCCAAGTGGCTCAATATATTATCCACAACATCAATATTATAACATTTTCCTCCACATTGCATAGTAACTCATCAAAATGAAATTCACAGACCTTCTTTCATTGTCTCATGACTGATAAAATCCCAATTCGATCCGGAATTATATTGAAGGACCTATTAAAATTCTAACATCTATTTTTTTGGTGTTGCAACACTTAACCCCCTAAAAGAAAATTTCATTCTCGAAATTTAAATAAATAAAATAAAATATAATAAAAATTACATGTTAAAAAGATGAGGATATTGTGCCCTTATGGTATTCTGGGGTTCCCAAGTCATTTCTTCAACTTGGTTGCTCTTCCAATACACCTTAACTATGGAACCTCTTTATTTCTCAACTTCTTTATATGCCGATCAAGAATGATTACGATTCCTGGTTGGGTTTTGGTGTTGAAGTTCTTGTCTAGTTCAATTAGGAAAGTCTCTATTGTTCGGCAAACATTTCTCAAAATTATGAATAACTCCAAATGATAGGCCACCATTCCTATTCTCTTGAGGACCCTGAAATGGTCTGCTTAGTAAGTATACAAATTTTCTTACTTTTGACACCAGATTACTCTTTTCCAAGGAAATATTTTCAAAAATACCAAGTCTCCCATATCAATTCCATAATTCTAGTTTTAGTTCATTTTATAATAATTCAAAAATTTCTATTAGAACAAATAGCTCCTATGGGCTACCTTACAAACTACGATTTATACAATCACAAAAGGCCCATGGAATAATATTGAAGCCAACGACTTCTAGCAATGGAGAACCACCATCATGTTCGTTGTAGTTGTTTCAAGAGCAAAATTGGAAATCTTGCTTATATCTCTTAGACTTCAACAAAACATTAAGTGTCACTAGATTGGACAAACAAGTATGAAACATCATAGGATATATCATAATAATTGTTTTGCATTCATTTAATCTACTATTGATCTTATCTACTAATGGTCAAAAGAAGTAGATCTAGGATTACTTCCCAATAACACAACTAAAAACTTTTTGGCACAATCTATTGAGAAAACAATTTATTTACGATTTCTGCCCATAATACCTTAGATGGTAATCACAGACATATTCATCTTTAAGCCAAAATTCCTTACAACTCTCAAGTATATTTAGCACATTGAGAATATCCTCTCCACCCTCTTAAGCTATAGACAAATCCTAAGTTGAATAATTGAGTTTGAATTTCGTCACCAAGTTTGCAAACTAGTAAACAATTTAAAACATTCTTTCGTCAGATAAACCTTGTCTTTTTTAGACGGTCATCAATAAAAATAATAATATAACTAGACCCCACTGTGAGAAAAGAATATACCTGAAATATAATTAGAGGCTCTAGCACAAACAAACTTTGATAATGCTTCATAGAGTTCCACAAGATACTTCAATACCTATTATCTTCTTAACTTCAGGTCACTTTAAGTGAGTTATGCTTGGGCAGCTCACTCATAATTGAAGATGACATATTCTACCTTGACTTTTAATTTACACATGAACTCCACCAAGACTATTAAATATAGACAACAACTAAAATCTAAGGGACCAGCAATTTGGTGGAATAATGATGAAAAACATCAAACTCACTAGTGGCTCCATTGAAGCCGTGACATTTTTTTTTTTAAATAAAGCAGCATAATCAAAACACCAATAACTCACAAACTGCTGTCTACAACCAACGGCAATCAAAATACAAGTAAACAATTACTCCATTTTTCTAAAACCTTGAAAATACTAAGATTCAAAACTAATAAATTTGTTTAGAACTAGCAAAAGATCATTGCACAAAATTTTGATAAGCCCACCAAAATTTCACAACCATCAAGACCTCTAGGCCAACATGTTGGATTTACATGTAGTGAAACTTAAGTACAACCTCATTGCATGACAGAATATAGCCAGTCTGATGATGCCATGACTATTTTGGCTAAGTTGCAATATTATCAGAATTCCTTCTATGGCTTTAGTGCATTATATCCAGGTCTAGTTTGTTAGCAAGTATGAGTTTTTATATATATGTCATGGTCACAACTGGTCCTTTCCAGAATACACTTTTCCAGCGCCTTTTTTTTTAATTTAAATTCTCTTGAACTAGTTGACCACCCGCCATGAAAGCTGACCTTTCCCCTTTCCAGTCTCACCAAGCCCCCTCAAAATAAAGAGATAAACCTCTCTTATGAAAAGGGATAGAAAGAAACTTTGCTCAAAGTTTTTTTTTTTCCTCCACTCTCAAAGAAAATGCATGCTCTACGAGGCCATCCATACTTCCAAGGAGGTTTCATCGCCCCATCCAAAATAGGTCCCACTATCAAGACTAAATCTATCTTATACAATAAATATTAAATAGCCACAACCACCTTCAACTCCTAATCCTAGGCCACCCTAATAATAGGAATTGTAACCAATCAAGGTCACAAATCAAAAGGAACATGACTACTCCTAAAAGTGATTCTCTTTAACTAACTACAATACATAAATGAATAAAAATCTAAAAAGAGATCTTTTTTTTTTAATGCATGTGTGTAATATAACTTCATATCTAGAGATTTATAAAGTTCTATAAATATTTTATTCATCACAGCAATAATCGAACTCTTCATACAGTCACTTGGTATCCTTGCATATAATCTCATTCTGCTATATTATCTAAGAACTTATTGTCGTCCTCTTAGTAAAGCACTAGTAGCTTCTAATTCCTCCATCTCAATTTAGCTCCCCCTTTTTTTTTGAAAAGAAAGAGATCACAATTATTCATCTCACACCTAAACCGAACACTCAATAGAACCTATTCGGCCTCAAGAAAGGACCTTTCTATCATTTAAAGTCTTATATATATAAATATATATATATATATATATATACAAATCAAAATTTGTTAATTTCTTCACCTTAAGATTTCTAAGTCAACACCATTAAGAGGCTATGGAGTTCCTCCACACATGCTAGATCTTGTGTAGATAAGATTGCTTATAACAACCTAAGGAAGGAACTACAAACAACACCCAAGGATATCTCATTACAATCTCATAAAAGTAAAGCTAGTCGATATCCAACCTTCTTCATCAAATACATTATGAGAGCATAGACACTCAATATCCACTATTCCATGTAGCATGCAAAAATTCACATTAGACGTTGTGTTCATTTCAAGAACATGTGGAATGTGACATTTATATAATTTTCAAATATTTGTTAAACATTAATGACACATTTAGAGTTACTCATCATACCAAATACTTCTCAAATGAATGTTAAATACTTAGGGATACTTCATGTAGACCCCCTTTCTTTTAACTAAAATAAGGGCTGAGTGCATCCTGTTTCCAATAATATGACCACCCAATTGTTTGAAATTCACCATTTCCCTATTGAATGCCTACAGATATAAGTTTTGTGCCTGTTAGTTGTCCTCTAAAGAATGATTTTTACAATATAATGATTAGTTGTTAACAACTCCCTCATTCTTTTACTAAAACTAGGACTTGATAAACCAATCTTTGGCTACTGTAGAGATTGATTAATCTAATATACTTAAAAAAGTAATCCGTATTAATAATATCCTATAAACTGTACTTAAGAAATGAGATGATATGCATCACATAAATTATCTTTCCTAAGTCTCTATTACCTCACCTTATCAAATATTCCTCCATCATATTTAGGTGATAATTAGCTTCAATATAAGAATTTGCATGTCTATATCCTAATACATAAGTCTCTCCCCACATTTTCTCGATATGCCCTAGATTAAGTGGGAAAAAAATTAATTTGTTGGATATATTAGAACCAATACATATATATATACATACATACATACATATACACACACTCACAAGCACACAGCCAAACATATGTTGAGTCCTTAAGTATTAATCAATAGGGCTCTTGACTTGCAATTTCAAACCTTATAAAATTCACCAATAAGTATTTATCCTATATTTTAATCATAAACAATTTCACACTACTATACCAATTATACATAATATATATGCCAAACTCCTAACATCAGGTTATAGGCTTGAAGGCCAAAACTACTACTAGAGTCCCCACTATTTGGCCAAACAAGCCAAAGGAGGTCTGGGGTCACAATCGAGTGACTATTTACGGAGTGATACATCACTCAAGTTGTGGAGGTGGAGTGAAAATTATCCTATGCGGGTTCCTTACTCTTCGTTTGGGGAACAAAGTTCTACAAATGAGGATCTAAGCTCAATAATTGAAATAGGATCTAGCCCAAGGGCTTAACCCCCTAAAAAGAGCATTCCTAACTCCCTAGGACCCATAGGAGGCATTTAAAATCATTTATAAGATTTTGAATATCAAACTTTTCGGAAAATAATTGAAAACAATTGAGGACTTTTTAAAATATTTAGAAAACTCTTCAAACATTGTATAACATTCTTAAATTATGAGTCCAAACTCCGATACCAATAAAATTGTCATGCCTTAACCTGCAGGTCCTGACACGCGACAACCGTTGCGTTACCCTAAAATATGTGTGAATCCCACCCCGTGTTCCAAGGTACCGCAAGGCATTCACAATTTCAGTTCAAACCATAGGCCATCCCGGCCAGTCAAAATCATCAACTGGCTAGGCACAGTCCCCTCTCAAGGGTTAAAATGCAAATCCAATAGAAATTCCCAAATAAAGTTCATAAAAAGAGAAAATTAAGTGTTTTCACTAGGTTTATACAAAATCAAGTCCAACAAAATCAAAATATAGAGAGAAATAAGTTTCCAAATGAGTTCTGTACAAAATAACCTCCTTGGGTCCATCTACCACTGCCTCAAAAAGAATAGAATAAAGTCTATACCCAAAAGATGTCTCTGTAGGCCATCACCCCAAATCCAATGCTAACCGACCAAGAGTATCAACTATACTTCCTCTATGAAAATGGGATTAGGAGGGGTAAGTATAATTTATACCCAGTGAGTGTATAACATGTTATGAAAATAAATGATGGATGATTTGTGAACATACCAATATATCTATCTCAAAATCATATCGTCAAATCCATAAGAGTCAAAGTTTATGATCAAACATTGAATTTCAATCAAGGTTCGATAAATCACAATAATCATTCATATGCATCCATTCACATCCATACATTTTTTTAAAATCATGGGTTTGCCAAAATCTTTCCACCAAAAGTTTGGCCCTAACTAATGGTGAAACCATCAAGAGGTTTTTATTATTTCAATCACAAACATCACCCCACCCTTGGCTTTGGCTCGGCCTCCCCTAGGGTGCAATCAGGTTAGTTCGAAGGGAAGGGTCTGGAAGTACCTCTCGAACGCAGCTACCTCCTCAGCCAAATAAATGTCCAACCACATCACCTTGTCGGGTCATTCCATGGAGGGAATGACTATAGCCATTTATTAAACACACGGCACCATTTCGCAATGATCATAACATATACTCAATGTGTCATCAATCATCCAAACAATTTTCCAAGTCATGAGTTCAATTCAATCATGTTCAACATAAATTAATAAAAATGACACAATATTTTCAATTCAAACTCATGGATGCATATTTTAATTTAAATCCACTTTGGGACATTCCACAATTATAAAACAATTTAAAATCATTTTTAAAAACATTTATAAAATCAATACAAATTATTTTCTCATCTAAAATCATAAACATGCATCTACTCATCTCGGGAGGGTATTCACTCCCTACACATTATCAATTTCAAAGAAAATCTCCTTTCAAGCTTCAATGGATTGTTCTAAACCAACAATAACAAATTTTCGAGTCATTTTTTCTCAAATTCAAGGGTTTACAAATTTTTTTCTAATTTTATTTAAACCCTAATTTTTGAATATTTTCTTATTCTTGTTCTCATTTTATCAATTTGTCATCATTTGTATCATTATAAAAATCCCTATTCAGAATTTTCCTATTTTCAAACAATTTTCCTCAATTTTCCCAAATTAACATAACCCTAATTTCTCTAATTCATGAATGTACATTCTAATTTCATTTATTGCACCTCATTTATATGTAAATAGAATTTTCATTTTCATTTTCCCCCAAATTTTTCACTATTCACATTTCTAGGGTTTTTTTATCTTTAATTGAAAATTTATCAAATCTTAACAATACAATTAAATCTAGTATCAAAGAAACTAAACCCAATATTTAAAGTAAGAAATTATCTCAATTTTGGGGTTGGATTGGGTTTTTGAGGATTTGGTTTAAAAACCCAATTTTTTCTCCTTCGAAGAGAAAACCTTAAATTTTCTTCCATTTAATCCTTTGCTTCTAAGGTTGATTGAGGATTTTAGAAGCACATAGAGTGAATTTATGTAGGGAGTGATTGATTTGTGGAAGAGAAATTGGTGAGGGAAGAGAGATGAATGTATAGGGAGAGGAGAGTGTGTTTGATGGGAACAGGGAAAGAAATGAGAGAAAAAATATGGGTTTTGGAGTGTTAATAATAGTGGAATGAGATTTTACCGAAGTGCCCCTCATTAATCAAAGGTTTTGAATGGTTTTATTGTCTTTTCTACTATTGTGTATCGATACATAAATTTGAAATATATCGATGCGCTAAGTTATAGTCTCAGGAAATTCATTTCAGAGATCAATATATCGATACACTCTATTAGGATATATCGATATGGGAAATCATACTCTCAGGAAGTGTGTTTCAGAGATTAATATATTGATACACTCCTCTAGGACATATCGATATATCGGATCATGCTTTCAGGAACTTTGTTTCAGAAATCAATATATCGATACACTTCTCTAGGATATATCGATATACAAAGTTACACTCTCTAAAATCTATTATAGGGATTTGTCATATTGACCCAAGTGACTCAGTATATTATCCACAACATCACTATTGTATCATTTTCCTCCACATGTCATAGTAACTCATCAAAATGAGATTCACAAACTTTCTTTCATTATCTCATGATTAATAAAATCCCAATTCGATCCGAAATTATATTAAAAGACCTATTAAAATTCTAACACCGAATTTTTCGGTGTTACAGCATAAACGTGCGAAACTTTTCATATGTGAATCCAAAAATTTTAGAAAAAGAAAATTTGAGAGTGGGGGTTAGTGTAGAGAGAGAGAGAGAGAGAGAGAGAGAGAGAGAGAGTTAGTTGTGATACAATGGATTATAGTCATTGCATAAGTGCAACCTAACCCTAAACAAGGGTTTAATACCATGAAGCCATGTGCCGATTCCAATTCAAGTTCACATTTAGTTTTGAGCCAAACTAACCCATGGCCATGCACTACTAAAAAATGCTTCAACAATGCACTTTTGCTACGTGTACGGTGGTTCATGCATTACAAAGATAAGTTTATGTTGCATAGAGCGACAACAGCAGAAGGCGTCATTGTGGCGTTTAGTTTTGAGCCAAACTAACCCATGGCCATGCACAACTAAAAAATTCTTCAACAATGCACTTTTACTACGTGTATGGTGGTTCATGCATTACAAAGACGAGTTAGTGTTGCATAGAGTGACAATAGCAGAAGGCGTCACTGTGGCACTCGTCGTGGAAGCAGTTAGGAATAGAGGTGCTCATTCTAATGGTTATTCGGTTTTTTGAGTTATTCAATTCAAGTTATTTGAGTTTTAAATTTTAAAATTCAATCAAAAATTAAACCAAATTAAATGAAACCCAAACCAATTTCATAGATTATGAAAATATTCATATCAATAAGGTTGGAAAAACTATTTAACTTTAAAATAATAAACTGTTTAAATAATACACAGAATTATATAAACATTACTAATAAGGCTGCATCAGAAATGTTCAATAGAAATGTTCAATAGACAACAATTTGCATCAGAAAATAAAAAAGAAAGCTACAATTTTTCTTCAATTTTTTGCATTAGAAATGTTCAACAAACATCAGAACAGAAGGGTAGAATTTTTCTGCATTAGAATATCTTCCCAACATTAGTCCTAGCATCAAAAACATTCAACTGCTCCATATATTTTTCTGCATCAAAAAGCTATATCAAGAGGCTGCAATCATGATGCCTCTATACTTATACAAGAAGCATCTATCCCTACTTCTGCCATTGAATAGAAAAATGGAAACAAGTAATTGTAACTATCAAGAAAAGTAAAAAAATTTGTTGAAATTCTTCCCAAATTTCTTAAATCTCCATTGGGGTAGAATTTGCACGAAGTCAATTTTGAGTGCAAATTAATGTTTGAACTATTTTAGGAGTTAAGGAATTCCTAAATACATCTAAAACTCTTCTGCTTGTGCTGAAAACAGCTTCGAAAACCACTATGGGGATTGGAATCGCCAAAACATTACGAGCCATCAAAGATAAAATGGGAAATCTTATGCTATTAACTTTCCACCAATTCAAAATCTCAAATTGAGTAGAATCATTATCAACCTCCTCATTCAAATACTTATCTAACTCATATTTATAGTCCCCCATTCCACTCTCAATCTTCCACATTTTCATCTCCATTTTGAACTTTTTCTTCAATATTTTTGCAAGCTCTATATCTGCTGGTGTAGCCTTTTTCCCAAGTGATGTGGCAGAAGAAGAGGACCCATGAGTAGAGGAAGAGGGTGTATTAGGAGGAGCATGAATTCTCACATAATCATCATATAAATTCTATATGGAAATTTTGACTAATTTACCCATCGATGACCTTTCAATTTTTCCATACATATCACAAAGTAAAATCTCAAGATACTTGATTTTATTTCTAGGATCAAGCATAGAAGCAACAAAAATAGAACTTTTCAAATATAGTCTTTATCAGTGTTGTCATGTCTACAAAGCCAAAATCATCAGTTTTATTAAAACATTTTTTCAAAACCACATCAATACAAGTTATATCATCCAAAAAAGTATGAGTAGTCACATACTTCGTCCTTGATACTTTCAAAGTAAGCTCATAGAAATACTGAAGAAAACCTGTCAATCTCTTAACATTTGCCAATCCGATGAACTAGGCACCCCCAGTCTTTTCAAGATCCTCCTAAAAATATCGATCCTCAATATCCACTCTATTAAATGCTCTTTCATAAACTTGTACTGTCTCCAATATCAAATATGTGGAATTCCACCTCGTTGACATCCAAGGCCAGATTCTTAGAGTTAGGACACTTCTCAATCTTAGCAAAACTTTGAAATTTTTTTATTCTTACAAGGACTGCCAAACATATTTAACTGCAACTCTAATACAATCAACAGAACCCCCATTGTGGCTTAAACCATCTTGAATAATCAAATTCATGATATGGGCAACATACCGAATATGGGTCTATTTCCCTCCCAAAAGACAGTTTTCCCGATTAGCAAACTTTATTTTCAAATATGTAACAGCCATATCAATTGCGCTAGCTTTATCAACTGTTATTATGAAAACATTGTTAATATTTCATTCAAGCAAACACATCTCCACGACTTTTCTAATATCATTTTCTCTATGACCTGACACAGGATAAAAACTTAATACTCTCTTTTATAATCTCCAATCATTACCAACAAAATGAGCCGTAACATATATAATTGACTTTTTACAAAGAAATCCAAGTTTCTGTAATTAAACAAATTCTATCAACATTTCCTTTAATTTGAGTCCTAGTTTTTTTCTTTTTCTTCGAATATAACTAATAACAATCCCTAACCACAGTGATTTTAGATGAAATCTGATATGAAGGTTAACAAATATTTATATAATGCTTAAAACTTTTTTCCCTTTACAAACTTAAAAGGAAGTTTATCTATAACGATCGTGTGACATAATGTCTCCCTAATTGCTGATTGATCAAATTTTCAAACAATTAAATTATCCTTTTTCTCATCAATATCTCCACTTTACAAAGTTAATTCAGTCTAACCAGAGGGCTTATTTGGAAAGCATGAAGCATATACTTTTAAATGACCCAATATAGTACTAGTTGAAGAAAAATTCTCTTTTCCACAATATCTACAAATACTTTTATTTTCACCTTTCTCCTTTATAAAAGGATCAAAGTGATTCAAAACCTTAGATCTTTCACAAGCTACCCTTCATTTCTTTGGTTGTTCCTCTTTTTTGGTTTCCAAGTTCACCACCATCCCTTCATTACTTGTAGTTTTGTCCTCGGGTTAAGACGCCTTAAACAAATTTGTAGAATAGTTAAAAATTGAACCAACAGAGTTAGAGAGAGAGACAGAGAGAGTTCATAAATTTAATAAAAGAAATTAACAAAGTTTAGGAACCAGATCTGAGGGAAAAAAAAGGTTAATGTAGACTCAGGAGCAAATCTTGTTTTTCTCTCTCTCTCTTCAAGTAGTAATCATAATCGAGAGGAAGGATAAGTGAAGTGAACGAAAGGAGAAGAAGCATGCGTGAAGGAACGAAAGATAGGAAAATGAAACTCTAGTGGCTTTTCGATGTTTTATTCCAACTAAAGTTAAAAATGAAAACCCTAGAATAATGGGATACACCATACACCATAGCTTTGTTAATCAGGTTTTGGGTGGGATCCGAATGAAAATTTTTATTTTGAAACTAAACTATTAATCCGAATTTTTATCGGATGAAATGATTCAATTAGCCCGATTTTTATTAACTCAAACTCAATAACCCGATTTTCTAATGATTTGGGAAATGAATATTTTGAGCAGAATAATGAACGCCTCTAGTTAGGAACAAAGAAAACAAGGGCGTAAAAAGTTTTGCGATGGAAACTTGCATTGCAAATGGGTTGACAGCGTTGCAACCTTCTTGGGTGGATATATTGACGCTGCTAGTCTTCGCAAAAGGAGCACGGAGAAATGCAACGCCGCTATGCACCACTAAACCCTTTTATACAATGGAGGCACAAAAGGGAGTCATTGATGGCTGACGCATAGTGTAATCACTAATATATGTCATCGCTGATCATTGGTGATGAATATTGTCATCGATATCTTCGTCGCAACCTTGCTTGAGTCGTTGGCGATGACTTCTGTCATTACAAAACCATATTGGCATCGCAAATTCTAATGATGTATTGGCGATGCAGAAAAAGCATCACGAATTACGTCGCCTTTTTTAATTTTTAAACTGCTTCACCCAAAAAATATATTTTAAATAAAAACACATATTTTAAATATATATAGCTGAAATATTTATTTTTGGTATATAAAAAACAAAAATAAAATAGTTCAAAACACATAATATTCAAAATATTAAATAAAAAAACATCCAAACATGATAATGCCTCAAAAGATCACAGACCATCAACATTGTCATAGAAATACATGGTAGCTACTTCAAGGGGGCTAGGGGAGAGGGCTTCAAAGGGTTAGCCTTGTGACTGGGGCTGTGTCTAAGACGGCTTAGCCTGAGAGAGAGACATATGATGGAGAACGACGTTAAGGTCTGTTCATATATTGACATTTTCGCTTGTGACACGGTCAACCATCTCAACCAGTTGAGTGGATTTCTACTTCAATTGAGCGTTTCTCTGCAAAATCTTCTCGTTCTTCCTTAACATCTCTTTGTACTATATGAGAGTTGACATTATGGACACTAAGAGGAGAGGAGTATGAACTCGATCTTTATTCTTCTCAAGCATTTCCTTGATCATCTGTAGACTGAGGACTTTAATCCTTCTCTTCTCTTTGACTCCACCTGTTATGTGCTCCCATAACTCTAGACTGTCAGCAATTGGAGTCCTTGAACTCATAGATGCCGACCCTCTCTACAAGTGCCACCTCGTACGACTCCTACAAATAAAGAAAATCACAGAGTTAGAAACTATATATATATAATAAAAATAATAAATAACACTAAAATAATTATTGAAAAATAATAAGCCCCAACCATCAGGCCGCCTCTGGGTGTGTGGACCTATCTTTTTTTTTTTTTTTTTTTTTTTTAATAGCCCATCTTGAGGTCTCAACATAGTTGGGTTTTATCTTGTGCTTCGTCATCTAGGATAAGATTAACAAAATTAAAAAATTAGTTAAATATTCATATTTCATGCACATGTCAGAAGGCAAGTTTTTTTTTTTTTTTTTATTATATCAAAATTTGAATTCGAATAATGGTGAGAGATTGTAATCATCAGATTGTCTCTTAGGCCAACAAGAATAATTCTTTCCCGATGCACATGTAGTTGTGCTCGATTTTCGAGTTCAACATTTGTGTAGTCATGGATAACACATTAAATTTTCCAAAACTTTCCACAAAGGTTGATCAACAATATGTAATATGTTCATCAATTGAATGACAAAATGTGACTCACAATCATGATTATTTGATGCTGGAAGAGCACTAAGAGTCGGTTCATTCCGGGATGAAGTTGCATGGTCCCACGGGGAAACCAAATCATTAGTAGCAGCATCGGCGACCATTCTTTGATAGAGGTTGAGTTAGTCGTAATTTGGACAGCACTGCTACATTGGTACAATAACCTCTTCATTTCCTTCTTCAGCCCTTATCCATGATTCCCCATTACAAGTCCAATTGTAGTAATCAAGCATGAATCTTTTGCTATAAAGGTGCTGCATAACTATTTCCCAATCTCGAAATTTGGTGTTCTCATCTTTTTTACATGGGCAACAAATTCTATCCCCATTCCCCTCCATGAAGACAATCTAATTCATCACTAACTCCAGAAACTCTTGCACGCCAACAGCAAATTCATCAGTCACCCCTTGGCATTTGGGTAAATTCTTATTATGCATTCAACTTCTACTTTGTCTTATTTTCTGCTATATATATAGTGCATACGAAATTAGTAATGTACAAAATATTAATTAAATTATAAAATCAAAAACGCGAGAAACTCTTGCACAATAGCAGCTAATTCATCAGTAATCCCTTGGCATCCGGGTAAATTCTTATTATGCATCCGATTTCTACATTATTTTATTTTCTCCTGTATATATAGTGTACACGAAATTAGTGATGTACAAAATGTTAATTAAATTATAAAATAAAATTAAATAGCCAATTCAATTCTAACTTAACATTAGAGGGTACTTACTTCAGTTTGGCTTCGAAAAAAGAAAACTAATTTGAAAATCACATTAATCTCAAGACCGAACACTTGTAAATCAAGAGTAAGAAAAATATATTAGCATTGAATAGAAATAATTATAATTACAAGTATTTCATGTACACTAACTTAAAAAAATTGGTTTATAACCTTCTATGTCAACCAAATTTTTCCTTGTATGATCTTAGTTGATAAAAAATCTCAATAAAATTTTCTACCCCTTATAAAAAAATTAAACAAGAGAGATAAAAAAGAAAGAGATCCATGAGATTTCATAGTGTATAGTAACAAAAGAGACCGGGGCGGTTGGGTATATATTTACAGTCCGTTTTTCATCTTCTAAGCTTGACATTGTTATATTTCGATATCGATTCAAGATCTGTGAAGAACTTTCCTTAATAGATGTGAAAAAGGGAAAAAATAAAAAAGAAAGAAAGAAATAAAGTAATTGACCACAGGTAATGGGGTTTGGATTTCATTTACTTTTTATTAACTTTCTCAAAGATTTTCTATAAATAAATATAAGATAATGTAGGTTTCAGCAACATTCATGAGATATAAAATGAAAGTATCTACACCTCAATTTTCTCTGACTGAACAAGTTGCACGCCTTCACCATCAACTGCACATGATGATTGCTTTTCTGGACTATGAGATGCAAACAAGGCATCCAATTCATCAGCCTTAGGAACAAGAAAAATAAAGCCTAAAGTAAGAGTTCTCAAAATATTTCT
Source organism: Dillenia turbinata (assembly GCA_037126225.1). Taxonomy (NCBI): domain Eukaryota; kingdom Viridiplantae; phylum Streptophyta; class Magnoliopsida; order Dilleniales; family Dilleniaceae; genus Dillenia; species Dillenia turbinata. The sequence goes on along the minus strand of JBAMMX010000014.1, from coordinate 7,406,493 downwards.
AATCAGTAGGGCCAACCATAGATTCTTAAAGTCTATTCTTGTGACATGTAGGAGATGAAGAACCAGACCTCCGCCCCACTTTGAAGAGACCGATCCAAGGCTATCTATACACATTAGCAATGCAAAGAACGTGCCTTCAACCCCCGGAGGACAAAGTTGACTACTTAATACCATCATTGGGGTCCATCTGATTCTGCTAACAATTCGTGAGACACACTCTTCTGTGATAACAAAGACATAATCGGGTATTCCAAGTGCTAAATTCCATCTAAGGACAAAGATTACGTCAAGCATTCCAGAGAGGGCATAAAGGAGTTGAGCAAAAAAGAGTAGGTTTCTAAATGGGAGATCTTTAAGTTTTTTTTGATAAATTAGAACCCCTATTATAGATGCCATTGCACCAATTGCATATATGATCCCAATAAACTCCTGCAAAGGAAAAAATGACATGATTGTAAGGGCTCAACTCTTAGATGTACGTGGGGGAAAGAGAGAGAGAGAGATAGTGAGAGGGGTCCAAGGGGACGACTTAATGGCCACAGCCCCTCCTCCAAGTGTTTCAGAATTTAAATCTCGACTAATAAGAGAGAGAGAGAAAGGGAATATTTTAGAAGAGAAACCTGAGAAAATGCAGGACCAGCATTTGGGTTTGTATACCAATAAAATTGGCCTTCATGAGTACTTATGCTGAAAGCCAATGACAAGTACATGTATAGTGATGGCTGCCATATCCGAGGGCACCTTATGGCTCTGAGCATATCCCCAATTGCGCCACCAACCTTTTCCATGGCCTAAGAAATAAATAGACCAAAAGACACCCAATATTAAGTACAAGCTTCTTACATATCTCGATAATTTTTATTGTCAAAGATGGCAATCAAATTTCTGCCTTGTATTTAACCATCTTTCTTATATAATCAACAGTAAATCATCGATGTATATCAATCTTAATACTAGTTTCAGTCATTAACTTTCCAATGTACACTTGTAACATTTTTGTACATGAGTGATAGCTCATAAGCATACTCAACTTGCAAATATTAATCAATCTTGAGGCTTCTCACAGCTATTTTCCAATGACAAAAGTATCTCTCTTTTGCCCCTTCTGTTTATTGAGCCGGAGCAGATTGCATTAAAATCTAGAAGTTTGTCCATGAAATATGTGCAGGCCTAGAGTAGTTGTCATAATAAAATAGATCTCTCTCTCTCTCTCTCTGTCTCTCCCCCCCCCCCACCTCTGGGAACATGACAAGTTGCGCGCAAAATGCGGCCACGAACTCAAGAAAATTGAAATAAAAGATGACCAGACCCTTCAATTTATGTGTGTCTGGTGGAGGTTGCTTTTGAAAGTGCAATAGCTGTCTTAATAATTTTAAACATTATCGTCTTGGGATTATCCAATTTAAAACGGGACATTATCACTTATTTCAAAATTTTTTCTTACATGAACAAGCAAGACGCGCCAATGAAAAATTCTTCTTAATTTGTCATTAATTATGTATCTTTCAAATTTCAGGAGAGATTATTGCTAAACTATTATTAGAAAAACTGACCTTGTGCTTGTTCTCAGATTGGGGATGTACCGTTGTTCTGGTCTCATAAATGAAAAACCCAAGTGCCATCACTGCTGCCGGTGGAATTGCTAAAATCGCCAATGCTCCCTACATGGGAAATTAATGGAAGTAAATAGTCTAGACATAAAATATAGACAGGTAAAGCCTTATTTGGAAATTTAATGTGGACCAAAGACCTTTTTCAAAAACGGAAAGTTGGTTTGAGGCCTTGGATTAATCAAAACATTTTGTTTCTAACATCTTCATGCCATAAATCAATCTCAAAATTGGATATTAGAGAGAGAGAGAACCTTAGGTCCAAGTTTATGCACAAAAAGTCCACTAGTGGAGTACCCAACCAAAGCACCAACAGATGTGCAAAACCCACAAAGGCTTTGCAAGTCAGCAGCCAAAGCCCTATTCTCAATACTACTTTTAGCAATGCAAGCATCAATGATCACATCGGCAATGGCGACTCCAGCCACCACCCCCATCAGGCAAGCCAAAGCCAATCCTACTTGCAACTTCAAACTACTTGCAATAAGAGCTGAAACCAATCCCATAATGCCGGCCAACACAAAATATGGCCTCCTCCTATACCCTTTAATAGGCACAACATCTGTGAGGAGTCCCCATATAGGCTTCAATATCAGCGGCACAGAATATAAGCCTATAAACACTTGAACCGTTGATGGTTGCACTTTTTGTACGTCTTTCCAGTAGTAATCTGACACCACTCTGAAATATGATCCTGCAAAGCCCTGGCTGAAGCCATATACAATGAAGACCCCTACTATGAAGCTTGGATTTAGATTGTTCCCGAGCATTTGAAGCCATTGGAGTGGTTGGAGGAGGAGAGCGATGGGATTGATGATCAATATATTGTTCATGCATTTTGTGGGGGAGTCTTCCTGAAGGGTATCCGTCTCTTTTGTTGGGGTTGCTGAAGGTGGGTTTTCCGACAGATCCTTGGGTTTTCCGAGTAGTTCCTCTGTTTCTAAGGAGGTCATCATCTTCGTCTTTGTTTGCTTGTTTGTTTAGTTTGATTGGGAGAACAAAGGGGTTTTAGATCTGAAGAGATGGCGGATGGAATGGGGGAAAGACATTATTGAATGTGTTGACTTGTTGACGGATGCATAGAAAAATTAGTAAATGTCCATGCTTAGCACATCTTCGGTTTAAGAATTCGCTTAATAATGGCAAGCTAGCTTATTATATTCTAAGGTTTCACAGCCTCCTTTGAAACAGTTGTACCTAATAAATAATTTTTAATATATATATATATATATATTTAATAAAAGAAGCATACATCTCAGATTATAGAATTGGGAATAATTCTTTTTATGCAACTAAAGCTGATACAATAAAGAATACCTTTTCCCATAGAATCACTAAATAAGCTTAACCAATATTAATTTACTAATTAATATATACTTACTAATTTACTAATTAAAGTAAATTAGTAAATTGAAATTGTAATTAAGCAGTTCACATGACAACCATAGACTATTATCCAATATTTTTTATTTTTATTTTCTAAATATTTTTAAAAAAAAATTGTCAAAATTTATCACATTTTTCCTACAAAAATTTAAATATGTATACATATGTATATATATTTATCTAAACTTCTAGCTCAGATATTATAGTTAAGTTAGCATAAATGTCAGCTAGCAGTCTGATTTGCTTGCCTATAAACTGGATTTGCTTTTTTCCAACTCAAGGCAATTTGAGAAAAATTTAAATTATTATTATTATTATTATTATTATTTGCTAAAGAGAAAAACTTTAAACAATGGTGTTTGCTAGTTTTAAGCAATTTTTTAAGGACACCAGTTGACCCTATGGGATTAAATATGACAGCTAATCTCATACTGAAAAAAAAAATGGATCTTTGCTTTGAATTGCTCCCTCCTTCACTTCTAGCCTGACCCAGAATAATATTCACTTAGAACTCAAAGTTGACTCCTTTGTACATATAAAATGATCGAAAGCCATGTTTTTGTTTTTTTTTTTATTGAGTGAGATTTTAAAATTATAAATTTAATCAATCTCATAAATAAATTAAAGATTACTCAATGGGGGAAGAATAGAAAGAATAATATTCACTAAGAATTACTCAAAATTGACTCCTTCTTTATACATATAAAATGATTCAAAGCAATGGGTTTTTTTTTTTTTTTTTTTAAGTCAGGTTTTAAAAGTATAAATTTAATTGATCACATAAATAAATTAAAGATTACTCAATGGGGGTAGAATTAATTTCTTTCTTTGAGATATTAGATTCCATTTGAATATAAAATTTTAAGAATCAATGAATTATATCTCAATTAATATTTTCTCTTTTCTTTCAAAAATCTCAGATTCGATTCTTTCTTCTTGTATGTATCAAAATTTTAAATTTTAAGAAAAAAAAACTTTTATAAATTTATAAAACCTGATGTTAGACAAGTCTATTTAACTCAGAAGGCATTAATGAAATCTCCCGAAACATATGATTATCTTTTAGCTCTTTCACAGTGTGACCATTGACTTTAATAATATTCAATACAATTATTTCATTTTTGGTCAATGGTTTTGGAAACATTCCACTTAGTCTTCCATGAAAAGACAATTTATCTAATTTTCAACACAAATATTTCATTTTCACAAGGATGAATTCTTGATTACTGGGCTAGGAATCATTCTAACCCATGTTTCATTCTTGCTTGAAAATATAATTTATTTAATTTCTGCTTTAAGTTGAATGATTCAATACCTAGATATCGATTTTACCTGTTCAAAATATATTTAAGGTAATCGCTTTGAGGTAATAGATTTGGCAAAACTTTGTGATATATACATGAGATAATTTCGATTAGTTTTTCAAAAATTTAGCATCTTTTAGTTTAATAATATTGGATCATAAAAAGTCGACAAAATAATTATATGATCTCTACCAATCAAACTTATAGAAGTTCCAAACGGGTTATTTTTCAAAATATTGGGAAATGAGACCCAATTTATTAAAATATTGAAATTTTTATTTGTATTTCAAAATTATTGAAATTGATATGGTGAAAATCGATTTTGAAATCCATTTTCACGAAATCAAATTCAGATCTACCTATCTTCTTGCCCAACCAATAAAAAAAACATTATGAAATCAATTTTCCAGAAATCAACTTTAAAGTCAATTTTGTAAATAGTGACCCTTACCTTTTTTTTTTTTAATTTTCTATAGTAAATTGTTTCAATTTCTGAAATGCAAAAAATCGACTAATTTTTCTTTTTAATTTTTTTTTTACATTCAAGAAATTGAAATTGATTTTGTTAAAAAAAAAAAGAATTGAGAAATTAATAATAAATTAAAAAATTGGAATGAAATCAATTTAAGAAATTGAAATCGATTTTACAAAAATTTAAATTAATAAAAGTTGATTTTCCAGAAATCGACATTTGACTATTTTTTAAAATTTTTTTAGTGAATTGTTTCAATTTTCAGGAAACAATCAATGATAAATTAATATTCGAGAAATTGAATTAATTAAAAAGAAATAAACAAATTTGATAAACAAATGAAAAATATATACATAGATAATAAAGTTAAGTTATATACAAATATACACACATATATAGGTTTTAGGGTCTTCACTAACAATCAAAATTTCTACCGGCTATGTTCTTGCTAGTAAAGGTCTATACCAATGGCCCAACGAAGGCTCGCAAGGTCTGGCTACTGGCATAGGTGCATATCTATGCTGACAGTCACCTCGCCGCTGGCATAAGGCGAGATATTTGCTATGCGTTGGTAAAAATCTATAAAAATCATGTTTTTGTCACTACAATCCGTACGTGAAAATCATATATCATGTATATTATTTTCTAATATTATTAATAATTAAAATAATAAATGTAATTAAATTGTTAATAAAGATGCTTTTTAAAAAAATAAGTTTTAAAACATTAATACATCGTGCGATTATATCCAAGGCGTGGAGTTATATACAAAATCATTACAAAATCAAGTCATATTCTAAATTCAAGTTATTATAAATTATAAAAAAAACAGAACAATTTGGATAACCATAAAACTTCCCTAATCCAAATTGAAGAAGGTCATGGCTTGGCAAAAGTCTATAATAAAAGTTTTCTTCTACATGCCAATCACTTTTAACCTAAAGATGTAACAATTCAGACAATCATAAAGCTTCTATAATCCAACTCTTGATCAAACAGGATCAATGATAAGAAGATAGAGTGAGAGAATTGTGACATCAATTCTAACCAAATTGTCTGCTACCATTCAAATCCCACATGTGATCAATCAAACACAATGAGGCACACAAATTCTGGTTAAATCAATTAAGTTCTATTTATTGAACAAACCCTTTAATTAATTCATTGAACACAGAGCTAAGAGATTATTCACTACACTGACAAAATAGTAAAGGAGACAATAGAACTGCAAAGTCAACTTATTTTTCCATCAAATTTTCTGCAACTTCTCTTTCGTGTTTTATTTGGGATGGAAAAAGGGGGGAAAAAAATCGTGTTAGAAGTCAAAGAACAAACAAGCAAGAGGGTAAGATATACACCATGCACTCCTATAACCTCGAGATGCTCCCTTAGAACCTTGTTGCAGCTAAATGTCTAACTGAAGCAACAACATGTCTGAGAAAATCATCTTTTACTCATTCCAGTATGCTGACTCACAATATGTTTAGTACAGGATACTAGTTCAATGATCATAAAAAATTATTTGGTGGTTAAAGCATTCCACTAAGTATGTGAGGGTCGAGAACCAACATGCCTTCCCCTTTTTATTAAGAAGAGGCTCTGCTTCCACTAAGATGTGTTCAAATGACCAAAGAGGTTCATATAAAAATATTACTACCTTCACAATTCAGAAGTCAAAAAATTTATAATGCAATGGTTGCAATTTGAGCACTACCTCCAAAATCTTTTAGAGGTTCCCAAATAATAAATTATGTAGACTAATAAGCTTTAACTCAAGTGGTATCACTCTCCCTCCTCTTGTAATAGATTCAGGTTCAAATTTCCCTATATATCAAAAAAAATAATAATAAATTATATAGGAGGGACTGAATTCTTGTTAAAGGATGGTTTTGTTTACTTTTATAGTTGCTTTGCCTGTGCAAAGCAAGGTTTTTGTTGGACCTATATTTGGTGGGAAAAAAAAAGGCATGTAAACTTCTATCCATATAAAGTGGTTCTATTACCGATGTGGATTGGTTTAACTAGATGTGGGGTTGAGTATCTTTAAGTACGATCAAGATTCGACTTAAGCATGACTGAGGTTCGACTCCCGCTAGGAGTATCAGGCCCTCATGTATACGAAACGTTCCCATTGGGAGACCCGCCCTCCAAAAGAAGCCAAGAATCACCAATGCCAGCGGCTTTACCGGCTGCTAGTAAAGGTGACCACTAGCGAAGGACATTTTCTTGTAGTGTAAATTCCACAAAGAGAAGGCCCAACATTTCCGGGGGCTGACTTGTGCTTGGGTTGGGAGCCAGTTCTATAAGATTGTTGTATAGTTTTATCGAGAGTGAATATCACTGTCTCGGACTCCATATTTTGAGGTAATCTACTATGATACTAGTGGTACACTTCCCCACGTGGAGGCACATTGGATAAAGGGTCATCAATAGTAATGTTGAATGGAGGTGTAGAAGGATTAAATATCAGATATGAAGAGTCAAAAGATATTTGTGTCGCATTTCCTCATCTGTCTATTCAGATGTGGACGAATGACCCGTATAGTCCAGTTGTGCAGAGGTCGAAGACCAATCATCACCAAAAACTCTGAATGTATGAGATGCTAAATCTCTAAGCTGGATAGTTCAAGCATTAAATGCATCCAAGGCCAACATATTGCTGGTAATATGGTAAATGTATCTGAATGATAGACCCAAAAATCACTGAAAAAAAAGAACATGGTAGAAATAGTTAAGATATTTAGATTTACAATAATCTCTAACTGCAATGCTATAGGGCAAAAATTGGTTAAATAATGATGTGTCAGATTGTCCATGTATGTCTGTGTGATGATGCGATACCATGATATGTAGTCGGAGTCATCATCACATAACCGTAGAACATGTCTCCATAGACAATATACTCTTAACAGTCCTCCCATCTTCATATATGGGTTGTATGAGTGATTATCCGACCCACTCTCCCATACCGATCGATTTGATACAATCTAATCTAGTATTGGCATCGACCGATACACCTTGCTAAATACCAAACTGTCTAAACACTCTCTCCGAAAGATAGTACTCAACAAGCTCAAAGCTAATGAGCGGGAAAAATACATGCCAAATGTCCTGACCTTGTAGACAATAAGGCGTCAACACATATAAATTCAATTCCAAGTATGGTATCTAGGCGAACTGAAAATGAAAATATGAAATGTCAATTAGACATATAGTAATAAACTTAATATGAGAATGCATTACGATATGATATCATGCACATAGTAAGTTAACTTATCTCATCCTCTCTCATGCGATCATCTGATCTCTATAACTTCGAAGAACACATTGTTCCATGACAGCAAAGCTACGCGAAATATTCCATCTATTTCGAAATATCCCAAAGTAGATAAGATATGACATAAAAATGATAATAAAAACTATACATTGTTAGTTGTCAATGTAACTTACAGTAATTCTTTTAACCTGCTCAGCAAGTTGGATCCACTTGACATCGAATTAGTGATAAGGCACCTCACTGGTGTGAATATAGGCAATCTCTCCTAGGTTCAAAACTGGTTACAAATGAAAAAAAAAATGAAGTTCTTGGAATTTATTAGATGCACAAGCACACAGTAGAAGCATGATGATAATTTTCAGAAATTTAAATAGTTCAATTTTGGGTAAATACCTCGATGCGTAGGATCTTCAAAATCAAGCGAACCATGAACCGCGAACCGCGAAATATCCCTCGAACAATTGCATGGTTGGGATAGTGATCACGAGGTTAATTGAACCACTATCACGGATCCATGACACCTCAACCCTAAGTCCGGTGAATCCAATGACAGGAAAAATTTTCCTACGCGAAAATTTTTCAATCCCTCAAATGATCTCACTTTTGAGAACTTGTATTTTTTCCTCTCTCAAGAAAACAATTCTCTGATTGTTTTCAATGTTCTCTAAAAAATTGTCTTCAATGTTCCAATCCCCAAAGAGGTTAACTCATGTTGGGAGAAAGAGAGAGTATTTTTGGGGGAAGTAATAGGTGGTTAAGTGATAATGAGATCATGTGGATAATGGAGTTTAACCCATTATCAATAAATTCAATTTTAAATTAAATTGAATTATTTCCAATAATGCCCCAACATGGGCATACAAACCAATAACTTTCACTTGCACATGATGGCATTTTTATGTCCGTCACAAAATCACAACTCATGTGATATTTCACATCACCCTATTAGACTTTTATATAGGATTGAGCGTTATGCAATTGGCGAATACACCTGCAAGTAAAGACTTCTCGATACACCTATTAGGATGATCGAGGAGTCATTGTTAATACCAAAAAGAACTCGTTGTACCCCATATCTAATATAATTACATCCATCGAGTTACTTCCCTCATCGAAAGTGATCCCCAATCATTACTCGACTGTGTATTCACTATTACATTTGAATCCCAACATAGATAAATATAACAAGCCGGCCAGTGAATACTACACAATGATGTAATGTCGATTGGTTTTCCTTTTCCCAAATTCAAATCTATTAGTCTCAATTCAGCTGCTTTCTTAGACCTACCCCTTAGACCTCAATTTATCTTTTGTGTCATAGGTGAACAAACTAAAATAGCAAACACTGAACCAAAACTTTTAGAAATAGCCGAAAGTAGTAAAGGTACAAGAGATCCTACCCAATGGATGGATCTCGGGTCTCACACAATGGAAACATGGATCAAGATCAAATCGTTGTCCATGTAATATGGTTCCCACTATCCCTAATCATCTTATCACATGCGGTATGAAATACGTGTGACATTGTTATTCCCACATCTCTCAAAAGAATATATATCAGATTTATCTAATATTGTGCAGATATGGAACTCAATCTATACTTAAAACTTTACCCAGAGATTTCAGAGAGAATATCTCAGAAACAATATCACAAATCGTAGGTGATATCTAAGATCTCATACCTGACTACTTACAGGCAATATGGATGTAGATATGTTCATGTCGGTCATATCGCATATGACCTCATCCTGAATACATATCAGGGCGATTTATGTTTTAGTAGGACCACTCTCAAAATTTTTTACAACTAGAAACCGTCCTATCCCCACCCACTCAGAGTTGGAGGTGGTTACTCGTGTGAGAGAGTCGACCACGCTTGCTTGATATATTTTTTATCTCAACATATCACAGAATATATGACAATAAACTAGTACAACAAATAAGTGACTGAATCATGCACACATGTCATATATATACAAAACAATAAGTATCATCTGTATGTAGTGAGAAATGTCAAGATATACGTAAACCCAATGATTCCTATATCTCATAAAGGAATCTCTCGCAATGGATTTAGAGAAGGGATCAGTCACCATGCTATGTAGAAGCGTACTTAATTGTCACTTCACCCTTCTCGATGATATCTCTCACAAAATGGTATTAGGTATCAATGTGTTTCTCATAAATTGGTATTAGGTATCAATATCTTTGGATCTACTATGATACTTAGGGTTTCGAGTGTTGTCAATGACGGCCTAATTTTCACAATAAATCATCACTGATTTCCCACTATTTGCTATAACTCCTAAGTCATCCGGAAATCTTCAAAACCAAACACTCTCCTGAACTGCTGATGAGCATGCCACAAGTTCAACATCTATCGTAAATAGAGATACACAGGTTTCTCACAAAACTTAATGACGATTTGCTTTTATCCATATCTTCACTTCAGTCGGCGTCTGAATACCCAACGAGACGCAAATCACCTCCTCCGTAACATAAGAAGAGGTTCGTAGTTCTCTCAAGATATCTATAAATCCTTTTCACTGCTTTTCAGTGATCCCTTTTAGGATTCAATTGATACCTACTCACTAGACTGACTACAAAATAAACGTCTGGTCATGTACGCAACACTGCATACATCAGACTACCCACTGCACTATAACAAAGGATTCTACTTATCTCCCTTATCATTTCCTGAGTTTTATGACATATGTCAAAACTTAGACTTTAACCTTTAACGATAAGAGCATCTTTGGGGTTGCGATCGTTTTTTGTGAAACACTCGAGAACTCCCCTGATGTAGGATTCCTGTGAAAGAGTAAACTGTCTCGAGCGATCCTTTTGGATCTTAACTCCGAGGAAGTACTGAGCGTCACTCATGTCCTTTATATCAAGACTCGACAATAACCACATTACCATGGTCATCAGATATTCTTTGTTGTTTCCAATCAACAGAATGTCATTCACACACAAGGATATGATCATAAAAGAGTCAGAAGAGCGTATAAGGTACATGCAATGATCCTCCTTGATCATCACGAAACTGTAAAATATCACCTCCTTGTGAGATCTCAAGTGCAACTGCTTGGATTGATGATTAAATCGTATATCGATTTTCGAAGTCGACAGATCTTATTATCTTAATCTACAGGAATAAATCTAGATGGTTGTTCCATATAGATCTCTTTATCCGAACTTCATCTCAGGATAACAGTCTCAATATCCTCACTCCAGATCCATGTCCGCGACAATTGTTAAAAATAAACGGATCGAGACAATCTCGTCCTTAGTCTGAGTGTAATTCTTGATTATCAGACGGGTCTTATACCTCTCCACCGATCTGTTGGCCTTTCTCTTGATCTTAAGAACTCACTTGTTCTTAATAACCTTTCTATCCTCAGGCAAATCAACTAAGTCTCAGATCATTTTGATTTCCATTGAATCCATCTCTTTATCCATGGACTTCAACCAACGGTTCGTTACAAAACCTGCGGGAGCCATCTGGACTATTTTGGGTTCCTCATCATCCTCTGAAGTCACAATGAGGTTGTTACCCTCAAAAGAGAAATGACGTTTTAAGTACATATCCACGAATGCTCCTACAAGAAGAAGGGAACCTCTTTACCTCTAGATGAATAGCTCCCACTAGGACCAAGATCCATAACGGGTTCTTGGGTCTTGCCACTAGGTTCAGCTAAGCCACTAGGCTCATCCATCTCTCAGAAGGTTAAGTCCCGATCGATTTCAACTCTCTTAGGGAAATCATTTGCAAAAAATACGACATCACGAGGCTCAAAGATACATTCCTTTTCTTGTGAGCCTAACTTGCCATGTGGATGCGAGAAATCATGAACATACGCGGCACAAACCCATAACCTCAAGTGGCTAAGGTCAAGCTGCCTCCCAATCCTAAACTCATATGGGGTACTGATTGCGGACTTTGATAAAACACAGATGAGAATATAGACTGTAGTCAATAATGCATCTTAGTATCTCACAAAGATACATTCCTTTTCTTGTTAGCCTAACTTGCCATGTGGATACGAGAAATCGTGAACATACGCGGCACAAACCCATAACCTTAAGTAGCTAAGGTCAGGCTGCCTCCCAATCCTAAACTCATATGGGTTACTGATTGCGGACTTTGATAAAACACGGATGAGAATATAGGTTGTAGTCAATAATGCATCTCTCCAATAAGAAACGAGCAAAATTGGCCTACGCCATCATAGAGCTCACCATCTCCAACAGGATCCTATTTCTTCTCTCGAGTACTCTACTCTATTGAGTAGCAGAAATAGTCAGCTATCTTGTAATACTCTTCTCGAAACAAAGTTCATCAGACAAATACTCACGCCCTCGATCGGTTTTGAGAGTCTTCACTCTCACGTCTAACTAATTCTCAACTTCACTAATAAATCTCTTGAAACATTCCAATATATCAGACTTGCGGGAGATCAAATAGACATAACCGAAACGTGTGTAATTGTCTATGGACGTAATAGAGTACACAACTCTATTTCGGGCTCTCATTTACATAGGCCATAAATATTGGAATGGATCAATTGTAATGGAGTCTCAGCTCTCATTGCCTTGCCTAATGGTTTTCATATAATTTTGCCACCCAGGAAAAACTCACATATGAGTAACTCGACTCTGGTTAGCGGGTCTGACAGACCACTCGCTGCTAAACAGTTCATCATCTCTCGCCCTATGAGGATAACAAGAAACACCATTATAAGAATTCACATCCAGTGTATATAGTCCATCATGGACTAAATCAGAACAAATTAAAGAACTTGTCATAACGAATAGAAACTCGAAAATTTCCAAATAACAAAGTATATCCTAGGCTGATATCAAATTATGTCGAATATCTGAAGCGTAAAGGTCTGGCCACTTTGCAACTCCAACTTGCAAGTGTCACTCTCTCTGATGACGAAAACACTCTATTCCCTACGTAAATCCTCTTACCTGAGGACTCACTAGGTGGAACTCAAGATACGTGCTCCTGTCTCGAGCTACATGGTCGGTGGCTCATGAGTTTAGAATCCACAAAGGAGAGAAAAACAGTGAGCATCTAAAACCACGTAAAGAAGAAAGAGATAACTTCCGCTCATCACATAAGCGAAATGACCAAATCTACTACAGATATAGCACTACATCTTGGTCTTATCTAACTCCTTTTTGCACTTTAATACTTTGTTGTCGGATTTCTTAAATGGTTTCTTCTTACCTGAACCTCAAGTCTTTTCTCACACTTACACTATTCGTGTTAGGTGCCACGAGAGTCCTTGCTCAACTATATTGCATAAGCATGACTCGAGTTTAGCCTAATCACCTCCAGACACTCTTACTTGAACTCACAATGTATATTTACATTAGCTAAAGTACGAATACTCTCGTCGTATATGAGATAGGTTTTCATGATCTCATATGAATTAGGTAAAGACTGGATCACATCCAGTACTTAAAAACACATTCATAATGGGCTCTTCCACATTCCCCAACTCAGCGATCATACTCGATATTTGTGTTAAATATACATCGTTGTATGATCAGCTTTTTTCTCATAAGTTATTAAACTTATAAGTCAGCATTCTCATCTCAGGAGTCATAAAAGCACCACAATTCTCTTTTTAGGGTGAACCAAACTGATATAGCCATAAGATATTACTCATCGATCGGGATAAATTTATCGTGCATGTTTTTCAGGAGAATTGTCCTAACTTGACCATCCTTCCTCTTCCATACACGTAACGCCTCCTAATCTCGTCTCCTTAAAGTGTGGTACCCTCCTCGGAGTCCACCATCTCATATCTCAGAATCTCAGATAGATTTTACTCCACGAGAACAAACTAAATCTACTGGTATAAAATCTCGTAGTCATCACCATTCAGTTTATCCCCTTGCAAAGATCCAATACGACAATCTTTGAAGCAGTTTTAGAGACAACAGTGACTTGTGATGCTTATTTTCATAATTTTGTGCACCCTTCGAATCAACAGATCTAAAATGATTCGAGTATAGACCCCAAAGAGAGAGCGTATGAGTCGATGGACACCATACACCACAACCCGGAATCGCATCTTACCATTTGAACTTGAACTCGACACACAAAAACCCATAAAAAGTCACAAATAATAGCATGGGACCCTCAGAAAATTGGAAAAATCCAACCCAGAATGACCTGACATGCCGCCGAAGGTCCCACATGTCGTGACACGCCTACGGTGGCCCTGCATGTGTCGACTACATGGTGGTGGGCACTTGCACGCGCCAATATTGATTTATATATAAAATTTGATAAGTCCAGGTGCCATAGTGCTTTACAGCGTAATGGTCAAGACTACGCAGTGTTCCATTTGGTCTCGGGTTCAAATCAGCATGAGGTCAGTTTTTAGATTTTTTTCCCTTAAATATGGTTGATGGCCTTCATTCACCAATGCATCTATCCGCACGTGTATGCACGCGCCAGTCAGGTCTGGCATCTCCTTCTTCGCTCGAAAGTGCCAGAAAACTCATTTCCAATCTGTTTTTTACGCTGATTTTGAACCAAAAATACAATTAAACATCCTCCAAACATCCTTAACTTGATTTTCCCTTAAATATGGTTGATGGCCTTCACTCACCAACGCATCTATCCGCACGTGTATGCACGCGCCAGTCGGGTCTGGCATCTCCTTCTTCGCTCGAAAGTGCCGGAAAACTCATTTCCAATCTGTGTTTTTACGCTGATTTCGAACCAAAAATGCAATTAAAGATCCTCCAAACATCCTTAACTTGATTTTTGGGAGATTCACGCCCTAATCTCGGCAAATCAAATATTCGAAGTTTTGGCCCTTCACGGCCATTTTTGAAACTCGTTTTCCGACAACCTTTGATCACAATTAATATATGCAAAATGTAAATCAACACACGTAAAACATATTTATACCAATTTTATAGATCAATTCATCCTAAATCTCAACGAATTTAAGATCTATGGGTTTGGTCACCATTTAGGCTGAAAATTTCAACCCAACATTTCATACCCTAAATGTGTTCAAAAAAATGAACAAAAAATATTTTTGTGATCTACAAGTGATGGGTAATATCATGGTATGATCGGATTCACGAAATTCATCCATTATCCGAATTCTAAATGTTATACCTTATGCATTTTATGTCCAAAAATTTTGAAATTTATTTTTAATAATTCCAACTAGGTCTGATACCAATGTTGGAATTTATTAGATACACAAGCACACAGCAAAAGCATGATAATAATTTTTGGAAATTTAAATAGTTCAATTTTGGGTAAATACCTCGATGTGTAAGATCTTCAAAATCAAGCGTACCACGAACCATGAAATATTCCTTGAACAATTGCACGGTCGGGATGGTGATTACGAGGTTAATCGAACCACCACCATAAATCCATGATATCTCAACCCTATGTCCGGTGAATCCAATGACGAAAGAAATTTTCCTACGCGAAAATTTTTCAATCCCTCAAATGATCTCACTCTTGAGAACTTGTATTTTTTTCTCTCTCAAGGAAACAATTCTCTCATTGTTTTCAATGTTCTCTAAAAAATTGTCTTCAATGTTCCAATCCTCAAAGAGGTTAACTCATGTTGGGAGAAAGAGAAAGATATTTTTGGAGAAGCAATAGGTGGTTAAGTGATAATGTGATCATATGGATAATGGGGTTTAACCCATTATCAATAAATTCAATTTTAAATTAAATTGAATTATTTCCAATAATGCCCCTACATTAGCATACAAACCGATAGAAGTTAAAGATGAACTATACATATAAGAAAGAAAACAAATTTTCAAATATTAGTATGATACTTATAGAAATAGAAATAGTTTCGTAATCTGTTTTACTCCAACAATAGACCCCCAGCACAAAGTTCTGTATAGTGTAGCCATAACTACACTGCTCCAACTAAACTGACCGAGCAATGTACGGATGTAACCCTAAAAAAAAAAAATTAAAAAAAGCATATTGCACTAATTATTTCCAAACATAACCCAGAATGGTCGAATGTTGAGCACTCGACCAATATTCGTCAAGTGTTGACCACTCGACAAATTCGAAGACCCGCACCTGGGTAGCAGTAGGGCAGCCTGTCATGGATGGCGTTTCCAGTGGCAATTGGAGGGCTGAACTTCAACTCGATTCTCGTCAGCGTATTGTCAACAAGATGTATGTATTCTTCTCCATCTCTATTTCAATTGGTTTTTTTTTTTTGAAAATTTGAATTCAAATAATGAATTTCAATTGGGTAGAATGGACACTTTGAAGAGGCATCTTCCCTTTTCTGTCAATGAGGGATTGCATGAGCTTAAGAAGACTGTTATTCAGTTTGAGGGTGGTTAGGGTTTCGGCCATGAGAGAGTAGAAGGGAAGAGAAGATGGAGAAAGAAGAGGTGGGGTTAGGGTTAGGCACGAATTCATCGAGTGTTGAACACTTGACCAACTTAGATTACATTTGGAAATAATTTGCCCAATAGGTTGTTTTAGAATTTTTTTTTTTATCTTTAGGGTTACATCCGTACATTGCTCTAAACTAACCAACTACTTCTATATCTTGTAGTAGCTCTAAATACATTATATTCACCTTGAACCCAAACTTGTCTCCCAGTAGGTTGCCCAACAACTGCATAATGAGCCCTCATTCATGAAACGAGATTGTTGTCCATTCAGAGTCAGAGTGTAGGGACTACATATTCAGAATAGTCGTAATGGTCTTTATCTTCAGTCAGTCTTTATCACAGTCCTCGAGTTGGGGAATGAAACCCATAAGGTCGAGACAAACTTCTTGCCACTTAACCATGTTGCGCTACACATCAATGCTGGTGATTGATTGTCCATCTATAGGTAATCTTCATAGGATCTCAATGTCCCGTAACGTAACAGTGGCCTCACCCACAAAAAGATAGAAAGTATGTGTCTCCTATCTCTATCTCTCAACCAAGCTGTAATAAGAGCATGGTTAAGGTGTATGTAACCAAACCAATACACCCCATAAAAACCGACACGTAGTAGGATATGTGTACACAAAGATCTAATGGCCATGCAAACCAAAATCCGTGATTTAAATGGTGGATATCCAATGAAGTATTACTCCCACTGTCCCAAATACTCTGTGAGACCCTAAAATCCTAAAACTCTAAAACCCTAGTATCAAGACAAATATTCTCATGTTAAAAAAACCTAAATGTAATACTATAGGAAAGAAGACTATTTTTTTTCTTTTTACTTTAATTTAGAAATAATTAATGGAGCAAACTATTATAGAAAATTTTTAATTTTTAAAAAATTTTGGAGATCTATTCATGAACCACCAATTTTAAAAAATCATAATTTTGGTATTAATGCATTAAATATGAGAGTTTGACGCCCTATTATTTATTCATAACTTGAAATTAAAAAACTTTGAATTTGATTTTTATTGATTAGATTTCATGTGTCTTCCTTTCCCTTTAACCCTTTGTTGGAATTTAAGTTCTCATGCGCAGTAGAAAGCAAACAATAATTTTTTAAAAATAAAAGTGGATCGGGTATAGGGTATGTACTTCAATGTGTAGAGTCTTCAAAAATCGATCGAATCGTTTGACATATCCCTCGATCGGATCTTGCAATCGGGATGGTGATCACAAGATTAATCGAACCACTACCATAATGTCACGATACCTCAACCCATAATCCGATGATAACAACGACAGAAGAAATTTTTCTACGCGAAAATTTTTCGTTCTCTCGATCGATTTCTCACTCTAAAAGAAATTCTCTCAAAAGCTTTTCTCTCCAAAACCCTACATGGCTTCATTACTCACAGAATGCAAGAATGGGGAGATTAGTCTCCATCCGTAATTGTAATACACTAATGGTGGAGAGAATAAATGAGAATAATAATAGGGTAGTTATGGGTTAGTGGAAGTTATCCCACTAACCCCACACAATTACCCAAAATGCGCCTCTAGGGCATTATAAACCAACATCTCCCACTTACACTTGAGAACATTTTGCGTCCGTCAGAAGATCACAACTCTTGCGATCTTTTTCACATCACCCTACTGGATTTGCATACAAGATTGGGTGTCGTGCAACCGGTACACCTATATGCAAAAACTTCTTAATATACCTGTTAGGATGATCGAGAAGCCATCGTTAGTATCAAAAATAACTCGCTGCACCCCAAATCTAAGACTAATTACATCCATCGAGCTACTTTTCTCATCAAAAATAATTCTCAATAAACGCTCGACTGTGTATCCACTATTATGCTTATATCCCAATATGAACAGACATAATAGGCTAGCCGATGAATATAACACAATGATGTAATGTCAATTGGTTTTTCTTTTTCTAAAATCGAGTCTATTAACCTCAATTCAGCTACTTTCCTAGACCTGCCCCTTAGACCTCAATTTATCTTCCGGGCCATAGGTAAACAGACTAAAGTAGCACCTCTGAACCAAGACTTCTAACAAGAAATCTCACCCAATGGATCTCGAGTCTCACATAGTGGGAACGGTAATCTAAATCATATCAATGTCTCAAATAATACTTTCACTATCCCTGGTCGACATATCACACGCGGTATGACAATTCCCCCATCTCTCAAAGGGCATATGTCAGATTTCTCTAATACCGTGCAGGTATAAGACTCAGTCTACATATAAGAATTTACCTAGAAATCTCAAAGAGAGTGTCTCAGAGACAATATCACTAGTCGCAGGTGATATCTGAGATTTCAAACCTGGCTATTTACAGGCAACATGGATGTGGGTATTTCCATGTCAGTCATATCGCATATAACTTCATCCTGAACACGTATCAGAGTGACTTCTGTTCTAGTAGAGCTACTCTCAAAACCTCTTACAACTAGAAACCGTCTCATCTCTGCTCACGCAAAGCTGGAGGTGGTCACTCATATGAGAGAGTCAATCACGTCTAGCTGATATATCATTCATCACAATATATCACAAAATATATAATAATAAAATAGTGTAATAAATAAACTTGTGACTCAATCATGCACACATGTCATATATATATATAAAGCATAATATGCATCAGTACAAGGTAAGAAATGTCAATATATACGTAAACTCAATAATTCCTATATCTCACAAAGGAATCCCTCGTAATGAGTTTAGTGAAGGGATCAGTCACTACGCTATATACAAGTGTACTTAATTGTCACTTCACCCTTTTCGGTGATATCTCTCATAACGTGGTATTAGATATCAATGTGTTTGGTCTTACTATAATACTTAGGGTCTCAAATGTGGTCAATGGCGGCCTGACTTTCACAATAAATTATCATTGACCCCCCACTCTTTTCCACAACCCCTAAATGATCCGGAAATCTCCGAAACCAAACACTCTCATGAACTACTGTTGAGCATGCCACAAGTTTAGCCTCTATCATAGATAGAGATACACAGATTTCTTACCAAACTTGTCGATTTGTGTCTATCCAGATCACCACCTCAGTCGGTACCTGAATACCCAATGAGACGCAAATCACCTCCTCCGTAACATAATGAGAGATCCGCAGATCCCTCGAGATATTGCTGAATCATTTTCATTACTCTCCAGTGATCCCTTCTAGAATTCAATTGATACATAATCACCAGACTGACTGTAGAAACAAATGTCTGGTCGTATACACAACACTGCATACATTAGATTACTCATTGTACTGGTACAAGGGATTCTACTCATCTCCCTTGTCCTTTCCTAAGTCATATGGCATATTTTAAGAATTAGACTTTAATCTTTTAGCGATAAGAGTATCTATATGGTTGCAGTCATTCTTTTCGAAGCGCTCAAGAACTCCCTTGATCTTGGACTCCAGTGAAAGAGCCAACACTTATCTCGAGCGATCCCGCTGGATCTTAACTTCTAGAAAGAACTGAGTCTCACCCATGTCCTTCATATCAACACTCGATAATATCCACCTTATTGTGGTCATCAGATACTCTCTGTTATTTCCAGTCAACAGAATGTCATTTTCACACAAGAACATGATCACAAAAGAATCATGAGAACGTATAAGGTATACGGGATGATCCTCCTCGATCATCACGAAACCGTAAGATATCACCTCCTCGTAAAAACTCAAGTGTCACTGCCTGGATTGATGATTAAGACCATATGTCGACTTCTGAATTCAACAGACCTTATCATCCTGATCTACACGAGTAAAGCCAGATGACTGTTCCTTGTAGATCTCCTTATCCGAACTTTCACTCAGGAAGGCAGTCTCAACGTCTATCTGGTGTCACTCTAGATCTATATCTGTGACTATCGCTAAAAGTAAACGGATCGAGGTAATCTCGCCCTCAGTCTCAGTCTAACCTCTGGTTATCAAACGAGTCTTATACATCTCTACCGATCCGTCGGCCTTTCTCTTAATCTTGAGAATCTACTTGTTCCTAACGGCCTTACTACCCTTAGGCAAATCAACTAGATCCCAAATCTTATTGATTCTCATCAACTCCTTCTCTCATCCATGGCCTTTAATCAATGATCCTTCACAGAACCCTTAAGAGCCTCTAAGACCATTTAAGGTTCCTCATCATCCTCAAGAGTCACAATGAGAGTCTCTCCCTTAATCGGGAAGTGACGGTTAGGTACGCATCTTCGATTACTTTTACGAGAAGGGGGAACCTTTTCACCTCTAAATGGATCGTTCCCACTAGGATCAAGATCCATAATGGATTCTAAGGTCCTACCGCTGGGATCAGCTAAGCCACTAGGCTCATACATCTCATAGAAAATGAAGCCCTACTAGGATCATCTACTGAATTTTCACCTCTAGATGGATTGCTCCCACTAGAATTGAGATCTGTAATGGATTCTTGGGTCCTGTCGCTGGGATCAACTAAGCCCCCAGACTTATCCAACTCATAGAAGATGAAGTCCCAATTGATTTCACCTCTCATAGGGAATTCATTTTCATGAAATCGGCGTCACAAGACTCAATCTCAATGATAGTGTCGTTTGTATGCTCACCTAAAACACATTTCCCTTGGAGTATTCGGAGTATCTCATAGAGATACACCTCTTTTCTCATAGGCCTAACTTGTCGTATAGATACGAGATACCGCAAACATACATGGCACAACCTCATAATCTCAAATGATTAAGGTCAGGCTGTCTCCCTGTCCAAAACTCATATAGGGTACTAACTGCGGATTTCGATGAAACATGATTGAGGACGTAAGCGATAGCCAATAATGCATCTCCCCAATGGGAAACGTGCAAATTGGCATGCGTCATCATCGACCTCACCGTCTGAAACAAAGTCATATTCCTCCTCGGCTACTCTACTCCACTAGGTAGCAGGAATAGTCAATTATCTCGTAATACCCTTCTCGAAAATAGAGCTATTCAGACAAATATTCGCACCCCTATCGGTTCTGAGAGTCTCCACTCTCAAATCTAATTGATTCTCAACCTCGCTAATAAACCTCATGAAGCATCTCAATACCTCAAACTTGTGCGAGATCAGATAATCGTAATCGAAATGCGTATAATTGTCTATGAACGTAATAAAGTACCCAATTCCATTTCGGGTTCTCACGTTCATAAGGCCACAGATGTCAGAGTGAACCGACTACAATGGAGTCTCAGCCCTCATTGCATTGTCGAATGGTTTTCTTGTAACTATGTCATCTAGGCAAAACTAGTTAGGGGCCCTATAGACCACTCATTGCTAACCGATTATCCTCTCTCTGCCTAGGAGGATAACAAGAAACACTATTAGAAAGATTCACTTCTAGTGCATATAGTCTCTCATGGAGTAAGCCAGAACCGATCAAAGAATTGTCGTATTGAATGGAAACTATAAAAATTTTCAAATTAATAGAGTATATCCTAGGCTGAGATCAAGTTCCGTTAAATATCCAGAGCGTAAAGAACGTACAGAGTCTGGTATCCTTGTAACTCCATCTTGCAAGTGTCATTCCCTCTGACGATGAAAACACTTCATTCCACACGTAAATCCTCTTATTTGAGGACTAACTCGGCGGAACTGTATATGCGCGCTCTTGTCTCGACCGGCGGAACTATATACGTGCGCTTTTGTCTCGAGCTACATGGATAGTAGTTCCTAAGTTTACAATCCATGAAGGAGAGAAATCAGTGAACATCTCAAACCGCATAAAAAAGAAAGAGATAATTTCTACTCATCACACTTACAAGCGAAATGACCAAATCTACTACGGATGTAGCACTTCATCTTAGTCTCTTCCAGGTCCTTCTTCCTGCGCTTTAATTCTTTGTTGTCGGATTTCTCAAATGGTTTCTTCTTACCTGAACCTCGAGTCTTTTACTTATGCTTATGTCATTTGTGTTTGGTGCCATGGGAGTCCTTGCTCGATTCCTCTACATAAGCATGACTCGAGTATGGCCTACTCACCTCCAGACGCTCCTACTCAAGCTCACTATGTCTATTCACATTAAAAAAAGTATGAATACTTTCGTCGTATGTAAAAGGTTTTCAAGCTTTCCCACGAATCAGGTAAAAGCTCGATCGCATCCGATGCTTAAAAACACATCCGAAATTAACTCGTTCACATTCCCCAACTCGGTGATCATACTTGATATTTGCATCAAATGTTGCATCATTGTATGATAAACCATTTTCTTATAAGTTATTAAACTTATAAGACAGCATCATCATCTCAGGATCTGCTAGAGCACCATAATGCTCTCTTTAGAGTGAGCCAAAATGATATAACCGTAGGATATTACCCATAGGCTAGGATCACATCATCGTACATAATACTAATGAGGATTGCCCTAACTCGGCCATCCTTCCTCTTTCATGCACATAATGCCTCATAATTCTGTCTCTCTAAGGTGTGGTACCCTCCCTGAAGTCCACCATCTCATGATTCAGAATTTCAGATAGATCTTACTCCTCAAGAATAAACTGAATCTACCAGTATAAAATCTTATAATTATCACCATTCAGTCTTATCCTCCTTACAAAGATCTAATACGACAATTTTTTAAGCAATCTTAGAGACTTTAGTGACTTTTCAATGCTTATTCTCACATTTTGTGTACCTTACGAATCAAAAAATCCTAAATGATTTGAGTATAGACCCCAAAGTGAGTGTATGAGTCAACGGACACCATATACCATAACTTCGGAACGCATCTTACCATTCAGACTTAAATTCGGTACACAAAAACCCACAAAAAGTCATATTTATGGATGTGGGACCCTAAAAAAATTGAAAAATTCCATTTCTAGACAACTTCACGCGCCGTCGGTGGTCCCTCATGCTGTCACGCGCCGGCAGCGCATCCCCACGCGCTTGCATGCTCCAGGGAAGTGCTGGCGCACGTGCCAGACGCACAGCGAGTCTGGCACGCTCCTAAACGTGCGTCTTGCTTGTCTGCACACGTGCCAGACGCGTAGGGGCGTAGGTCACATGCCTGCACGTGCGCAACCCGCTCTCGCGGGTCGGGGACTCGGATCCGGGTTGAAACCGACTCGGACCGACCTGACCCCTCCACGCGCCTACTACCCAGAGCTTCACGCTCCTCCCGCAGGCGTGCACTGCACACGCTTGCGGATTTGGAGCTTTTCTTCTTCGCCTGATGGGTCTACAACCGGATCTTTCAACCTAATTGCCAAAAAACTCATTTTCGGCTTGATTTTTCGACGGATTTCGACTAGAAAATTAAATTCGAATCTCCTTTAATAATCCTAACTCGATTTTATAAAGAATTAATGCTCAAACCTATTGAATTGAGGACTTAAAGTTGCGGCTCTCTCGGCCAATTTCGGAGATCTCAGTTTTCGACGACGGCAATGCACAATATATACATCAAAACGTGGATCAGCACACATAAAACACATATCAACCATTTATTTAGATCAACTTGCCCTTAAACTCGATAGATCTAAGATTTAAAGGTCCAATCAATATTTGAGTTGAAAACTTCAACATCACATTTCATATCCTAAATGTGTTTCAAAAATTCAACAAAAATTATTTTTGTGATCTACATGTCGTGGGTAATCTTGTGGTGCAATCGGATTCACGAAACTCATTCGTGATCCGAATTCCAAATTTAATACCCTATATTTTTTATATCTGAAAATAATTTCAAAAATTATTTTAATTAATCAAACGAGAACTCTGATACCAATGTTGGAATTTACGTTCTCATGCGCAGCAGAAAACAAACAATAATTTTCGAAAAATAAAAGTAGATCAGGTATAGGATATGTACCTCAATATGTAAAGTCTCCAAAAATCGATTGAACCATACGACATATCTCTCGATCGGATCTTACGGTCGGGATGGTGATCACGAGGTTAATCGAACCACCACTGCAATTTCACATCGCCTCAACCCATAGTCCGATGATAACAACGATAGAAGAAATTTTCCTATACGGAAATTTCTCGTTCCCTCGATCAATTTTTCACTCTAGAGAAATTCTCTCACAAGCTTTTCTCTCCAAAACTCTACGTGACTTCATCACACACAGAATACAAGAATGAAGAGGTTAGTCTCCATCCATAACTGTAATGCACTAATGGTGGAGAAAATAAAGTAGAATAATAATAGGGTAGTGATGGGTCAGTGGGATACTCCCACTAACCCCACACAATTACCCAAAATATCTCTATAGGACATGATAAACCAACACCCCTACTACACCATGCACATCCCTAAGGGAAAAAAAATATGCTTCTCTCTCATTGGTCATATTTTAAGCCCTTTAGGGTACAATAAAGAAAAAAGAAATTTATTTTTGGAAAAATGTATGAATAATATTTCATCAGGAAATAAACTTTAGAGAATATATATATATATATATATATTAAGAAAAGTCTAATGTCTTTGGACCAAAATATTAATATTGTTAGGAGCTCTGTAAGGAACATTTACTTGCTTGTGATCTAAAACAAAAATAAACAAAAGATTAGCTAATTTCCATATTATATTGCCAAATCATTTTTCCTCACCCCTAATCTTTTAACGAAAGTCAACCTCTCACTTGAGTATACCTACTCCACTTGTGCATTGAGCCCACAACAGCTATTTATTGATGGAATGGAGGGGAAGGTAGGGGCAGGTTTTTTCTTTTAAAAAATACTATATATATAATTTTAAAATATTATTTATTGATAAAATATAATTTTTAATGCCAAAATATATATTTTTGGTCTCCTAATATAAATTTTAATTCAGCATAATAATATACGCACATATTTTAAAAAAGAGTTGGTAGAAAAGGTCTCAAACACATAAAAATTTAAATTTAAAATCTTAAAAAAAATAATAATATTAATTGAATTATAATTTTTCAATATTATTGTTACGGCCATTATTCAGCCATTTTCTAATATGTTGGGTGGTCTGTTGTGAAGTCCTTCTCAATGATTCTTCACTCATCGGCGGCACCAATAAACTTTCCCTAAATTATATCATATTTTTTGCGGGACAAGCTATCTTTTTTTTTTTTCGATCGAGATTTAAATTTTACTCGATTAATCTTGTATAAATATTGTGGGACCTATTGAGATATTCCCTCTTCCAATCCTTTTTTTTCACTTTTAAAATTCAAATTCAAGATCTTTAATTAAAAAATAGAGTGATCGACTACTCCACATAAAAAAGTTTGATTATAATGTTATCCTCTGTTCACATAGAAAGTGATCCACAACTGCCAAGACAGCTTCATAACTTAAATGTTTCTAAAACTTATACATATTTTCTACAGAACAATGTAAAAGGGACCCAAAAAAATCCCACAAGAAAAAGGAATAAAAAAAGACAGCGAGTATTAAAATTGCAGAAAAGAAATCCAAACACAGCAATGAAACAGAGCATGCATGCAGTCGTGAACGAAAATAAAAACAGAAACGAATAAGAAAAGGCAGATCATCAATGTCAGAAGAACAAAAATAAGGCAGCAGCAAAATTAAAGAAAAAAAAAACCCAAAAAAATTGCAGATCATCAATGAAATGAAAATAAAAAGATCTCAATGTCGGAAATAGGTTTGAAGTCGCCGGACCAGAGATGGGTTTGAAGTCACACGGTTTTTTTGGTGACAGCTGCTCTGGTTACGGACCTTCGAGGAGATCGACTTATATAGCCATAAAGTTGATCTCCGAAAAATCGGCTTTAAACTTGATATTGAGGAGGTCAACTTCAGAGCTAGACAATGGGATATATTCCGCTCTGGTCAGAAGCTTTTTGTTAGCGAGTCAGTGAGATCAGAAAGTGGAAACTCTTCGTCAGCGAATATATTCAGTGTGAAGCCGGTGTTGAAATTGACTTCATAGTCGATTTTCAGAAAATCGCCTTTCTAAAAAATCAATTTCATTTTAATTTTTTACGAGTATTATTGCTCGGGCAAGGATTAGGATAAATATGAAGTCGATTTTAAGGGAATCAACTTCATTAATTTCGAAAATCCAATAAAATCATAATATTTGAATAAATTAACCTCCTAACCCCAACATTTTGAAAAATAACCCATGTGATCTCATATGAAAATAGAAAAATGGATCTTTGCTTTGAATTGCACCCTACTTCACTTCCAGCCAGACCCAGAGTAATATCCACTCAAGAGTCACTCAAAATTGACTCGTTCTTTATACATATAAATAAATGATTCAAAGCAATGGGTTTTTTTTTTTTTTTTTTTGAGTTTTGAAAAGCATAAATTTAATTAATCTCATAAATAAATTAAAGATTACTCAATGGGTGTAGAATTAATTTCTTTCTTTGAGATATTAGATTCCATTTGAATATAAAATGCTCAATTAGCACCATTCATTTCTCTTTAGAGGTCTAGAATTTGATCCTCTCCTATGTATAAATAAAATAATTTAAAAAAAAAAAAAAAAAAAAAAAACTTGTATAAATTTATAAAACCCTATGTTAGACAAGTCTATTTGAATCAGAAGCATTAATGAAATCTCCTGAAACATATGATTGACATTAACAAGCCAATGCTTTTTTTTTTAGCTCTTTCACAGTGTGACCATTGACTTTACTAATATTCAATACAATTAATATTCAATACATTTTTTTTTACAAGAATATACAATAAAGTGAAATCGAAAAAAAAAAGAATAAAAGTGGGATACTGCTTGTGGAAACATTCTTCTTAGTCTTCCTTGAAAAGACAATTTATCTAATTTTCAATACAATTACTTCATTTTCACAAGGATGAATTATTGATTAGTGGGGTAGGAATCGTTCTTACTTCCCAGTTTCATTCTTACTTGAAAAGATAATTTATTTAATTTCTGGTTCAAGTTGAATGATTCAAAACCTATGTAATTGCTTTGAGGTAATAGACTCAATTGGCACAACTTAATGATATATTCAAGAGATAATTTCTATTAGTTTTTCAAAAATTAAGCATTTTTTTTAAATAATATTAGATCATAAAAAGTCGACAAAATAATTGTATGGTCTCTACCCAGTGGCAGAGCCGTATGTAAGTGAGAGTGGATAATTATATCCCCTCAATTTTTTATTTTTTAAAATTCAATTAGAAAAATATAATTTTTTGAACATTAGACTATATTTTTTACATAAAATTTTAATGATAGTAGTGTGCATATGTTTTGTTTGCATCCCTTTTAATTTTTTATACCCTCTGACTCTGGGTCCTAGATCCGCCAATGTCTCTACCCAAGGAACGCATAGCTACACCAATGCATCTGGAGCTTACCCTGCCATAAAATCTCTATTACAACCATAGACACAAGCAAGGTTAAAAAAAAAAAAAAAAAAAAAAAAAAAAAAAAATTTACCAGGCAAAATTCCTACTAGGATTAAGATCTCCCAGCATGTCTCAGTGTATATGTGCCTCTGTGAGAGAGAGAGAGAGGATAACAGAAAAAATGGATCTTTGCTTTGAATTGCACCCACCCAGAATAATATTTACCAAGAATCACTCAAAATTGACTCGTTCTTTATACTTATAAAACGATTCAAAGTGACCATTAACTGCAGTTTGTTAAAGTGAATTGAAATTAATAATCGAATGGTGGAATGGAAATAAGGTTTAGGAAAGAAATCCTCAAATTATAGCTAGGGTTTCTGAAATCAAAGTGAAAACATGAAATTCTAAAACCCATTTCCAAAATCTTTGAATCCAAATCTAATTCTGATTCATGAATGCAGAACAAGTGAGCCTTAGTCTTTCAATTTATCTAATCTTCAATACACTCATGAATTCTTGATTAATGGTGTAGGAATCATTCCAACTACCCTTTTTAATTCTTACATGAAAAGACAATTTACTTAATTGCTGTTTAGGAGGGTATGTGATTAAAATTAAAAAAAAAAAAATCAACTCCTCCACGCACTTGTTTTTGATAAATTTGATAATGAGTTGTATTGGTATGGTCATGTAGACCTAATTAGTAAGATAAAAAAATATATATATGAAATAGAATACGATTGCGTAAAGAGTTGAATTAAAACATTTTTTTTCTTCCAACATAACCAGACATGTTGAAATTTTAAATGAAGATGGAAGTCGTTTGATCTTCAAACAAAAGTTTAATAATATTTGGCTGTGGAAATCCTCATTATAAGGTTTTTTTTTTTTTAAAGAACCATTTTAGAGTTACGGAAAATATTTTCGATCTTAAGAGTTTGATCGGTCATATCTATACGTGACATTATTTTGTGTTATTGGTAGCTGCATTTTAAAACCATGAAAGCTATAAATTGAATAATGTTTTTAAGGTATGCATTTAGCAAATAAATTGAATAAAGGTTTGAGCTAGAATTTCCTGAATCCTCCAAAATGCCACCTCCAATGGCCATGCGTTCTTTTTTTTTTTTTTATTTGTGATCGATATCTAAAATCATATTGTAATTAATTCGATTTAAGCATCTACACAGCCTTATTTAGAGAACGACTCTTCCAATATAATTTTTTTTTATTTTTAAATTTTAAATCCAAAATTTAGTTAAATGATTTATCACACCAATTATCCGTCAATGAATGGCCATGCATCTTGTGTAATTGAGGAATCCTAAAATCCTCATTGTGGCGGTGAGGCCACGACTAAACTCTCAAAACCAAAAATAACATTTTAAAAATCCCAAGATTAAGATTTTTTTTTTTTATTTTGAACCAGGTAATTAAGATTTTTCCTTTAAAGTGATTAGAATATAATAAGTTAAAACTATATTTTTTTACACTTGATGTTTGAAAATCCGATTAATTCAATTCGAATAATTGTGAAATCCAATTTAGTGATTAACTCTCTCATCGTCTGTTTTTCTATTTCTAAAACTTGAACTCAAAATTTTAATTAAAAGAGTTTGTACTCACTGAACATTGGTTTAAAATTACATTAGTCCACATAGAATATCTGAAAATATATATACATACATACATACACACACACACACACATATATATATACATATATATTCAACCTTAGCCACCGACAAATCCTTCCCCAAGCATTCTGGTTAGTATCATAACCATGCAAACCAACCGTCAATCTTCTCAATCTTCCAGAGGCATACGTAGTAGCCTCCTGAAGCAAAGGGATGAAGCGAAGGCTCGAGATTTTAAGAAAAAAATTATTGTTTGCCTCTCTAAACCCACTTGTATATTATCGCCTTTGAACTTAATTTTAAATGAATTTTTAAGAATGACAAAGAAAAGCAATGCCATTGCTACAGGTAAGCATGATTTGAAACTTGTCAGGAAGAAACCACTTATATTGTGAAAGCTTTATGCATTTCACACTGCCATAAAGTCCCAATTACAACCATAGACATGAGAAAGGTCCAAAAAAAAATTCTAGGCAAAATTCCAACTAGGATTAAGATCTCCCAACATGTCTCAGTGTATATGTGCCTCAGAGAGAGAGGAAGTCTTTTGTTGGTACAGAAAGGGATGACAACCCAGGTTATGATGTATAACTAATCCAAAAGTTCAAGTGAAGATTTTAATCCTATTCTATACAATCATCATTATGCACTGAAGAAGAATTTAATCAGCCAATAGACTTTGAAAATACAAGAAATTCAAAATGAACGTCAGCCATAATGACTGCCCAATGCGATTCCTATTTCATGCTGCAAGAAGCCTCTGTATGTCCTGCAAGAACAAAGATCACCCATCAGCAATAAAGCATTGTGAAAACCATCTACTCAGCAATTCTAAGATCCTGTGATGGATGCAGTTTAAGAGAATACGATGTTTTAACCCACTAGTAATAGAAATGAAGAGATGAAGTTGAGGGGCCATGTATGACAAATGCCCCGTATGCAACACAACACAAGGATTGCCCGTAGAGTGGAAAACGTAGGGCCTGTTCAAGAATGACCTATTACTCCATTTAAAAAAAAAAAAAAAAAAAGGATGATTCATGGAATATTCTGAAAAAGGAATTTTGTGTTCGAACACAATAATTATCCAAATTATAACTGCACTTGGAGTATAACTTTGTGGAAAACTTTGTTCTCTAAAATTCATTTTGGAAAACTTTGTTCTCTAAAATTCTCTCTCTTACATGATGGGCACCCGAACCATATCCAAATAACTTACCATGCCTAAACCTCTATGTCTCTCATTCAATTCCGGCCTCTGTTGCTGGTCAATTTTTCTTCTTGTTGCTGTTTACAATGTGCTGTTCTTCCTCTGCACTCCATTTTTCTTCAGTCATCGTCAATTACTTAAAACTGCCGTTTAATTGCTTCAGTTGCAGTATAACTTTGTTGTTCAGTTTCCATGTCTTGCCAGAAATCTGTCACCAGAATCTTCAGTCGTTGTTTTCCCTGTTCCTGCTACAAAATTTCAGTAGCTTTTTGATTTCCTTTGCCGTTCACTGCTCTATTTGCATCGTTGCCGACTGCAGCTGACTGTTTACTCACCATTATCTTTTTCAATCATCATTTGATTTTCTTCAGTTGCTCCCTTCAATTTTCCAGCTGCTGTTTATTTTTTTATTATTTTTTTCTTTTCCAGTCATTCTGTGCTACCATATTTTTTTTAAGTTTTGTTTTGCACTTTGTTTAGTTTCCAGAATTTCCCAGTCATTGAGTGCACTCAGAAAAACTTCTGATCAGTTTTCACACCCTTTCAATCATCTCCAATTTTGCCTCACATCTCATCTCTCACTCAAAACCCAGATTGGAAAACACTGGAAAGAACACCAAAAATCAACATTTTGAAGAAATGACTTCACCTTCTCCAATAAACCCACACCTTTACCCACATAAGAAGATGTCCTACCAAAACCTTCAACAGCGTTGCTTTCATTCTGCAAAGACTCAGAAACAAAACCTTCTCAAAAACCTCCACAATAATTCCCTTCGTTGCTCCTTCTGATATTGCTCATCCAGCTTCTGGTGCATTTGCCTATCTCTTCTTCTACCCCATCTAAGACCCCGGTAACCCCACCAATCTCTGAATCATCCAGAGCTAAGATCTCACAAAACTGACATACCCAGTTGTCATTTTCTTTGGAATGTCCATTGCCTGATTGCGAATGGAACTTAAGCTAAAATGGATTTGATTCCTGTTTTCCCAACTCTTTAATTTTGGGGTTGAAGAAAATGGATTTTGGAAGTCAATTTTGTTTAATTATCTTTAATGTTTTTAGGATTATTGAAGGATTTTCATCTGTTGACCCGAATGATTGAGCAATTTCAATTAATGGGATCTGTTTATTTATTTGATGAGTAGGGTTTTTTGGCTCGTGATTCTTGAGTATGATTCTGGCAGCTATAATGGGTTTCTCACAATATGTACACTTATAGGCTTATTTTCAAGTAAAATTATTGTTTTTTTAATGTTTTAATTTCCATAGGTCTGCAATAATTAGCCTCTGAAATAGTTAATTTCTAAATTTATTAGCTTTGAATTAGGAAAATAGGTTTACTTTGAAACAATTTTAATTTTGATATTTTTTCTGTATTAAGAAAATAATGTATGTTGAACACATTTTCGAATTTTCTAACTTCGAAAAAGATTCTGAAATTTTGGAAAAAGAACATGTTTTGCAATTTTCCATTGGAAAAATAAAAAATGGAAATAAAGTAGAAAACTGGAATTGGAAAATGAATTTTTTTTTTTAATTACTGAATGGCCTCATAATTTTTGGTTCACCCAAGAATGCAAAAGACTCCTGCCCTTGATACATAACTACTGCATCAAAGAAAACATGTGGAGATGGATGAAGAAGGTTCAGATAACATGGCAAAGATTTAATGGCCAATAAGATCAAGGGGTTTAAAGAGAATAATTCTAAGTTAGAAGTGCTATTTTGATAACTTCAACATCGCCCATCGCCTATCCCAAACCCAGGTAAAGGAAGAGAGTTGCATTAGATAGCCTAGCAGCATAAACTAAGGCAAAAATTTATATATGAATTCTTTACAATATTGTACTAATGCTAGATTGTTCATCAATAGGAACGCGTCGCTGGCTCCGACTGCAACGTCCTGGCAAGGACCTCTACATCTTCATGAGAACTCAGGTGTAATATTAAGTATGCAAGAGTTCTCACATCTACAGGGTCCGACTGCTACGTTTAGGCAAAGACCACCACATCTCTATGGGAACTCGGATGTAGTGTTAAATAAACAAGAGTTCTCACATCCTAAGTTGGATAAGAAAAGATAGCATAGGATTGGGAATGGTATTAGATTTGAAACTTGGAACCAAGGAACCCTCGCTGGCAAGGCCATGGAGGTAGTGGATACAATGATTAGGAGAAAAATTAATATTTTGTGCTTACAAGAGATGAAATGGGTAGGTAAGAAGACAACGTTAGAGAATTCAGGTTTTAAGTTATAGTACACACGAAAGACCAAAACAAGAAATAGGGTGGGTATTATTGTAGATAGCTCGTTGAGGGATGAAGTAGTAGAAGTTGGAAAAGGAGATAGGATTATAGCTCTTAAGATAATGATAGCAAAAGAAACTATTAATATACTTAACATATATGCACCTCAAGTAGGATTGGATAAAACTACTAAACAAAGGCTTTGGGAAGACCTAGATGAGATAGTACAAAAAACTCCATCCCTCCTAAAGCTTCATTCTTGGCTTCACTTATTGTCCTATTACCTCCAACTACCTTTCCATTTTTCATCGTTTTTAAAGCGTCTTCAACTTCTAAGGGTTAAATTCTACTATAAAAATTTATATTTCTATACTCCTCTGACCTACTTAGTTTACCTAAGTTAACTTGATCATCTTAACCTTCATTAAATAGTTGATAAAAATATCTCTTTCATCGTTTTTTTATTTTTTCATCATTCACTAACACCTTATTTGATTCATCTTTAATATATCTTATTTGTGTAAAATCTCTTATTTTCATCTCTCTCGCTTTAACTACTTTATAGATGTCTCTTTTCCTTTCTTTTGTATCAAGCCATCGGTAAAAGTTTTTTTTTTGATATAAAAAGAATATATATCAAATAAATAAAAGAATAAACAGGTACAAAAATAAATCCTGAGACACCCAAAGAATCAACAAGCCAACATAACCAATCAATCAAATGATCTAAGTCCTAATGTCAATTGACGACAAGACTACATTAACAAAAGTCGTGATGATACACGACAGTAACTGACGCTTGCCTATCCTTCTCATGTTCCTCTCCATCCAAATATAGTAAACACATGCACTGAGGTTGTATTTGAAGACCCTATTCCACCAAAGAGGATGCCACGCTAGGGAAAGCAAG
Organism: Dillenia turbinata; assembly: GCA_037126225.1. Classification (NCBI taxonomy): domain Eukaryota; kingdom Viridiplantae; phylum Streptophyta; class Magnoliopsida; order Dilleniales; family Dilleniaceae; genus Dillenia; species Dillenia turbinata. The sequence continues at coordinate 7,372,708 of JBAMMX010000014.1, read as the reverse complement.
TTCTCACGAATGCCCGACCAAGAGATAGGGAAGGTCGCACGAATTTGCTGAGCCATTGTCAGTCATCATACCTCTCTCGAGAAAGGACAGTAAAAGAATAAGTGATCGAGAGTCTCCCTCTAACTAGAATATAAATTACAAGTTGAAGAAGTCGAAAGTCTAAGTTTGAACAAGTGGTCACTTATCTGCAGCCGTCCCATGAAAACAAGCCACAAAATGAAAGCAAGCCAAGGAATTGCCCCCGGAAACCAAACTAAATCAGTCCATATGACATTATCATATGAACATCTGAGGTGCCTCCAAACTGAAATAATAGAAAACTCCCCACTAGGTGTGACCATTCACACAACCCTATCATGACCAACGGATGGAAGGTCAAACTCCAAGATAAGCTCTCGAAGACTATCAAAAAAGACACGCATCGATATCGAAATCTGCAGTCCCTGAACATACTCCAACCAATGTGTGTTGGAAAAGACTTCCTCTACCATGCAAATATCAATAAAACCTGACCTCTTTATAGCCTGTCTCTCTAGGACCTCTATCAAAGGCCCTGTAGACAGCCAAAAGTCATACCAGAAAGAAATTTACCCATCCTCCATGTCACAAGCTCCTGAATTAAATGCCAGAACGATAGAAGTTTCTTCCAAATCCACAAATACTTGTCCGAAACCTGAACATACCAAAAGCTACGACTTCGCAGAAAATAAATCCTCACTCATTTAATCCATACATTATTCTTAGGGTTTGAAGAAGATGCCAGAATTGTTTGAACTGAGCTGTCCTATTCCAATCTGTTACTTTGTTTAACCCTATCCCCCTCCTTCCTGGTACGACAAACAAGGGACCAAACTACATTGACTTTCTGGCAGCCTAAAGATGGACTAGACCATAAAAACCAAGACATGATCTACTCGAACTCCTTACAAACCGTCTTCGGAAGGAGAAATATCAAAAACCAATATCTCTGAATGGAAAAAAAGTACAGAACTCACCAATTGTAACCGTCTAGCAAAAAATAAATGACGACTCATCCATTGTTGAATTCGGGCCGTTATCCTCTGAACAAGTTGAACACTCTGCCACCAAGAGTCTGGTCGACAAAAGAGGGACTCCCAAGTATCTGATCGGGAGGTGACCTTGTCAGAATCCCCAATTCCTCAAAGTATCCTCCCGCACCATCTGCTCCACTGCCCAAAAAGGATTTCTCTTCTAAGAGTTCTTTCGCAACCCAGAGAGAGATCCAAATTGAATCAAAACATCTAAAATACACTGTACAAAAAATAGACTACACCGAGAGAATAGTATCAAATCATCTGCAAAGCATAAGTGGGAAAAACCAACCTCCTGAAATCTCCAGTGATGCTCAAATAACAGCCCTCGGTGGTCCTGCGCATCATGCCCGAAAAAATTTCCATAACTATCACGAAAGGCATAGGTGATGAAAGATCCCCCTACCAAAATCCTCTTGAACTCTGAAAGAAATCCATCAACTCCCCATTAATAGCTATTGCAAAGCTCACTGTAGACACACATCATGATCCTTCAACTAGCCAAGTGGGGAAATCAATACACTCCAGCACCAATTTGAGAAAATCGCAATCCACTGAGTCGTACTCCATGATATTCACATTTATCGCGCATCTAGGGGAACCACAATTCAGGTGATATCCATAAGAATTTCGTGAGGCAACAGAATGTTATTCCCAATTCTCCTACTCTGCACAAAAGTAAACTGCTCACTACCAATGATACTCGACACACTTGACTCACCCTCACTACAATAATCCTAGAGATGCACTTATACATCATATTGCAGCAAGATATCGGTCTAAAATCCGTCAACGAGGTTAGATTATCCTTCTTTGGAATAAGTGAAATGATAGTACTATGCACCTCCTTCAGAAGGCGCCCATGAGAAAGGAAGCCCATGACTACTCTCATAATATTAGGTCCCACTGTGTCCTAGCTATTTCAGAATAACTTCGCACTACATCCATTTGGGCTCAAAACTTTATGCCTCTCCAAAGAAAACATAGCGTCTTTACCTCATCCGCCGTCACCAGGGTCTCAAATGTCTAAATTTGAGCCTCCAAAAGAATACCTTTGATCATGGAAGTAATAAATTCAGCATCCAACTGGCCCGCCCTAGGCCTGCTTGTAAACAATCCCCTAAAATAACTGACAGTCTTTCATCTAATATCACTCAGATCAAAAATCCGAGTACCATCCTCTTTGACCAAGAACAAATAGAATTCCAGCTCCGTTTGCGTCTAACCATTTCAAAGAAGAATGCAGTGTTCCGATCTCCCAGTTAGAACCATCGGATCCTGACCTTCTATCTGAGCATACTCTCCTCCATACTAGCTAGCCTGTGGGAGTGAGAAGCAGCAGTCCTCTCCTTCTCACCCAAACCATCCTCCAACCAACCTGATAACAGCTCCTGTTGTATTCTAAGAAGTCACTCTCGGGCCTCCTGAACTCGAACCGACAAATCACTATACTCCTTATGGTTCAACTATCTCAATTTTCGTCTCAACCCCTTCAATTTTCTGTAGAGACGATACATCGGAGTCCCATAATACATGTCCTCCCATGACTCTGATACTATCTCACGATATCGGGGATACTCCATCCAAAAGTCAAAGAATTTGAATGGCATCCTCCTATACTGCTCCGCCCTCTGAACTCTAACCACACATGGAGAATGATCAGAATCATTCGATGGGAGAAAAACTACTCAGAAAAAAGATAAGAAGTCAACCAATTCGCATTAACCAACACCGTATCCAACTTTTTCCTAATCGGATCTACAGTCTTCCTATTCCACCAAGTGAAAAAGACCCCAAAGTATCTTAAATCCTCCAACTCCGACTGCTGCAAACAATCGTTTAGGACGCAATCAGCCACAAACCATCCAGCTGTACCCCCACTCCTCTCTGACAGGCTTCTAACAACGTTAAAGTCTCCGAGAACACACCACGAGATATCCATCCTCCTACTCAGATATCACTAAAACTCCCAAAGCGTACATCAGTCTTCTACCATATTGGACACATACACTACAGTAACCTGACAATTAAAATCAGAATGGACAGACTAAACCCTGCAATGAATCCATTATACCTCACATGCCAAAACATCCGACCTAACCTCCATCGAATCCCAACTCAACCATAGCATGAGCTACAGTAAATCTCCAATGAGGTAAGAGGGACTGCTGAATATGTACCTCATTAGTAGATCTCACCAGAGTCTTTATAAAGCTAGCTAATTGCAACCAATTCTACATCACAAAATCCGTCGCAGCCCGAATATGAATAGGGTTGAGACCCCTTATGTTCTAACATTCTATTATCTGGAGCATAATACGAGGGAATACCCCTCAATCACCTAAAAATCGTCTCTTCCTCCCTTCTTATTCTTCATAGTCCTAGGAGGACCGGGCGAAAAAAGAACTCGAGAGAAAAAAAATGAAGAACTATCGCTGAGTTTGGATCCGATCCCCACAACATCATCCGTACCACAATGACTTCCCCCGTACTCACACTCGGAACACTAGTGTGATTGGTAGCCAGCACACACTCTTGAACAAGCGTCACACAAGCTGGTGTCTCCTCTCTAACCACCAGAGCTCGACTAACATCGATCTCTAATGATCCAACTGTGTGCTCCTTCCAGACAACCAAAGTCAAATTATCTACCCGAGGTGCAGCAAATCTCTTATTAACATCCTCTCAGGTAACCATCTCCTCCTAAAGAGCAACTAAGTCCTGCATCAGACCCTCCTTAAGGGCTTCTACCTACCCCCTTATCTTTAATTCATTTCTGGTCATTCTTCCCCTGTCGTCTCTGTTTCCTACAAACAGTCTAAAAACCCTCTTCATCATTCTCAGTGCAGAAGGCAATGAATTATCCTGCATGGAAGGATTCTTTAAACATTTAGCCTGATTATATCCAAAAATCGAACATGTAGCTCAGTGAAGCGGGTTGTAGGAATACTCCACTTTCACAATAAACTCGGTCCCGTCCGAAAAAACAAAAACTGTCTCTCTCCTAAAGGGACTCCATGCCTCAATCTCAATGGACACCCTAACATACCCAAATCTGGTATGTGTCATCGTAGTGTCATCCATAAACAATGACCTCCCAAACGCAGAGCTACAAAACTCAATCCAACTCTCTGTTTTACAGACAGAATGAAACATTATGCAACTTAACCCATTGAAAAATTCTCTTGGGTTCAAATTCCATCGTACTCATACCCATAGTGTATCTACGCAAAATAAGTGGGATCCAAAGATCTGCCAATGACTCTTGTCCAAGATCTCCTCAAAGTGCTGATCAGAACTAAATATCATCAGAAAACATCCAGATCCAACCACAGCTACGTCAGTGAGTCCCCATCTACCCCACATCAGTCTAGCAATATGCTTTACCTCCTTGAACGGCGATCGCCGCCCAATGAGGTTCCCATTCAAGTAATAATTGTAAGGGCGAGTCCCTTCATCTACCAAAGGTGAGGGTACAGACAACTTACCACCTCCATGTCCGGAATCAATCTCTCAAGTGACATGTGCTTCTGATAATCCCTTCTCTCCAAAGGATCCTTCCCACCTCCCAAAGTTGAAGCATAACTCTTCGTCTCCTTGGGTGAAGGGGGTCGGCTCCCGACACCAATGCCTTCCTCCATCCGCTGCTCAGAGAACTAAAGACTGCTTTTTTTTTGGGGGGTCCTTTTACCCTATTACAAACAGTGGCCGAAAAGGCAACTGTTCACAACAATCCACCGCCCTTTTTTGTTGGAGCTAGTGTTTCTGCAAACAAAACCTTAAACCTCCTGCGCTGCCTCACTCCGACTGTCCATTACGCTGCCAATGAAATAGCCATCAAACGACGAACTGCAATGTCAGTGAAGATGAATCGATTGATGTTGGTAACAGATTTAAGGTGTCGATTCAATCACCACCAAGCTGCACAGTACCCGTTCGTCTTCAATCACTGACAGGATTCGACGCCGGGAATGATTAATCTTCTTCGATTCTCAGCCTCTTGCGATTTCCTTCGACAATGAACTCTTCGATTTCAACGATGGATTTTGCCTTGGAGAATCGTCTTTGCCTCTGAGACACCGCGACCTTTCGATTCCTTATAGACTCAAACATGATTGTTTCCTCTGTCCGCGAGCTAAAGCTGTTGATTCCTGCGCCCAAAGCCAGAAAACGACCAATCTAGGGCCAGCGAATTAACCCACCTCGATCAGGGCTATAGCTATGAAGGCGGCAATGGTTGCTCCAACGGCGGAAGGGTGGTGAATGTCGGTTTTTTTGGGTTTCACCTTGGGTTCGCCTTTTTGCCTTCCTAGACTTGGGTATGCTAGGGTGTCCAAAAAGATTGAGGCAGGGAGTCCCTTTAAGAGGGAAGCAGTTTTTGTTTTTCTGGACGGGACCGAGATTACTATGAAGGCGGAGTATTCCTATAACCCACCTCACTGTGCTATATGTTTGGTTTTTGGGTATAGTCAGGCTAAATGCCAAAAGAACCCCCACGCAGGATAGTTCACTGTCTTCTACACTGAGAATGGATAAAGAGGGTTTCCAAACTGTTAGTAGGAAACAGAGGCGACGGGGAAGAAAGGTCAGAAAGGAATTGAAGATAAGGGGCAGTAGGTAGAGACCCCTAAGGAGGGTCCGATGCAGGACTCAATTACTCTCCAAAGGAGATGGTTACCCGAGAGGATGTTGATCAGGGATCTGCTACACCTCGAGTAGATAGTTTGGCTTTGGTTGTCCGAGAGGAGCACACAGTTGGATCACCGGAAATCGATGTTAGTCGAGTCGTGGTGGTTAGAGAGGAGACACCAGCATATACTATCTCAGTTTGTTCTTCTAGTACTGGTAGTTCTGAGGATACAGCACATCTGATACAAAGTGCTCCTACTCCTGTTCAATCTGTGACACCTGAAATGATTCAGCAAACGATCATTTCTGTATTTTTCGCATTATGACTCTAAGGCAAACCCTTCTCTAAACCTTCTCCTTGGTATTTTGATTCCGTAGCTTCCCATCACATGACAAACAATGTTAAATTCATCACCAATGTAAGTAAATATCCTGAAAATCTTAAGATTTATACAGCTGATGGCAACTCTTTACCTATCATTGCCATTGGTGATGTTTGTTCATCCATAACCGATGTCTTTGTCTCTCCTAACCTTACCACTAATTTTGTTTCTGTTGGACAATTAGTTGAAAATGATTGTAAAGTGAAATTTTCTAAATCTGATTGTATTGTGCAGGATCAGCAATCGGGAAAGATAATCGCAAGGGGGCCTAAAGTAGGACATCTTTTTCCTATTCAATTTCCTATGTCCCCATGTTCCTCTTTATCTGTTATCACTTGTAATTCTGTTTATTTTAATTACCGAGCATGGCATAAACGCCTTGGACACCCAAACTCTAATGTATTTTATGCTTTGTTAAATTATGGTTTACTTGGCAATAAAGGGTCACCGTCTCTTAGTACTGTTCAGTTTGATTGCAATTCTTATAGGTTTAGAAAAAGTAAAGTTCTGTCATTTCCCACTCACACACCTAAGGTAGTCCAGCCTTTTGATTTGATACATAGTGATGTGTGGAGAATGGCGCCAATTACTTCCCATGCTAATTACAAGTATTTTGTCATTTTTATTGATGACTATAGTAGCTTCACATGGATTTATTTTCTGCATTCTAAAAATGAATTGTTTTCTATCTTTAAACTTTTTCATGCACATATTCAGATCCAATTTTCTGCCAGTATCAAAAGTCTTCGTTCTGATAATGGGGATAAGTACATATCTCATTTATTTCAAGAATTTTTACAAACCAATGGTATAATTTCTCAAAGGTCTTGTCCTTCAACCCCTCAACAGAATGAGGTGGCTGAAAGAAAGAACCGACACCTTCTAGATGTTGTTCGCACCCTTCTATTAGAGTTATTTGTACCCTCTCGTTTTTGGTGTGAAGCTCTCTCCACTGTTGTCTGTCTCATCAATAGGTTACCTTCTCCCTCCTTGAACCATGTTTCACCTTTCTTTCCGTTATTTGGTTATACCCCAAATTACTCTAATCTTCGTACCTTTGGTTGTGTTGTTATGTTCATCTTCCTACACACGAACGCACAAAACTAACAGTTCAAGCTGTTCAATGTGCTTTTCTAGGCTATTCGGTGTACCAAAAAGGTTTTCTTTGTTATGATCCCAACCTACGACGTATTCGGGTTTCTCGAAATGTGATTTTTTTTAAAATCAGTATTTTTTTTTTCACACACAAGGATGACCTTTCTCCTTCATTCTCTGTTTTGCCAATGTTTCCTAACTCCTCTGCAGATTCCGTGCTGTCTAAGCCTCTCATAGTCCACCAATGACGCAAGATTTCAGCACCTCTCAGGTCCCCTCCAGCTCATTCCCTTAATGCTGATCTTGTTCCAGCAACTACACCAGCACCTCTCATACGAAGTACTCGAGTTCATAGACCACCAGATAGGTATGGTTTCACCTCACCTTTATCTTTGACAGTCACCGTGTCTTCTATTCCTTTTCCTTCATCCTATAAGCAGGCTATGGAGCATGAATGTTGGCGGAGAGCTATTGAAACAGAACTTCTTGCACTTGAAGAAAACCAGACCTGGGATGTTGTTCCGTGTCCACCATCTGTGAAACCTCTTGGTAGTAAGCTAGTGTTTTCTATCAAGCTCCATTCTGATGGATCCATAGAACGTTACAAGGCTTGATTGGTGGTTCTTGGTAACAAGTAACAGTATGGACTAAACTATGATGAGACCTTCACACCGGTAGCCAAAATGACCACTGTACGAACAATACTCACCCTTGCAACATCACAATCATGGTCTTTACATCAAATGGATGTAAAGAATGCTTTCTTACATGGTGATCTCAAGGAGGAAGTTTACATGAAACTTCCCTACGGTATGCCTACTTCTTCCCCTAATGATATTTGCAAACTAAAACGCTCTTTGTATGGATTGAAGCAGGCACCGTGAGTATGGTTTGAAAAGTTTCGATTGACTCTCCTTGGTTTTCATTTACACAAAGCCAATAGGACTCCTCACTTTTCCTCCAACGGACATCCAAGGGCATAGTTGTTCTCCTTGTTTATGTGGATGACATTGTCATCACCAGTTCCGATATAGAGGCTATTTCTAAACTTCAAAATTTGTTGCACTCTACTTTCCACATGAAAGATCTCGGTCCACTCACCTATTTTTTGGGGTTAGAAGTGCATCATCGGCCTTAAGGTATCTTCTTGAATCAGCACAAGTATATTATGGATTTGGTTCAGCTAGCAGGGCTCACCAACACTAATTCTGTTGACACCCCAATAAAAATTAATGTGAAATATCGATGTGATGAAGGGGAACTTCTTGAGGATCCTACTTTATATCGAAAGTTGGTTGGAAATCTTATCTATCTAACTATCACCCACCCGGACATCTCTTATACTGTCCATATTGTCAGCAAGTTCATGCAAGCCCCTCAGCATCTCCACCTATCTGCAGTCCGCCGTATCATTAAATATATCTTGGGCACACCTACTCGTGGCTTATTCTTCCCTACTAGTTCCTCCCTCAAACTACAAGCTATAGTGATTCAGATTGGGCTGGTTGCCCGGACACGGGAAAATCAACTACAGGATAGTGTATATTTCTTGGTGATGCTTTTATCCCTTGGAAATGCAAGAAGCAAGACTCGGTCTCCAAATCATCCACTGAGGCGGAATACCGTGCCATGTCTACTGCATGCTCTGAGATCATTTGGTTGCGTGGTCTTTTAACAGAGCTTGGTTTCTCCCAAGATCAACCTACTTTATTACATGCTGACAACACTAGTGCCATCCAAATTGCAGCCAATCCTGTCTACCATGAACGCACAAAGCACATAGAGGTTGACTGCCACTCTATCCGTCTATCCGGGAGGCCTATGATCGCCAAGTTATCACTCTCCCACATATCTCCACTACTCTACAGATTGCAAATATTTTCACTAAATCCATGACACGGCAACGACATAACTTTCTTGTTAGCAAATTGATGCTTGTTGACTTACCAACATCAATTTGAAGGGGATGTCAAAGGAATTAACTGATCATTCAAAACTACCAGATTCTATGACTGATTTTATGGCAGATTCTATGTCATTCTATGACAGATTCTATGTCATCCTATGGCTGATTCTATGGCTAAGTTTATACCCTATACACCTGTAATTATTATCTTGATGATTGTAAATTCTCTATGTTTTCTTTATTTAGGATATACTAGCTGTAGACTTTTCTTTTAGACAGATCTGTATACGATAGTTTAGATATGTTTTAGAACTAAATTTCAGTTTATATCCATGATATAATGGGCATTCTTCTCCAAGAAGAATAGATCAATTTTGCTCAAAACTTTCTAAGATTATCAAACAAGACAGCCCAACTCAAACATATCTGGCATCTCTTTTTAGACTTTGAGGATAATGTATGGACTAAATGGGTGAGAACTTATCTTCTGCAAGGTAGTAACTTTTGGTATGTTCATGTCGTGAACAAGTGTTCGTGGATTTGGAAGAAACTTCTATCACTCCGACACTTAGTTCGGGAGCTTGTGATCTAGAGAATGAGTGATGATAGACGCATTTCTTTCTGGTACGACACTTGGTTGTCTACAAGTCCTTTGATAGAGGTCCTAGGGAGACAGGCTATGAAGAGATCAGGTTTTATTGATACTTTCACGTACAGGAGGTCTTTTCCAACACACATTGATTGGAGTATGTTTAGAGACAGCGGATTTCGAGATCGATACGCGTCTTTTTTGATAGTCTTCGAGAGCATATCTCGGAATCTGAACTTCCATCCGCCGGTCATGATAGGATTGTGTGGGCGATCACACCCAGTGAGGAGTTTTTTATTGTTTCAACTTGAAGGCACCTCAGATGTTCATATGATAATGTCCTGTTGACTGATTTAGTTTGGTTCCCAAGGGTGATTCCTCTGTTTGCTTTCATTTTGTGGTTATCTTCTGGAGCAGCTATAGACGAGCGACCACTTGTTCAAACTCAAACCTTCGACTTCTTCAACTTGTCATCTATGTTCCAGTCGGAGGTAGACTGTTGATCACTTATTCTTCCACTATCCTTTCCAGAGAGAGTTATGGTGACTGACGATGGCTCAGCATATTTCTGCAACCTTCCCTATCTCTTGGTCAGACATTCGTGAGATCCTGCTTTCCCAGCAAGGCACTCTCATTGGCGGAATAAGATCTTCAAATGCCACCTCAGCATATGTGTTTACTATATTTGATGGACAGTAACAAGAGAAAGATAGGCGAGCGTCAGTTACCATCGCGTATCATTGCAGCTTTTGTTAGTGTAGTCTTGCCGTCAGTTGACACTAGGACTTAGATCATTTGATTGATTGGCCATGTTGGCCTATTGATTCTTCGGATATCTCAGGGTTTATCCTGATACTTGTGTTTTTTTTCATTTTTTTATATATATTCTTTTTATATCCAAAAAAAAAAATTTATCGATGGCTTGACACAAAAGAAGGGGAAAGGGACATCTATAAAATAGTTAAAGCAAAAGAGATGAAAACAAGAGATTTTATACAAATAAGATGTATTAAAGATGAATTGAATAAGATATTAGTGAATAATGGAGAAATAAAATATAATAAAAAAAACGATGAAAGAGATTGTTATCAACAATTTAATAAAGGTCAAGATGATCAAGTTAACTTAGGTGAACTAAGTAGGTCAGAAGAGCATAGAAATATGAACTTTTATAATAGAATTCAACCCTTAAACATTAAAGAGACTTTAAAAATGATGAAAAATGGAAAGACAGTTGGACCCGATGATATCCTGATAGAGTTATGGAAGTGTCTAAGGAAGTAGGGTATTGGATGGCTTATGAAGTTATTCAATATGATATTGAGGATAAAGAAAATACCTAATCAATGGAGAGAGTATTTTAGTATCCTTATTTAAAAACAAGGGAAAGACACTACAATTTGACCCTTGTAATCTTTTGCTTCAAACAACCTTTAGGGTGCACTTAGGCGAAATCCCCCATTGTAATTTATTTTCAAACAAAAGTGAGAACTACAATTTAATCTAATAGCTTTAACAAATCATGCATAATCTCTTAAATAAATGCACAATAAGAATATGAATATCAAAAGACAGGACCACCTCCTTGCTCCTTCTACAAGACAGTTCTTATCCTCTCCATACCTTGCACATCAGATTTTTATCTTTTCAATTGCCCAAACAATATTAAATAACATTGCTTCAAGGGTAACCTGCCCTTACTTTATGAAATATTCTCAACTTACTAAAAACCAATAATTTCTCTTTTCAAGCATAATGTACCAGCCAGAGGTATTATTGGTGTCCGGAATAAGTGCATAGTCTTTGGTAAGTGTGGATTCATGTCACAGTAATAAAGCTAATGTACCTTGTCAAAAATTGGAAATTCCGCTTTAAATCTTGTACAAGCAAAATTCTTTATCTCAGGATTTGACCCAGGTTCTTGTCCCCCAAACTGATTGCAAGGAAAGGCTAGAATCTCAAACCCTGGAATCAACATAAACACTATTAACAAGATTGACAGCAAGATTCACATCTTTATACAAAAATTCAAATCATCCAGGTCAAGAATACAGGAGTAAGTCTGATAGAGTGGCGTAGAATTTTTTGTCAAACCAATACGTTGGAACCAACAAATTGTATTGTTCTTCACATTGAATAGTTGAATATAACTCCTTCTCCGAATAGTCATTTTCTATAGAGGAAGAGGAAAAGTTACACAAGTGGATAGAGCTAGAGAGGATCACATATCTAGTCTGGTATTATTTAAGTGCATATGGAAGATGGTCATCTCCGTATGGAAATTCTTGTCTGTTTCAGTCAAATAGCAGTGATGTTGAGAGAAAGGGTTCCTACATGATGTACTTCACCAGGAACTAAATTTCACCTAATTATTGAGTACTCTCCCTCCAAATATATGATAGCTCCATCAATTCCTCATGAAGTCCTCATGAAGTGAAAGACACAGATGCATAAATATAATAATTGATCATTAGAGGACAAGGGTTAACTCTATTCCCATACCAAACCAATTACAACAAAAGGGAGAGGTATAATATCAAACCCATGATTGACACTGAAATATGCACATGGGAATCCTTGTATAATATGCAAGGCCATCACCTTACATGTGTCCAGTTTGAAACATCATGTGTTTATTTAATTTGCCGATAAAAGCGCCAACTCAGTCGAAAAATAACAAATAGATGATATAAAGGCATGCAAAGACTTGCAATTACATTTAAAAATAGAGAAATTTTCATTCTGTTGGCTCTTAATGCATAAATTTAAATTGCCATTAGAATTAAACCTGTCAAGGGTAGGATTTTCTTTTGTTTTCATATTGTTGAGATTCAATAAGAAGTGCGAGTCTTGGTGCAACGGTTAAGTTGTTCCTTTGTGACATTGAAATCACGAATTCGAGACGTAGAAACAGTTTCTTTGCAAAAAAAATGAAACAGTTTCTTTGCAAAAAAAATGCAAAGGAAAAGCTACATACATTTACGTTCACCCTCCCCCTACCCCCGCAAGGCGGGGAGCACTTAACTTTTTTCTTTATTATTGTTGAGATTCAATAGGTTTTATCCCAACCAGTGCAAATACTTCCGAATATTAGTTGTAATGCAAGTAGGTTATAAATACAGACATACAAAAGATTAAAAGCAAAAAAAAAAAAGAGCTCTCTACCCATGCTCCTTATGAAGTCAACTCACCTTGAGATTTGTACTTCTTATATAAGTGGGAAAGCTCGGAGTAATTTGTAGTTGTTAAACCACTGACAATTGATAAAAATTAGTAAATCCTTATGTTATACCTCATAAATCCAAATTATGCAAAGGGACTAACAAGTATATTTAAAGAAAATAACTCTAAGCGAGAAAATGGATGAATTATCCAACATAAGAAGTTTTTTTTAAAAAAATGAAAATACAGATAAACAAGAAGTGTGTAGATGAAAGGCTACCATCTTGAGGCAACATTAACAATCAAGAGAACTTTCCCCTTAAATTTATTCAAAGAAACATCCTTTCCATCAATATCCTGCAGAAAGAACTTCTTGACATTAATGCAAGCATAATTTTCTGTTATAAATGATAACATGATCACCACTATGAAAGGTGATAAATAAGAAATTGTAAGGAATAAGCGTGGAAAAGAAGCAGGAAACAGAGGATTCTTAGGAGGGAAAAACAGTGAGAATTAAAGTGACTCAGCATTGCATATTTGTTTGAATAGGCTCCAAGTTGCTCTCATGAACTTAAGAAGAAATAGAATACAAGAGCCGAAAAGGATACAACAACGAGGGCAATCATTGCCAACCATATAAGTGGCAAAATTAGATATATTGGGATTCAATTCACAATTAAGACAAATTACTTGGACAGTTCTATTTGCCACATGAAATCTTACTCACTTCAACCTAAAATTGCTATCAAGGCTGACAATGTTGCACTTTCAGGACTGCATTGGGCAGCTTCTAGATGTAGACATATCACAGGATTTAAGTTTAGGCTCTTTGCCACCTAATGATGTGGGAGACTTTCCCCTGGATTAGCTGATGTTTATAGCATACCATGGCATTTTAGGTGCCACATCATCTAGCTTCAGGCCACATTGAGAATGCAAAATCTAAAATTGGGATTGAATAGTGACTTCCATTTCATTTTACTTCAGAAGAAAAACGATAAACATGGTCAACCATTGTGAAGAAACAATTCAGTAACAGTTATCCTTTTAATGTGGCCAATCTAACTCATTTGAATACAAAATCTTGAACCCAAACACCAACATCGGTATTGGATTTGATGTCCCCCAAAAATAATAATAAAATTATTAAAAAAAAATGATAACACCCCGCATGCTAAATTTCGCCCATTTTAAGGAATGTGGTTGAGCTTTTTGCCATACCATCCAAGTTAACAAACGCATCATTATCATCAGCCTAAAACTAAAGGAATGGCTTAATTGCCCAAATTTGCAAGGTACTGCATCAACGGCACAGACAAAATCCATGTCTAACGGTACACTTACGTGATAAGCTCAAGTATCAGTGATGAACTATAACATTTATATTTCCCTACCGAAGATATCGTATAATTGGATACATGGTATAAGGAAAATAGGAAAACAAAGAGAATGACATAAAGCAAACAATGGATTGAACAACCTCGAGCAATCTTCAGAAGATTTAACATGATTTGCCAATAAATTGAACTAACAAGCTTGTATTTCCCAAAAATACTAACCTTGACAGTGAAATCATGAACACACTTCTCCTTTGCAACCCTCGCATAAACCCCACCAAATTTTCTGGTTCCAGAAGAAAACCCACATGGATTTCGCGATTTTAAAGAAACCCCTTTTGGAAAATCGATGATTGGGATGACGGAGGGGAGATTTTGTGTGGTGGAAGCAGAAAAGCCGCAGGAAATCAGGGGGCAATATACGGATTTGACCCAATTCGAGAAATGATCCACTTTTATGCATGTCACGTTGAGTATGCGAATACCATAGTTACATGTCGCATATTATAAATGCACGAGTTATGACCCAAAATCTCTTTTCTCTTTTCTCTTTCTTTCTTCACTCTTCTCTTTTTTCTCCTGTAACAAATTCTAAGTTTTCAATCTTGAGTACAACAACCATTCCAACAAAAGAAACAACAATCGACACTCTTATTCTCAAAGATATAACCTTCCATATTGTTTTGCCGAAACTTCTTCGATAAGACTTTACACGAATCCAAAAATATAATATATGTTTTTTCAATTCACTTAATTAAAATATTTAATTTGATGCATCTTAATATTTGTTGAATGATATATGTAATACTTATCGTATACATTCATTGAAATTATCTCAATTGATTTAAGTTTTAAAGTTTGAATATTTAGTATAAATTTAGGGTTTAGGATGTAAATTTAGGGTTTATGATGATTTTAATAAATTGATTAATTGTTTAGTATTTAATTAATTTAGATTAATATAGATTTAGAATATTTATTGAAATTATCCCAATTGATTTAGGTTTTAGGGTTTAGAAATTTAGTATAAATTTAGGGTTTAGGTATAAATTTAGGATTTAGAATAATATTAATAAATTGATTAATTGTTTAATATTTAATTAATTTAGATTGATATAAATTAAGTATATTCATTGAATATTTGTTAAATTGTTATAATTATAAATTTAAAATTTTAACATTTGTTGAATATTGAGTCAAAATTTAGGGTATGTATAGAAATTTAGTAAATAGTAATGCCTTTTTTCTTCATCCTCGCCATGTTGATTGCATGTTAAATGTATGTTGAATTATTATAAGTATATGTTTAGTTTTATGCATAATTGGTTTAATTTTTTTATGTTTAGAAAAAAATGGCAGTATGGTGAGATTATTGTGCTATAGCAATGGTGAAATTGTGACAAGTGAGAATGAAATTTGTTATGACCATGGTTTTACAAAGTTGATCAGGGTGAAAAAAAATATAAACTTTGATGAGTTGGTAACTCTAATATGTAAAGGTATTCGAATAAATTGTATGACACAACATGTAGAGATTTATCATAGGTGTCCTGTCTCATACATGTAATATGGTTATTTACGGTTTGAATTGGTTCCGATCAGTGATGTTGACGATGTTTTGAATTTGATGGAGTTTGCAATGAAGATGAGAGAGGGTACCAATCCCGAGTTATACATACAATCATATGATAATGGAACGTCCGAATATACGGATGACTATCCACATATCGAATTTCGAGCGAATCTTGCTTTCGTAGAAGTGGATAATAATGTTGATGAGGCAGAAGAGGCGGAAAAAGAAGTGGAAGAAGAGAATGATGATGATGAAGAATATGATGCAGAAGTTGGTGGTGATTGTGGTGGTAGTGATGAAGCAAATGAATTAATAATTGGGCCATTCTCAACCCATGGTAGTGGTGGTGGTTTTGGTACTGACAGTGGCTGTAAGAGATATACCTATGACCGAATAGATAACTCAATTCCCTTTATGACGACCACACCCGGAGGTGATGGTTATTTGACTTTTGAGTAAGATTGTAGATTGACATGCAATAGTTGGATTTTTAGTGATAATTGAAGAAAGATATGAGATTTGAGTCCAAAGATCAGCTTATTCATGCTGTCAAAATATATCATGTGGAGCACAATTATCAATTTCAGGTTGGGAAATCAAGTCCAACACTTTGGACAGCAATCTGTACGCAAAGGGATGAAGATTATATGTGGAGGTTGTGTGCTTGTAGAACATGACTTATTGGTGAGTTTGTAATTACTGTTGTTGAGGGACCACTCATATGTGTGAATGCTGGGCTGATGCAAGATCATAGACAATTGGATTCAAGTTTGATGGCTCGTCATTTCCTTAACTATGTGAAGGAAGATTATAGTGTCAAAGTTGTTTTCTTCCGAACTGTTATGAGTGAGAAAACCATGTATGCAGTTTCCTATAACAGAGTTTGGACAGCAACAAGAATGGCTACAGAGATGATATATGGGAATTGGGATTATTCCTATAAACAACTGTATCGACTGTTGGATGCAATAGTTCTAAAAAATTTGGGGACAGAAGTAAGTTGGAAGTTGAGTCCACCAAATACAAATGGTGAATCGGTTCTTGAAGATGTGTTTTGGGCATTTGGTCCTAATATCAAGGCTTTTAGGAGTTATAGGTTATTGATAAGTATAGATGTGACTCACTTTAATAGGAAATACAAGTATAAGTTGTTGATTGCATGCAATATAGATGACGCGAATCATATTGTCCTGTTGGCTTTTGGGTTAGTCGATGGGGAGTCACTTGCTTCTTGGTCATGATTTTTAAGCTGTGTGTGACACTCTAGGGAGGGTCCGATTTGTTTGATTTCAGATCGATATGAAAAGATAAGGGTAGCAGTTGCTCGTCCTGAATTTGGGTGGTCACCTTCGAATGTTATGTGGCATTTTTGTATGCGTCATGTGGTCAATAATTTCAACACGCACCACAAAAATCAAACTTGTAAAAAATTTGCTACCATTATTGCATTACAGCCACAACGGAAGAAATTTGACATATAGATGGTGAGGATGAAGGAGATCAAAGAAGATATTTCCGATTATTTTACAAATATTGTATATGAATAATGGACTCTTTCTTTTAATGATAGCTTTCGTTTTGGGTATATGACAACAAATATAAGCGAAAGTTATAATGCCATATTAAAGAGTGCAAGAAATTTACCTATTTTTGCCTTGGTACTGAAGACTTTCTATAATTCAATGAACTATTTTAAAGCTCAACTTGGTGAAGCAAGAGCGGGAATGGAAAGGGGGGAGCGATATACAAAGTATGCAAATGTCATACTAGGGAGATGGATGAACACGGCTAACCTTCATACAATTGTCTCATTTAGCAGGGAGCATAAGATCTTTAAGGTAGAGATAGGCCATAGACATACATCGCATGAACACAAGGGAGGCAGCAAACAAATTGTGGATGTGACAAATAAGCATTACACATGTGGGAAGTGGAAAACTTATAGAATTCCTTGTTCGCATGCAATTGTTGCACTTAGACGGACTATGATTGATATTCATATGATCGTCGGGAAATGGTATACATGGAACATCAACTTAGAGTCTATGAACATCATTTCTTACCGGTGGGAAACCATTCGGGATGTGCTATAGGTTCATACCCAACCACCATCCCCGATAGTTCACTTAAACGTGAGAAAGGGAGACCTAAATTATCTCGATATCAGAACGAGATGGATTTTTGGGAATCATCTTTGCGTACATCTTGTGGAAACTGTAGTGCAGATAGTCATAATAGAAGGAGATGTGCGAGACAAATGAAGTGTGGATTTTGTGGCAAACAGGGACACAATCGTCGAAATTGTCCAACCTAAACGAATCCAAATATTTGATTGTATTTGTGTAACATTTAATGTACTAAGTGTTGATGATTTAAGTGTTGATGAATTAAGTGTTGATGTATTAACTGTTAATGTATTTGTGAAACATTTATTATGAATGCAAAGTTTGTCTTTTGTGATAATACATTTCATGTGAAACATTTTTGTGTTAATGTATTCGTGTTAATATGAAATACTTGTGTTAATATCCTTTTGTTCTAAGTATTAATGTGTTTTTTTCTTCTTTCTCTTGCAGATGGATCCCGCACCTACAGATTCCACAGTTTGGGATAGAGATGACCAGAGATAGCTCATTTGTCGTAGACATGAGGCATCGTTATAACTTTGGGACCATGTTCATGACGACAAGCGAGTTCGTCCTCCCCTTGAGCAGTTGAGTTGTTTGAGTGTTGCTCGACTGCAGTTTATTCAATTCGATTAGCATCTTATTACAACCCTAGTTTAGCAATGGAGGTAGGAGATACATACATTCCATATGCCCCACGGAGAGTTGACCATCACCCTATAGGACGTTGAGGTACTCTTAGGTTTACGTGTAGATGGGAGTCCCGTAGTAGTTAGGACGATGATGGTCAGATGGTGTGATGAGTGTGAGAGGTTATTAGGTGTGAGACCTCCACGTGAGGTCTTTCGAGGGCACAATTTGAGTATGACTTGGCTAGCAGAGGTTTTTGGTAACTTGCCCTATGATGTAGATGCTGTTTATATTAGATGGTGGACATGAGCATACATTTTGTTATTTATTGGGGGTGTCTTGTTTAGTGATAAATCAGGATATTGCGTACATTTACAGTATTTATTACTTTTAGATGATTTAAGTTTGACTGGTGAGTGCAGTCGGGATTCTACGTGTTTAACTTACTTGTATAGATAGTTTTATATAGCTATACGCGCAGACTCGCATCAAATAGGAGGGGCTTTTATACTTTTATAGATTTGGGCATGGGAGAGGTTCCCATACATAGCTCCGATTAAACGATTTTCAGACATACACGAGGATGGTCCACTGGCATTACGGTGGAATACAAATTTTGATATCACTAGCGTTCCTACACACGTGGTGGGAGTGTATAGAGAGGCGTTTGATAGGTAACCTTTGGATCAGGTCATTTGGGTGCCATATATTGAAGAGGTATTGTCTTCCCTCCCCGACTATTATTAGGCGGAGAAGCATATTTGGCACGCCGACGTACTTTTTATCTTTTTTAGTATCGTAGAGTGGCACTTTTCAGATAGGGTGATCCATCAGTTCGGTAGATTTTAGTTTATACTGATTCACCGTGACACTAAGAATCGACTCAACGACACTTCTACGCGTAGTGTATAGGTTACTGATTAGTAGGTTGAGCATTCTCATTACGTAGATATTTAGACTCATTGACTGGATCATTTATTGTTACTAGACACTTCCTTCAGACTAGCCGTGGACTAGACCTACCTTATGTGGTATCGCAGCGTTACACGTCGATTTGTTGACCGATGAGGAGATTCTTTAGGCTATATGATAATTGTACATCATCTTTTTTTTTTTCATTTATATCAATAGTTTACATTTGTTAATTTAACTATTATATATATACTTTTTTTGTAGTGGAATGTTTTGCATCAGATTCTAGACTTCGAGGGCACCGACATACATGGGATTCCGAATTCAGCCATCTCAGTCTTGACAATGGACATGGCGTATCTTTTGAGACCGAGACCGAGACCGGCTAGGCACGATGACGAGAGAGCTGATAAGGGCCAAGGACGTGGATGACGCTGAGGGAGACCACATCCTATGAGAGCACCACGACATGCGTCACGGGCACCATCTCAGCATCCAGAGGACGTTGCAGGACCTTCGAGTGGGTATGTAAAGTTTCGTCTTTCTACACACCTGAGTTTGATTTCCCTCGGTTTTCTACTCCTGGGGCTCCACAGAGGGGAGCTCGTCCCGGATTCACATAAATGAGGGATTGACACAAATTGAGAGAGATGATGCATGACCTATGTTAGGGGTGTTAAGATACTCGGGTAGTGTCACGGATACCCGTGACATTACCCGGTCAAAGCTCGACCCGAGCTTAGTTAAATCGAGCTCAGGTAATTTCTTATCGAGCTCAGGCTCAAAGGCTCATCGAGCTACCCTGCTTTTATGAAATTACACTTATACCCTTCTTATTTTTAATAAATTATAATTGAAAAATACTGATTGTTTTAAAACTTAAATGGGCAGAAAGGTCAATGTGCTGAGAAAACCCTAAACTCAGGACTCAATTGATTGTTCTCGATCTCGAACGAAGCTCTCGATCTTGCAATCGCCTTTCAGACCCCTGGCTCTTTCCTCTCCACCTTCCGAAAAAGCAAAAACCCTAGCTCGTCGACGCTGCACCCCGCTGCTGCATCTTTGGAGTCGAAACTCGAAGGTAAGCTCTCTCTTTCTCTCTCTCTCTCTCTCAATCTCAGGTTTTTGTGATAGGGTTTTGATCGATTTTTGTTTTTCCCTCCGAAAACCCTAGCTCCCTCGATCTCGAGCTCGACGCTGCACAATCGCTTCCCATCGAGTCTTCGTTGCTCTGTACTCGCTACTGCATCTCTCAAAGGTAAGCTCTGTCTCCCTCTCTCTCTCTCTCTCTCTCTCTCTCTAGGCTTTTGCTATAGGGTTTTTCTTTTATTTTTGTTTTTCTCCTCTTCGATTTCTATTTATGCTCTTCCTGATTTGCACATTTCTCATCACGAATTGATTTTGATCTTGACTTAGCTCTCGAATGTTGTCGTTGCTGCATCCTGTCTAGGGTTTTTTGTTCTTCTCGAATTGATCTTGTTCTTCTCATTACCAATTGATCTTGTTCTTCTCCTCTTGCATCGAAGGTAAACTCTATTTTTATCTCTGTCTCTGTTGTGTCCCTCTCTCGATTTTTTTTTTGTTTTGAATCTAGGGTTTTTGTGAATCTAAGACTTTCAGAGATCTGTGAAATGTTATGTTGAATTGTGGATGATTTATTGAATTGTGAATCTAGGGTTTTTGTATTTTTATTGCATTATGCTGAGTTCATATTGATTTGTTGATTTGTTCTCTTGCCTTTTTGTCTTTTGGTTCTTACATTTTACAAACTTGTAAATGTTGTTCTGCGAACTTGCATTTTACAAAAAATTCTTGCATTCTAAGGTCTTTATCTTCTTGCAAAATGTTCTATGAAATACTCTATTGCCTGTTGCCTCTATTTGTATTGCATTCTACAAAATATTATTTTCCTTAGTTTATGTGAATCTAGGGTTTATTGCATTCTTCGAAATGTTATCTTCCCTCTTTTTGTCCTCGATTAATGTTGTATCTTTCCTTTTTCCTCTTATTGTCTCTTTTGATTCCTAATTTTTTTTACTTCAATTGTTTTGTTCTTAATTTTTAATTGTTTTTATTTTTGTTCTTAATAAGAGAATGGATCCAAAAGAAAGTATAGGTAGTGGTAGAAAGAGAAAGCGAAGTGAATTTGATCCAACTGAATTATCGGTTACACCTATTGTTGTATTAACTGGTTCTACTACCCATGTTTATCAAGGAGGAGAGAATTTGCAAATTCCACATCAAGGTATTGATGATACATTCATTCCGATGGAGGCAGAAATTGAACAATGGACTAAAGAAATAGAGGAACAAGGATATGGTGGTGAAGAAGAAGGAGATGATGATGATGTTAAAGAAGAAGGAGATAATATGGGTAGTGAAATGCCAGCTCATACAGCTGAAAAAGATGATCCTTTTGGGGAGCAGCAAAGAGAAAAAAAATCATGGGTTTAGGAACACATTTCTCATATTGGGCTTGTAGATGGTGTTGAAAAGGTGAAGTGCAACCATTGTGATTCAAAACTGAAAGTCCATAAGACTAAGTCAACAAGCACCTATATTAGACACCTAAAAAAATATAGACAGTTTTTGGGGAAGATGAGAAGTATATAATCTACACTTTTCAACTTTCAACCAATTGGAGTTGCTACACCTTCTAAAGGCCCTCAACTTGTATCTGCGAAGTTTGACATGTGGAGAATGAGAGAGGCAGTTGCACATTGGATTATGATGCATGAGCATCCCTTTAACATTGTGGAAGAGGAGGGATTTAATATGATGCAAAGGCGTGAGATGCCAGAATGGAAGCCAATATCAAGGCAAACCGAAAAAAATGATTGCATGTTGGTTTATGAGACCGAAAAGAAGAAATTGAAGAATGTACTTGCTAATGTTTCAAAGATTAGCTTAACATCAGATCTTTGGAAGTCAAAGACCCAAAAAATTGGGTACATGGTTGTAACAGGTCATTGGATTGATTCTGATTGGAAGCTATAAAAGAGGATATTAAACTTTGTCAATATTCCACCGCCACATACGGGTAGAGAAATTACAGCTACTTTGTTCAAGTGTGCTAAGGAATGGAAAATTGAAAGCAAGGTATACACCGTGTCAGTTGACAATACCTCTAGCAATGACGTAGCTGTAGCTATTATGAAAGAGGACTTTTCTAGTTATAATAAGTTGATGTGTGATGGAAAGATTTTCCATGTACGATGTTGTGCACATATTTTGAACCTTTTGGTTCAAGATGGATTTAGATAGATATGTGATGTTGTTGATAAAGTAAGGGATACGATTGATTATATCAACCGGTTAGAGTCTAGGATATTAATGTTTTCTGAATGTGCAACAGAAAGAAACTTGGTTGGTCCCGAGAGAAAATTGATTAGTGATTGTAAAATCTGTTGGAACTCAACATTTGATATGTTGAGGTGTGCTTATGATTTTTGCGTTGTTTTTCCTCATTTTAGAGAACAAGATCCCAAATATATTTATTGTCCAACAGTGGAGGATTTGGAGAAAGTTGACAAGGTTTGCAAGGTGTTTGAGTATTTTAAGCCGCTACGTTACTTGTTTCTGGAACTGATTATCCAACCGTAAATTTGTTTCTCAAGGAAGTGGCTGCCATAAAGAAGATGTTTGATCAAAAAGTTTATGATTCAGATGATTTTATTGCAAGAATGGTGGAAAAAATGAAAATCAAATTTAATAAATATTGGGGGAAAATTAATTTGCTTATGGCAATAGCTACTGTATTAGACCCTACAAAGAAGCTAATTTCGGTTGAGTATTATTTTGAACTCATGGTTGGAGAGGATGTAACAACGCAATATGTTAATGAGGTGAGAAATGTTCCATATAAGTTGTATGATGAATATGCTTCAGCTGAATCCTTACATGGCAAAGAACTAGCTTCATCTTCCCATGCGAGTTCTTCTAGTCGAAGGTCAGAATTTCCACGTGATGCTGATGTTGGTCTTGAGGATTTCGTTAGGAGAAGATTTGGAACACGTCCTCAAATCAATGAATTAGATGATTATTTAGCTAAACCTCCCAAAACAAAATCAGATAAGGATGAGAGCTTGGAATGGTGGAAGGTCAACAAGATCAATTACAAAGTTTTATCTGTGTTGGCTCGAGACATATTAGCCACTCCTCTTAGCATAGTAGTATCGGAGGCTGCATTTAGTGCAGGAACGCTGGTGATAGATGCATATCGTGCTTCTTTGGCTCCAGAAACAGTTCAAGGACTCATGTGTGGAGGAGACTGGCTGCGAAAAATTTATGGGGTTAAAAACAAGGCAAAGGTAAATGTTAATACATATTAATACGTTTTATTGTATTAAATTTTATATATTTTTTGTTAATATATGTTGTTTTTTGTTATATGCAAAAAAACATTTTTATGATGAAGAAAATTCGACTGGTACGTTTGACAAAAAGTAAGTATGTGCCTGTTCAAATGTTCACTCATTCTTATTCTATTTTCATGCATAAATGTACATTAAATCAAACTGGATAAGTCATTGCATTCAAGTTTTACCAATTTTAGCCAATTCCCAACATAACAAATAGCAAGGACCATGTTTATCATTGAAATTTTTTATTTTTTGGTGCTGTACATGGATGGATTTGATGAGAAAAATTGGTGGAACCTGTTTTGATGAAATTGGTACTTTACTTTGTCAAATGTGGTTCTGAGTTTTGATTGTGGACCTGGAGGATGTGAAAATTAAATTAATTTGTTGAGTTCTGAGTTCTGATTTTTGATTATGGACCTGATTGTGGGTCTAAATTCTGAGTTCTGATCAATGAGGACTTTAGTTGATTATGCTTCTGAATTTCTTTGAATTAATTTGTTACTGTCTTTTTTTTTTCTTTATTATTTGTTGCAAAGTTTTTTATTTTCTTCTTTGGTTTGTCTTTTAACATGCTGATTTCTGATCTATTTATTTGTTGTTGTCTTTGGTTTGTTTTTTAATTTGTAGAATGTTGTTCTTTTTTAGGTAATTCTATTCTTCTATGATCTTTTTTTTTATGCTTTTTGTGTGTTTTTTAAATTGATTTCTCTCTCCAATTTGTGTGTGTTCTCTTACGTATCAAATTAAATTCAACAGAGTGTTTGGTCTCTCTTCAAATAAAAAGGTTTTCTTATTTTTATAAACCAAAAAAGAATCTTCTTCGCCATCTTTTTTTTTCTTATTTTGGTTGTTGATATAACTTTATTTTTTTATGATTTGTGTAGATTGAGCTGTTGAGTGTTAGAAGATGTTGTTGATGCTGAGTTGTTGTACGACTTGCTAGAGGATGATGCTGAGTTGTTGAGTGTTGGAAGATGTTGCTATTGGGGAACTTACTGTTGGAAGATGATGCTAGTTTGTTGATGTTCTTAAGACTTATGTGGTTAAGCACCTTCATGTCATCATGTTGTTAAGATTTGACATAGTTTTATTTTGAAGGGATTGTAATAATTGTAATATGTAGATTTGTGTGGTTGCAAACTTATGTGGTTAGATTTTATTTGATACATTGTTATGGATTTTATTTAATACTTGTGTGGTTGCAACTTGCAAAATTGGATTCTAAATGGATTTAGTTAGAATTTTCAATAAAAACAAGTTTTGGATTTGAAATGTTCAAAAAACAAGTGAGATTTTATCAAATTGGGAACAAGAATTTGAAAATGAGTTCAGGTGTAATCTCGGGTTCGGGCTTGAGCTTGAGCTCAGGCTCGGGTATGATTTCGAGCTCGAGCTCGGGCCTGGTTTCACGTAATTCAACTCGTGACACTCGAGCTCGAGCTTCTCAATGGCACATCGATATCGAGCTCGAGCTTGGAAAATACAGGATCGACGAGTTCGAGCTCGAGCTCGAACCCACCTAAAAAGCACTTGAGCCGAGCTTGAGTATCGTGATACCCGATCTCGACCCGGGTGTCATAACACTCATAGCCTATGTATGATGTGTCTCTTCCAGTTTTTATTGATGCCCAGTACGATGATGTAGATCCTTCCTAGATCACACAGATAGATAATCTGAGTTTACTATCTCATAACGAGAGTAGAGATGTTAAACCAGATTTAGGTGTTAGATATTATATTAGGAGAAGACGACGTTAGATCTTCTTATATATTATGTACTTTGTATATTTTGTTTCATTAATAAAAAATATGTTCTATTGAATGTTGGTTTTATTATATATAGTTAGTTACATTTGATTTACTTTCTTACTTTTGTTGCACTGTTAAGATGTGGAGTTTATGCATTACTGGTTTGGATATGACAATTGGTGTAATTTGATGTAAAAATGTTATTTCTGTTTTGGATATGGAGATAATGTTTTGTAGTAGTTTTGGGTCTGACAATTGTTGTAGTTGGGTATGAGAATATTATTGTTTTACTGTTCAAAATTGGAGTTTTGAATTATTGGAAACGTAGGGTATTAGAATTGATGTATTTTGGGTATGAATGTATATAGAGGACATAGTGGG
Source organism: Dillenia turbinata (assembly GCA_037126225.1). Taxonomy (NCBI): domain Eukaryota; kingdom Viridiplantae; phylum Streptophyta; class Magnoliopsida; order Dilleniales; family Dilleniaceae; genus Dillenia; species Dillenia turbinata. The sequence goes on along the minus strand of JBAMMX010000014.1, from coordinate 7,346,817 downwards.
CGGGGGCAGAACTATGTCGCAGGTTTAACCTGCGATATGCTCATATTGCAGGTTGAACTTGTGACAAAAGTGACTTATTTCCCAAATTTTTATCCTCCGTGAGATGTTTTTAGAATTTTTTTTTAAAAAGGGGGTCAATTCCATAGATTGCTCGAAAATGAAGGGTTTGATTTGTTTTGAACAAAAGACTATAAGGTTGCAGAAAAAGTTCCTAAGAAGTCCATTGAAGCCATCTTGTGGGAACTAAATTTGTGTTTGAGTGGACCTTGTCCAAGTCAGCCTGTTTAATTGGGTTGGGCGATATTCACCGAAATTAGACAACCCTCGGAGAATGGAAGTTTTGGATCCACCACGTGTTCTCTGTTTCTTCCTATATTTTTATTTTGAAACTAGGAGGGCTCCGGCAGCACAAGGTGCAGCCGAGGCTCACAAATTTTTATTATTTTTTATCATTTTTATTTCACCCAATTAATATTTGCATTTAAAATTTATTAATGTATTACTGATCGTAATTAATCTTATATGATATATTAATTAAATAATATTTATAATTTATGATAAAAATCTTTTATTAACAGCAAACATGTCTTAATATTTTCCCGTAAACTAATTTTGTTTTCTTAATAAATTTTATCTATTTTTTATTTATAAATTGAATAATATATAAAGGACTTACCCGGTACTTAAAATACGTCCCGATTTAGTATGGGGATAGATAGAGGGTGGACGTAAATAACTTTGGAAAATATATATGTATATAACTTTGGATTTTTTTTTTTATGTTATTGACATTTAAAAATGTTCTTATAAATTTATTATATATCTTAAGTTTTAAATTATTCTTATTGAAATTTTTTTGTAAAATTTAATTTTTTTATTAGAAAGCCTGTAGGTACTTTTTCTTTTTACTACATAAGAGAAAATCGAATTTGAAATTTCTAAGAGAAAAGTGATAGTATTAGTTAAGTTATAACTCATTAACAAAGTATATAGATATTGTGTTATATAATAAAAGTGAAATTTTTCGTATAATTATTAAATAATTTATAATTATTATTATGATTCAAAACTATTTGATATATTTCTGACTATGTATGTTTCTGTATTGATTTAAAAATCTTAAAAACCTTGCAACGTGTATGAAAAGAGAGAGCTCTTTGTTACTACTATTATTATAGAGTATAATTTTAGTCATTACTAATTAAAAAATTTTATTGACATAAGGTTTTTTTTTTTAATAAACGAAACCGTAAGATAATAAATTTTATATTTTTATTTGTAGTTATTGTTTATTATCTCTATCGATATCTCTCTCTCTCTCTTATTTGATCCATAAATGCTACATGTAGGGGGTTTTCTGCTATATTTCGAGTTTTTTTTTTACTTATAATAATTAATAATTTTAATTATAGAAAATTTTAATTTGTATTTCATAATTTTAAAATACTCTGATTAAGTGTTTCATGGTTGTTGTCTTAAACAATATAAAAAGAAGCATAAAATACAAAATACATAGGGATTTGTTTTTATTTGTTTGTTTTGTTTCTTGTCAAGCAATTCAATAATTTACAACATTTGTTGTATTTCGAGAAGTCATTTTAATTGTTTTTTACGTTCTTAGAGTATATATTAAATTTGTAAATTTTATATTAATCAATAATGAGTTCTTCAATTCATAAGCATCACCAAAATTTAATTTCACAACAACCAGAACTTAAATTGTACAAAAATAAGTCAATATCTATGTTAAGCAAATTTATTTATTTATTTTTTAAGAAATCAAATTAAACATTCACAAATATCATTTATGAAATCATTGTTTTTTACAACTGAATGATGATTTTATAGTATTATTAACGTAAAAATATTTGCTCCCTGTTGTATTATGTATTTTTCTTTATTTATATAATAATTAGTTAAGATGTTCTCAGTTATAGTTTAATTTATAATATCAATAAAAATGAGATTACAAATCTAAGTGCGAATAAAAATTAGAATTTCTTTTATCTCAACAGAATTTGTAGATTCAAAAGAATTTAAAATTTTAAAATATGTATTCAGTGAAAATAAATTTGATTGTTAGTGTGAATCATAGAGACTGTGAAGATGGTATTCCAACTTTGTCTAATGGGTTCTCAATTATAAAAATAAAAGAATAGATTGCATATTTGGCTATTGAATTAATTGAATGTACAGAGTGAGAACTCAAAGGAAAGCATTTGGTCACCAAAACCTATCAATTAAAACATAGGAATGGAATTGATAACTCTTTCAAACCCCCCCAAAAAATACCCAAAAAAAAATCATCTCCCTTTTTTTATTAATTTTGTTATTATTAAATAGAAATATATATTAGTATCATTAATTAAATAGATATAGAGAGTGACATGAGACATAAGAAAGAGAGAGAAAGAGGTAAAGGGACCCAAGAAGATATGGCTCTATTGGGTTATCCACGTGACAATTTCCTATAAGTAGAGATTTTTAAGTAACGACGCCTCATGTGTCTGTAAAAAAAAAAACCGTAAAAATTAAAAGATAAAGAAAGTATTCAAAACAAAATAGTCACATTTACTTTTAAAATTCGTTGTGATGTAGTGTAAGAAAGTAGCGTAGGAGGGAAATCAAAGTATGAAAGTAATAAAACAGAACAAAAAAGGAGTAAAACAGGAGAATGAGGGGGAGAGATATGAGTGAGAGTCTAAGTTTGGAAGTGAAGGAGTTGAAACTTAATATTAGAAATTTGAAATTAGAAAGGTGAAAATTGAAAATTGTGCACTTTTCAATATATTAATTTTAATTTTTAGATTTTTTTTCTTTTAGAATTTTTATTAATTATAATATTTTTTCATTTAAATTTTAATTATAATATTATAATAATTATATTAATAAATTTTTTTAAAATATATATATAATATTTTTAATTAATTTGATTAATTCAATTTGATCAAAATAAAAATTATTAAAATCTATTATACTTGAAATAAACTAAATTAAACTTTTATTTTATTTAAACCCAAATTAAATACCTAATAAACTATTCAAAATGTGAAAAATAAAATAAAATAAAATGATTTTTTCGTTTTTAATCAAATAGTGATAATTCCTACCATGCTCACAAAATTAATTTGATATATTTTAATTTAATTCATTTGACAACTGTGGAGGATTAGAAAATTTAGGCATTTGAGTGTGAGAGGGTAAAAAAAGGGAGATATTTAACTTTCTTTTTTTATTTGTCCTTGTAGCCACCTGTCCATATTTAAAGGAGGCCACTTGGCCAAATATTGGGGAAGGCTCTAGTTAATTTGATTAATTTGATTTAATCGAAATAAAAATTATTAAATTCGATTACAGTTCAAATAAGCTAAATTAAAATTTTATTTTATTTAAATCCAAATTGAATACCTAATAAATTATCCAAAATGTTAAAAAAAAAGTTTGAATAAAATGATTTTTTTCGTTTTTTAATCAAATAGTGATAATTCCTACCATGCTCACAAAATTAATTTGACATAGTTTAATTTAATTCATTTGACCACTATGTTGGGTTAGAAAATTGAGGCATTTGAGTGTGAGGGGTAAAAAAAAGAGGTCTTTAACTTTCTTTTTTTATTTTTCCTTGTGGCCACCTAAGGAGGCCACTTGGCCAAATATTGGGAAGGCTCTAGCTTTTTATATAATAGGTCTAAATTAAAATTTAATTTTATTTAAAATCAAATTAAATACCTAATAAACCATACAAAATGTAAAAAAAAAAAAAGTTTGAATAAAATAATTTTTTCGTTTTTAATTAAATAGTGATAATTCCTACCATGCTCACAAAATTAATTTGATATATTTTAATTTAATTTATTTGACCATTGTGGTGGGTTAGAAAATTGAGGCATTTGAGTGTGAGGGGGTAAAAAAAAAAAGGAAGTCTTTAACTTTCTTTTTTTATTTTTCCTTGTGGCCTCCTGTCCATATTTAAAAGAGGCCACTTGGCCAAATATTGGGGAAAGCTCTAGCTTTTTATATAATAGGTAGATATGGTTGAAGTTGAAGGTTCACAATGACATGTTTTATACAACTAAAAGGAGTGCACCGCGCATGCCTATGGTCTAAAGTTTCAATTTTTGTATGAAATATTAGAGAGATGTGCCTATTAAAAATAAATGAAAAAAATAATTGCAAAGAAGTATGTTGAATTTTGAATTTATGCAAATTCAAATGAACAAGAATCAGAAGATTGGAATTTGTTAAAAACATGATGAACACTTCATTAATTAGTACAATCAATACTACAATCATAAAACGATGAATAAAAAATACATTAAGTTTAAAATTGGTACGAAATATCCTAATGGATATTGATAGAATTCAATTCAAAATTTTATGACAAAGACCACAAAACACTATTTTGACTCCTCAGAAAGATTGTAAGGTACAATCTCTAACTAATGGGTGATTATGCACAATACGATAAGCACTTTGGATAGACTATGAGAGCACAATTACAATAAAGTTCATAAGAGCAAAACCCAAGAATTAGATATCCGAATCTACCAATAAAGTAGAGCAACAAAATCATCAGGTACAAGAAAGACTCTTTGATTTATTTATCAACAGGATTTTTATATGGCAACTAAGAACCCATACAAAAGTATAGAAGTCGTGTCTTTACATATATCAAGAATACATAAGTTAGGGATTTAGAAATATAGGGAAAATGAAATGCAAAGAAAGATGAGGCACTAAATTAGATTAGGTCTCTACACCATCTCTCTGAGCTCTCTTCTCAACATCAAGTCATCTCATCCTCTTTATGCCTCCTGAAGGATGACTACTGATAAGCCTAGTTCCGTTATTTTCTTCACGTTTGGGCGCAAAGATACAAACAATAATCAAACGAGAAGTATCTGTTACCTGTTGCACCTAGCGCTTAGACATTTCCGTTAGATCTCGCATAGGATAGACACTTCCTCCTCTCAATTTGAAATACAAAAAGGAGAAAGCATCTACACCTGCTGTAGGGTCCCTTGGAACTACCAACATAGGCCACTATGGTATTGGATTCTCAGATACCGTGATGAGACCTTGTATAGGCAATCACTATAATTGATGGAATCTCGTATCGACAGTACCTATACCCTCTCCTAAACATCTAGATGACGACGAGCTGTAAAAGAACTACCATACGAAAAACCTCATCTTCGATTCATTAATAAGTGTTAGTGTGACGAACAACCTCTTATAATCTCCTTTTCTTATACATGAATTGAAAATGTATTCTATAAGCTTCCCTCATTTGATGAGTAAATGAAACTCTACCACCATCCTTTGTTATTTATAACCAGTGTGTTGTAAGAAAATCTTGAAAAGCGAAGTAGCGTACTTCAAAACTTAAACAGTCAGTTCTTAGCCTGCATTGCTTCTTCGACTTTTTCGCTTTGAAACATCAATGTTAGATGTATTTAATGCTCTAGTCCTATAACAGTTTTACTTTCGCACGTATTGCACTTATCCAAAACTATTTTTGCTCTGCATCTCTTTGAGTTACACAGTTCTCAACATTTTAACTCTATTTCCAACACTACTTCCTTGAGCAGGTCTTAGGAGTGGTGGGTAAATGATAGTATATGGTCGAACAACCCATTACTACAAAATTGACACCATTCGAGCCCATTAGGCTATACCGTATTTAAGCAACTGAACATGCTTGCAGTCTATCGGTTAGCACTCCTTCGGCTCTCTCGGTCATCCCCGCTCTTGGCACTTGGTCTCCTCGATTACTCCGTTCCTCGGTGGACACATTTCACTAATGAAAGCATAATTCATTCTATTAGGTGATATATACAACTTGAAGGCAACTATTAAGGAAGTTAATGTTTGATGAATCTAAATCTTTGTTAATTGGATATGTATCTTCTATATTCCATATGAAGGAAACATATCCACGGAGGAGTGGAATGACCAAGAGACTCAACCACCGAAAAGTAGAAAGGCCGATGGAATCGAAAGTTATAAGTTTGTGCTCAGCAAAGAGAAGTCAACAGAAGAACTAAGAGGACCAAGAGTGCATTCAATTGTTCATGTCCTTGATGAACGGGCAATTCCACATACAAAACTGATGGCGAGAAATCTTTTGATCCTTCGCAAGATGAAAAACCTACAACGACTGCCAAAGGATGCTCCCGTTGGGGAGATTATGATGCTCAAGTTAGAAAAAATGACTTTGAAAGAATAAGAAATAAACTGAGAAGAGCTATTAGATGGCTTTATGTTGTCTTTGTGTAAGAAGTATGAAGTTGCTGAGATGTAAGTGAAAAATAATAACTAACAGTGTTGATGCTAAAAAATTACTTCACAATAGAACCCTTTTCTATCTTGAACGGGAAACCGATAATGAAGAATTTATGGTGTGATACTTGATGTAAATACTTGCAAAAAACCTGCTAAAGGTGGCTTCGGCGGAGGAGGTTTAGACACTCAAGTCAGAAAGAATGGTAAAGAGTGGAAAGACTTGGGCCCTGTATACTCTCTGTGTGTAATCTGTATAGACAGATATGTGTACCTGGTAAGTTGTCTCTGTTTAACATCTATAGTATGCATAGTAGTGTCATATCTACCTAGGGGTGTAGAAACCCTACTTATTCTATGGGGAGATCATATGACATATTCTAAGATTACAAAAACTACGGTGGCAGGCTTTCTATAGATTCGGAATCCTTTGAGTTAAGAAAGTTTCACTGGTTGTCACGAAGATTTGCAAAGATTTGAATCATTAGTAGATATGTTTCCTTATTGAGAGAGATCGTAATAAACCCGTATCAAATCAAAAAAGGTTTAAACTTATCTCAGATTTCTTTCCTTATCGACCAACCACGGTCAGGACTCATCATGTGATAGGAGTCAACTTTATAAGAATCAAGAAGTCAGAACCAAGAGCTTGTAAGGCCGAGAGGTTAAAGGGCCTAATGAATAAACTGTGTTAAGGGAATGATCAAACATTTCATGGATTGAGAGGGTTTCACCAAAAGACTTATCACAAGGATCGACTGACAAGTCATATCGTGCTCGATGATTTATATGATCATGGGCTTACTAAATTCTATGGTAAAGGGTTTGTTGGACCATGTATCATTATTTGCCCCCACTCCCTATGTCATTCGTCAAAACGACATTAGTAATATTTTTAAGTGGATAAGGATTTGAGGAGTTGAATGGCCATGAAAGTGGAGCCATTTTGATTGAGTGGAAAGACACGACTGCGAGCATGAAATACAGTACCTATGGCTTCCGCTTTTCGCAAATCTTCCTCAGCATGCTTTTATTATTCCATTTGCAATTGGTTGCAGGCACTGTAATGCTTTTCGACGGTTTCTTTTGTTGAGACAAAGGGAGATAGTTCTGTGATTTCTAGGATTTATGAAATTTCTCAAACGATTGCTATGGCTGGAATCAATTACATCAAGAGGGTATTGATCAATGAAGAGTAAGAGAATGTTGTACAAGCAATGGGTTTGATGGATGGTTTTTATGTTCGGTTGCCCACTAAAGATGAATGGGCAAATATGGTCCACGAGATTTCTCTGCGAATGTATAAGGAGTACATCAGGTATGGTCTAAAAGTGCCTTATTTGGGCATTGCGGATGAGATTTTGAGAGGTTGGAACATTTTTTTGACCATGCTAATCCCCAGTGCCAGGCGACTGATTATAGTTGTAGTAAGTCTTTTGAGTTTCTACCGCTTGGATTTTAATTTTGAAATTTTATCCTCCATTTTTTACTTGCGAGGGTGTTGCAATCAAGGTTCCACTAGGGGTGGTATTGTGTTTACACGAGGAAGAGTTCTGAATAGAGGTTTTTCTATAAGGAAACTATAAACAAGCAGTAGATGAATAAGTTTTTTTTGTGGCGTTTGAGAAAAAGGAACTGATATTGGTCCTGCCTAGGGCCGATGGGGAGCCTGTAGTGGCATTAAAGGTTTCAACCAGTTCTTGGCACTTGGGCTTCATCCGTTATGTAGGGGGTATTGTCAAAATGGTAGATCAATTCGGGTAGACACCCTTTTTAATGACTAGACGTTGAAGATGGCCAGCTTGCTACTTAGTGAGGGAGTGAAAATTAAAAGCCCCTCTTGGTGAAGAAAACGACAAGCTAGTTGTTTGACATTTTGGAAATTGCTAATGAAGGTGATTTCCGGGTTGCCACTATCAACAAGGTTGTATGACCCGGGAGGCAAAAGAGCATGGAGGATAGGAAGAGTGCTTCGGGAGAGAGTACTAGTGATGTACGCCTTATCGCTGCTCTAGTTTCCAAGAGAAAGAGGAGGAGGTTGGCGGTCTCTAGTGCTAGTGGCGAGAGTCAGAAGCCACCAAGGGAAAGGATACTCTAGCATCAATTTTGGTTATTACGGATATCGAGAGACTGGATCCTGAGGCCTAATACTGAAGGAGAGGGTACTTCTAATGTTCCGGATGTAGGAGAGGAAGAGTTGTGGCCGAGAAGCAAGGTTTGGTCGTCCAGTGCCCTTTCAGAGCACTTGCATATCCGAAAGGGCAAGAGGGTCATACACAGTCAGATGGCTCCACTTTCTTTGGTTCTTGTTAGGTCTTTTGATCGGTCGAAGGACCTGAAGGAGAGGGGGACCATGGCGATTAGTTGTTGCAGTAACTATTTTAGTTATTTAGATATTATCGAGATGAGGAGGTTTACTGATAGATTAGACTTTCATCGTGCTGAATCAGAGTTGAATCGCTTAACGATGAAACAGGGTGATGAAGCTTTGAATTTATGGTCTATTGTTATCATCGAATTTTAGTGATTAAGAAGTAACCAACCGGTGGGTCACCAGGAGGGCCTGGCAAACCAGAGAGCATAGGAGATAGTACAGCTCCAAGCCACTTTGGCTCAAAAAGAAAAAGTATAGGGAGAGGGTCAAGCAATAATCTCGCAATTTCAAGCTGCTCTAGCCTAGAGTGGGCGAGAAGGGGAAGGGGGTAAGGCGGCCTATGCCACATTGTTTAAAAAGAAAAAGAGATAAGGTGACTGAAAACTGATCGGGACTCGGTGTTCAAGTAGTGTGATGCGTTCATTCCTGAATGCGAGAGGCTGGATGCATTGTTGGATAAAGTTGAAACGGAGCGCTTGGTTGAAGTGGGGTCAGCTCAGGAGCTAAGGCAATCACTTTTTGCCTTGGAGAAGAAGGTGGCAAATTTAGAAGCAAAATGCCGAGTTTCAAGAAGGCCATTAGCGTGATCTCCATGAGCTTACTGAGAAACTACGTCGTGTGGAAGAAGTCATCCGTAGGGCAAGACTGATGGACAATATGGCGGATAGCGCTGGCAAGGCTGTCGTTGGGACAGCAGCTCTGGGTGTGGCTGGTGCTCCCAGGGCGGGCTTTTCCCACAAAGTTGTTGAAGCTAACGCTCATGCAATTGCTATACGGGATGCTTTAAGTGCCTGCGACAGAGAAGTGCTCCTCCTTCATCTCCCGATCATGAAGAGAGAAGTGCTCCTCCCTCATCTCTCGGTTTTGAAAAGTAATCTTGTACTTTCTCTTCCTTAATGTACTTCATCTTCCTTGTTGAGTTATACTTTCTTCATGATGCAATGAATTGAGTTTCTTTGCACATTTGGTCTTCCCTCTTTTGTATTTTAACTATCACAATATGCATGATTTTAAGTAGCTCCAAATCATGGACATACAATGCATCGACATAAGGCGAGAGAAAAGGGAGCCGATCCTCATCAATGTGTATGGCTTCCAGGTGCATGTAAAACCTAATAAATGAGAGGCGCAAAGCTGAGAGATATTAGGAGTCATACACTCGGGAGTTAGATTCCATATGTTGGATAAGGATGGGAGTTGCACCAATGTAAGGTGTAAATGTTAAGACCGAGAGGTCAAGACCATATGTTGGGACTCACTGTGTGATAACAGTCGACTTTGTAACGACAGAGAGGTTGTAAGGCCAAGAGGTTAAAGGGCCCAATAAATAGATTATGTCAAAAGAATGATCGAACATTACGTAAACCCGTGCAATTATATTGGTCATGCATGCATTTAATCTCAAATCATCAAAACACAGACTTAACGTTTTGAAATTTTAAGTTCAACAATAAAATCTCATCAAATAATGAACATGTCAATAAAAATTTAAAGAAAAGAAACAAATCAAATCATATTATTAATAAAAAATTAAAATCCATCGAGTTCTAGGAATAAGAAATCTAACTAGTCATGATAAAAAAACGCAAGAAATGTGAAGAAATCATTATAACCCGTTCAACCCAAATGAAGATGAAAGAATCCCGGACATCGAAGCAAAAAGTTATGTTCAAAATATTGAATGCTATCTGTACAGTCCAATATTCTTAAACAAACCCAATAATCCTAAAACAAAACTCACAAAAATAATCAATGTAAAATTACGAAATAAAACCTAAAATATTTCTAAAAGTCATAAATAAAGTCTAAAATAAAATAAAATAATTCAAGTGTATAAAAATATCGCTATCACAGTGTCACACTTTCTCAAACGAAAAATAGAAGACAAAATCTTGAAATCAAATCCTAACTGACAAAAACTCAGCAAACTAACTACCGTCACTACCAAACGCCACGCACTGGGAATCAATAGCATCAAAAATATATTCCAATCCCTCAAAAACAATGGATAAAGGTCCCAAATAGGGCACCCACAATCCATACCTAATGTATTCCCTATACATAGGGACACAACCTCCAGACATCCGATTAGCCATTTCCCCACTTTTAGGCAGCCTTAGCCCAAAACCATCGCCCAAACTCATATCTTTTGCCACAGCTTGCAACTCTCTCTCTCTCTCATCATACTTTTAATTTCGTTGATTTTATGATATTTACGTGAACCAGGACTCTCCGCTATGTCTGCTTTTCCAAACTTGAGAAAACCCTAAAAATTTTTAGGTTTCTTTCCTCTCCCTCATAAAACAATTATCTAACTGGAAACCCACCACCCAATAACAAAACAAGTAAAAAGTAGTATATCAAAGAAGACTCGCAAAAAACCAAGAAGACACGCTCCGCACTAAATGCTCCATTTTCGCACCCACTTTACCAAAAAAAAAAAAAAAACAAACTCTTTCTTTTCTTGCCCCTTCTAATTCTTACTCTACTGCTAAACGTTATTTCTACCAAACGATAATTAAAACTAGGGGCAAATGATATCACATAGCTCAACAGCCCATTACCTCGAAGACAGAATTGCTTATGTCCATCAAGCCCATGATTAATAAACACCCTCAACCCCTTTAGTTCCTCGGTTAGATACTCCTTTTTCCAAGCAGTAGCTTAGAACCTCCGACTCCTTGGTTAACCGCCCAAGTCCTCAAGCCCCCTAAAATTCTCGGTTATCCCACTTGTCGGTGGATATATCTCACTATGCACTGTCTATGTCTGTTCGATGCTACTTGGTTGGCCGAGATCCTTGCTCAACTGACAAAGACCCTGAGCATTAATACATTTTTTGAATTATTTTGCCCATCATCAAAATCTAAATATACCATCAGAATGATTGTTATGATGGCAAAGGGAAGTACAACATGCGTAGTTTCATTAGGGAGAGAGGGTGGAAAGGCATCAGTTTTAGAATATGCAGCGAGGCTTTGCAGAGACCAGAAATGGTTCTAAAGTGTGCGATGGTTGTGCTTTGGAAACGAATTCTAGAGTTTCAAGGTCTAGATTTTTTGAAGGGCCATCATAAGGAAGAAAAAGAAGATCGACGAGAGTACTTAAGAGTAAACTCCAGAGACTTCTTAGAGAAGGTGTCTGGATTACATAGCACACAAACAGCACAAAAGAGATAGAGAAAAAGTCCAACTGCAGAATACAATGAGTACTCAGATGGTAGATGAATGACTTTCATACACTATGAACATCATCAGACACGCCACTCTCCTCAACTTATCTATATAACACACTGGAGATGGAGAACTTGATGTCAATCCCAGAAGAAAAGAAATCGAATTTTTGGCTAAACAAAATGATAGAGGGCATGCAGTCTTACAAAGATGGCCAAACTCCCCAATCATCAGAAGAACAAAATAGTAGTCCATTTTAAAATAAACGGGGGCGAAAAAGTCATTTTGCAAAGAGTCCTCCCAATTGCTACAAGTATAAGTTTCATGAAATCAATCATAAAATCAAACACAATATTTGGTTAATCAACATTTTTGAAAAAAAAATAGAGAAAAAACTAGAAGTAGGCCACATCAGATGTTCAACTCATCAACGACCAATCCCTCTGCCAACCGGAGAACGACTAAATCGAGGTGGTAAGAGACCTTTCACGCTTATATTTATATAGTAAATGAATGCATGATTAATTAACCTTTTAAGTTTTAACTGATAAGTCTGATTATTAAAAATTTTTAATGGAGTTGATTCCTTTTTTTTATGATTTTTCTTTTTCCTTGAATAAAAAAAACTAAATAACAAAGAGGGGATGAAGGCAAAGACAAAGGAATTAGGGTATTATGATGAAGATAGAAAATTTTCTTTTATTAGAGTAATATCACTGGGCGATAAATGTTAGTTGGACTAATAGACAAGGGTCAAACTATTGATACTACAATTTACTTATTCATAATCCTTGTTTTCAACTTCAATAATTTTTTCATTTTATCTTTATTCAATTTTTTTTTTTTTTTTGTTTAAAGTAACCGTAATTCAATCTTATCTGATACAAAAGTCTAAACTCGTTTATTTTATAGAGAGAAAATTTAATAGAAATATATTAAAAGAGATAAAATTTCTAATAATTAATATTTTATAGAGAGAAAATTATTATATTTTTGTAAAAAGAGAAAAATTAAATTTCTAGAAAGAGAAAATTGAAATTTAGTTTTTGATAAAGAAAATTTGAAATTAAATAATTTAAGAGGGAGAAAATTATTGTATTTAGTTTTAGAGAGGAAAAACTAATTTTTTTAGAAAAAAAATTAATTAAGGTGCTTATTTTTAGAGAGAAATTAAATGTTGGTATCTTTAGTTATATATATATATATATATATATATATATATATATATATATATATATAAACCTCAAAACCAATGTATTTAAAAAGAAATATAAACTATGTTATTAGTTGATCCCTTTAATCATTTTGTGACAACTAGAAGGATTTTAACCATGAATGGTTCAAATGCAATTATTTTAAAACACAAAATCAAACCAAGGGTAACCCTTTCTTTAACATTGATTTTTTTTTTATTGACTTTTGGTATCTAAATGTAATTTTTTTATACTAAATTGTGAATCGAGTTTTTTTTTTATATATAATTATTTTTAAATACAGAACTGAAATGGTGCTAGCGAGTACTCCTTTAATTAATTAATTTATTTATTTTGGTTTAAATACAATTTTCCCTTCTAAATTGTGAATTGATTTTTTATTATTTTTGCCTAATTACTAAAACAAAATCAAATCAAAACAATACTTCTTTCAACGTTGACTTGGCCCCTTTCTTCTTTTTCGGGTACTCTTCTAAATTTTTTTTTTCTGTTATGATTTTTTTTTTTTTTTTGGTTTATACTATGAATGCAATTTTCTATACTAAATTATGAGTCGGATTTTCCTTCTTTTTGCCTATTTTCTTTTTCATGTTTGTTTTTGGTAAATTTAATGGGAAAAAGATACAAATGGAGGATAGTGTAAGAGTTTTTTTTTTTAACAAAAAAATACAATTAAACAGAATCATATCAGGGAAAAAAAACTCTACCACTTGAACTGTCTCTAAGAAAATCAAATTTATTATCTCCTTTCTTATTTTCCTATGAAGAATTTTGATTTTTTTTAGGTTTGTATTTATTATTCATGAGGAGAAGATTGATGGTTGCAGTTATTTTTTTGGATCTACAACTGGGGCTTTCTGAAGCTCTCGGAAAGGGTTATCAGAAGGAGTAATGCCTTTTCATGTAGGGTCATGGAGTAATGCTTTTTCATGCATATAATTTTAATTAAATTAGTTTTTTTTTTTTTCAATTTCTGTCTTTACAAAGTAAATAAAACAATATTTACTGCACTCCCATATTATAAATTGCTGCTATATTATTATGCATTTCTTTTTTTTTTTTTTTTGGTTTTTTCAGATTTTAAAATATAACTTATTTTGATGACTTAATTTCACTCTACTGTCGTTTCTATGATTAATTAAATTTGGGTTCGGAAACCATAAGCTTAAGAAAAAAGAAATTTCTTCTTAATTTTTTTCTTGCTTTCTCAATTTTTTATTTTTAACATCCACAATTTTTTTTTTCCCCTTAAGATAGCATATAGTCGATTATGGGTCTGAAACTTTATAGGATTGAAATATTTTAAATTATTAAATGATAAAAATTATGTGATAACAATATATTGTGATTTGCTTTGATGATATATGAATTTTTTTAAAAGTAAATTCATTTTATATATGATATATATATATATTTAATTTTTCCGACCAATTATAATAAAATGAATTAAAAAATAAAAAAGTTATAACACGGCCAGGGAAACTTAATTTAATTAAGATATTAAACCCTAGGCCCGGTGATAGGAAACAAGATTTTCGTCTTCAATCTTTGCAATAGTGTGGTACCAGATAAAGTTCCGAGTGGAATAGTACTAGGAGCTTCACTTTCAGGTTCTAAATTCTCTCACTCTCTCTCTCTCTCTCACCCCTCTTTTTTGTGTTGTTTTCTCTATGAACATTATCCATCGATCCCTCATGTTTGATTAAGGTTTTCTGAGATCCTTCTTTGGAAATGAGTTCATCTTTCATCACCATTATTGAAATTTGTAATGGCGATGTTTTGATTCTAACCATTTTCTGAGACGGATGCATACGGTGTTCTTTGAATGTCCTGGAATGAGAATGTGAAATCTAGTGTTACTTAGCATGAGGGGCCTTTTAGTGCAGACTTAGAAGGTTGAACATTCCTTGTAAATGAATTGGATTGTTTAGTTGACAAAGGAAGCAGTGAACTTTTGTCATTTTTGGTGCTTAGAAATAGAGTCAAGATGAAACAAATTCTGTCGAAATGCTGGCATTTTGTATTCCATTTGTGACTTTAATCTTGTCCCTGCCAGAGCCCTGCTGAGATTAAGGATGCCAGTATAAGGGCTGAAGAATTTTGCTTTCTATAGGAACCCCAATATTGGAGGAGTTTGTGCTTTTGGATGGCTGAAGAGTCCCATCTTGTAGAAGCAGGAAATGGCACCAAGAAAAGGTCTAGCACCCGAAGGGTAAAAAGGCAAAGAAGAAGCAGAGAATGGTCCGTGGAACTGGTGAGAAAATCAAAATAGACAAGAAACTGAGAAAGCTCTTCCACAAAAAGGGTGAAAGAGTACAATTCAGATGATGATGAGCCTAGCACCGCAGCAGAAAATGAAAATTTGTTGTCTCCGGGGAAAGATGAGGTTGCAGAAGGAAATTCTGATGTAGATAATGCAGAAGTTGAAGTGTCTGAAGGTGAAGGTGAAGAAGATGGAGCACAGCCCGGAATAACAAAATTTACAGAAGGGTGTAGCATTCAGGATAGCATTCAAGAAAATCACAAAAGAGAATTTAACTGATGATCCACTAGTGAGCTCCTTGATTTTTCTTCTCCTTTTTTTTTTTTTTTTTTTTTTCCTTTTTAAACTCTTAATGTGTGCAATTGTAAGAGTAACAAGTAATCTAAGCTTCGGACTCTTTGCAGGGTCCAGTATTATCCAGGCAAAAACAGCTTCTTGCAGAGAAGCTAGCTGAGGAAGAATCTGAGCAGAAGGTAAAGGGGGAGTCAAAGAAGGAGAAAAAACTGGTATTTTGCTTCCTTTCATGTTGCACCTCTACACATATAGGATTCCAACATCTCCACTGATCTATGTGTTGATTGTCCGCCCATTGCATTTTATGAGATGTTTCTGTTTTTAATGATATTATTTAAGTACAAATATGTGAACGAATATGACTTGGAAAAGGATAATGTTTTATAAAAATGAAAACGAGTATTGGCACGGCCTGTACAACAAGTTCATTGGATGAAGGAAGCTTGCAGTGCTCTTCGATTAGTTTTCTAAAATTCTTTTGAATATTTTAGATTATTTGGTTGGATGTTTATAGACTGCCTTTGGGCGGTTATACAAGCTCATTGATATGGGTATGGAAAATCGCTACCCATTTCACTTACATCTACTGAAGGCTTATGTGTTGAGAAAAAAACTTTTTCCATTGCCTTGATTATGTGAGGATCTGTACTTAGCATTTCTCCTTCTTCTTTTTTTTTTTTCCTCACTAACATGTGGATTTGCTACGATTTTACCTATGTAGTGACAAAGTGATGCCATGTGCTAGAGTATGCTTATTAGTGCTGCAAATGAAGAGTTCATTTCATAGTGAAATGTAGTGCCTATGAAGTTGAGTCCCTTTCATAGCGAAATATTGTATGTTTCAGGAGTAAAATAAAGACCAAAGTTCAACTCTTTCAATGAATTGTTAATTTCTTCTTCCAGTTTTCTCTGTGCATATCAACATCTCCTCTGTGTCGTCATTCTTGTGACTCTGTCCTCCTTCTGGAATTGTGTCTGTAAACTCCTACATACATGGCTTGATGTCACTCTACTATAGTAGCTGATTAGCTCTTTTTGTCAACTCTTGCAACATAGACTATGGCCCGGTCTCCAGTTGAAATATCAAAAGATTAAGTTCAGATGTGGAACCTTGATTTGAAGGTCAATTTGTATGGGGTCTTGAGCTTTGCAAATGACATTATCTTGGTGGATGAGACACGTGGAGTAAATGCTAAACTCGAATTTTGGTGGGAAACAGTGGAAGTGAAAGGATTTTGACATTGTAGGACAAAGATAGAACATATGAAATTTAAGTTTATCAATAGTAGCGTTAGTAAGGCAATAGTTAAGATACAATGATAATAACAACTTGAATCTTAATCCCAACATTTGGGGTTGTCCATTTGAGAGACAAATATATGGAAGATTGAAAAAAATAAAAAATAAAAATAAAAATAAAAAAATAAAAAAGGGGTTGGTTTAATTTGTGCGGATTCTCCTACGTCACTCATTCTTATCCAATGTCATCTCCTCATCTACATTCTTAACTATCATGTCTTTACGGATAATTTGCATCCAAGTTTTCAACGGTCTATCCCTACGTTTTACTAAATCTCCTATATTTAAATCTCATAAATATCTGTAAGTGAGAGTTTAAGTACGTAGGATCAATTTTGTAAAAAGACGGAGGGATCGACAGAGATGCATCATATAGAATACTAACAGGATGGTCAAAATCGAGAAGTGTATCGGATATTCTATGTGATCGAAAGGTATCTCTAAAATTTAAAGGAAAATTTTATAGAATGGTGATTAGATCTGTTTTGTTATATGGATATGAATGTTGTATAGATCTGAATGTTGGACAATGAACCAAAAGTATGAGTTGAAGATGGGAGTTACGGAGACGAGGATGTTAAGGTGGATGTGCGGATAGTATGGCCAAAATAAGAAATGAGTGTATTATAGAGAAGGTTGTGGTTGCGTTTATCGAGAAAAAATTGAGGGAAACACGATTAAGATGGTATGAACATGTACATCCGATAGAGGTCTCAGTTAGGCGGTACAAAATTATGACAAGTAGTCATATTAACCAAGAGAAAGGGAGATCTAAGAAGATTTGAATAACAACAATAAAATATGATATGAATTATCTAAATATAAGTGAAAATATGATACAACATAAAATACAATGACATAAAAGTATCTATATTGTCGACCCCATTTAGTGAGATAAAAGTATGATTATTGTGATGGTATAAAGAAAATAATCATATAGGTGAATACACGATATGAAATAGAGTATAATAACTTAGAAGGATTCATGTAGTTGATACCACTTGGTGGGATAAAAGCTTGATTGTTGTTGTTGTTGTTGTATTCGAAACTTATGTCATGGGTTGGCACCTACTTGCTAGCTAGTAGTGTTTTTCCTTTTGCGTATCATAAACGCATATGTGCAATTTGCCAATTATGTTGTAAGTTAGATATCTATAACACCTTTTTTGTCCCTAATAGTTCACCCAACAAAGAAGTGTTGAACTAAAACAATTAAATATTAAGGATTATCAACATTGTATGATGTCCTATTGAATTCAGAATAAATAAAGTAGGCTAGAGGCTAGCAACATAAGTACAGGTATGTCCAATGGCAATGAAGTTGACATCTAGTGCACACCACAATGCATCGGAAGATTCTCTATTTTCATACATATATGGCTGGGATCATTACGGTGAATGATAATGATAGTAAAATTAAAATGTTCAAATTGAGACAGTGGAGGTACAAAACAAAGATCATATGTGAAGCACGTGAATGGTCTGGATTATATTCCCAGGGCTGTGGGACTATCTCTAGGTTTACCATTAGGAGATCTTGCTAATGTAGCTTATTTACTTGGCGCATACGATCACATTATTCCACTGCCAAACATATCAGAAAGATATCCAGTTATATGTCTTTTTAGGACTTCTTATATGAAAGTTTTAATTTAACCAAAATGCTCATCTAACTTAGTGACAAGAACTGGTGCTGATGCATCTCTTTTCCTATTTGCCTGACAGGTGCAGGAGAAGGGGCATGTTAAGCCTGATAAATATTTGGACTCTCATGAGAACTTTCTTATAAGTGTTGCTACAAAAGAAGGTAACTGAATATATTACTTTTGTTGAAAAGTAACATGATGCATAAGCTTAACTTTTGTGAAATTGTTTGATCTTTTGAAACTTTTTTCTCCTTTTGCACTCTCCTTATCCCTTTTGTTTTCTCCTGACACGTGCTTCAATGGGCTTTCAGTGGTGAAGTTATTTAATGCTGTAAGTAGCTGCTTGAAGTAATTTCCCTTCCCTTATTCTCTCTATCCAGTTAATCCATATTGCTGCAGTTGCTGCATATTAGTGTTCTGGATTTGAATGATTTCTCTTCACATTGTTGTGCAGGTAAATAAAGCACAAAATGCACAGAAAGGATTAGATCCTTCAAGGTTTAAAGATGCAAAAGGTATACGTTGCTTTCCTTTTATTCTCAGAACTCATGTACCATGGTAGTTTGTGACAATAGCTTATCTTGTACTTTTGGTCATTTTTTTTTTTTTTATTTTGGGGAACCATGGACATTCCCACGAGACAGATATGACGAAAAAAAAGTTTACTCCGTGTACAAAGTGCTCCCCACCTTGCGGGGGTAGAGGGAGGATGGACGTATATGTACGCAACCTTCCCTTTGCATTTTTTTTTTTTTTTTTGCAAAGAGACTGTTTTCACATCTTGAACCCGTGACCTCAAGGTCACAAAGAGCAACTCAACCGTTACACCAAGATTTGCACCTCTAAGATAGAGATATGACAATGCAACAAATTTCCAAAATGTAGGATATTGGATGACATAGTAATACATTATTGTTAATTTTGTTTCTCCATAATATGCATAACGTCAATAAAGTTTACCAAGAAGTGTTGCAAATAGGGTTTCAAATGAGCATGGTTATTTGCAAAAAAAACTTGGGCTCCTTCAATAAATTAAGAGCCAAGATTGAGCAGTTGAAAGTTCAACTAGTTTAGGCTTGGAGCTCTCGAACCAGCTTATTTAGATTCTTGACTTAATAATATACTAGATTCTGCAGCACACCCCTTGTGTGCATATGATACCATTGGAAGTTATCGCCTGTGTTCTCTTTACATGTTAGTATAGATATTCTTGATGAACATTTCTTGTGCAAACCGATTAATATATTTTTGTAATTCATTTATTAATTAATGAAAATAAAAATAGATTGTGAGTTGACAATAATGCTTCGTAATAAAAGACAAAAGTTTCATAAATTACTTGAGATGAGGTTATTTGCTTGTTCACAAGCTCACGCTAATATACTGGGCTTGAGCTCCATCTTGATTAATTTAAGTGCAAACACAGTCTCAACACTTTAAACCAGGGCTTCACTAGTTTGCTACACTGTTTGCAAAATTATCATATAGGCTATTTATATATTTTAAATGGCTACAAAATACTATAATTTGCTCTTGAAGAAAATATTTTTGCATCTTAAGCAGTACAAGCATTCTGCTTATTTTAATAATAGTTTTGTGAAATATATCCATTGTATAAAAAATTGGACACACCATTTGAAATGTCCGACTTTCTCCAACGAGTGTCATGTGAGAGATGGTGTGGAGATGGCACAACCTCTATTTTCTAAGTGTCCTTGCGTCATTGACTGTTCTCCTTCTAATGGTTAATTGAGTATTCTGGAACATCTGGACTTTTGATCTCTTTAATTCACCACATTGAATGTTGATGTAGCTTGGGGGACAAGTCTCCTTTTTCTGTAGTCTTTTCTGATGTTTCGTAGAGTCCTATATCTCCGTTCCACAGTAAAAATCTGATTGCATATTTACTTGGCTAAACATCCATCTTATTGATGACTGTGGCTACAATTTTGCAAACTGTGGCTAAGTTTGCAAACATTATCTGTGCGAGTCTATCTCCCATAGAAGTCTCTTCCTAACCTCAACTAAGATAATCATTAGCAGTGTACATTGATAAGAAGTCAAATTTTGCTGCAAATGTATTTCAGAATGCATGTACTTCTTTTCATTTAAAAGATATTCAAGGAGCTAGGGTTGAATTGAGATTGAACTCATTTTTATTTGTGGTGATTGTTAGTTACCTGGGTCCCTGCTAAGAAAATTTGGTCAATAATTATTTCTTGATTGAGAGCCTATATAGGGATTGTTTGTATGATGAGTTTATAAGTTTCTCTAATATGCTCCTCCTTTTTTTCTTTAAATGAAAAAACTTTTGACTTATTGTGAATATTGTCATGATATGCCTCCATCTCTACTAGCAATAAAGAAGCGGAGAAAGAAGGCCTTCTTTTCTGAATTAGGCAAGACATCTGCACCTGCCCAAGTGAACATTCTCCTTCTCTCTGCCCCATATTTCACATTTTCCTCTTTAATATGTCGCTAGGTATTGTTATATGTATGCTGGCCAGAATAATCCTGGCTCTTTGTTTTGGGCAATTGGACAATCAGTGAAAATTTGACTTTAACTGCTTTCTTCTTTTTCAGTATTAGCATTAGTATCAAGATCATGGGCACCATGACACAGATAGTGGGGACTGAGTTCACCTCACAATAAGAAATATGACTTGATGAGTTAGGAGTTGATCTTCTAGTAGCTGAAGTCTAAGGGGTCTCCGGGCTTGGATATGTTTTGAATTACATTATATGAAATTTTATTTTTGACTTCATTTGGAGTTCCGAATCCTGGTGTTGCCCACTTCTAAAATAGCAATATGGCTTCTAGAGAAATCTAAGGAGTATCATGATGGGAATAAGCATAACTAATGTGAGTCCGTGAGAAATCATTTCATTATTTAGGTATGGATGACTGATTTCAATTGATTATGTAGAAAATGGAAAAAAGGAACAAGAAGAGGAAGAAAGATTGTTGCATTAATAAGAGGCATGGGATGGGAGTGGGCCTTTTCCTTTAAAATGCTTCCCCTGAGCCCTTAGTTCTGTTTTCATCTTGGGCTTTTGATTTCTTGTAACATCAGGCAATTACTAGATCTTTATTTCTGGTTGGTATCAAGATGTTTTCCTAGACCTCTCAGTACAGTTAGATATGACGTGAACACGTTTGTGAAATGTACATATTTTGCACGGGGAATATGTAATGATGACTCTGTTTAGAAATAACCTCATAACATAGCCATCAAAGTTTGAAATAGTGCTGTTAAAGGTTCTAGGCACCATGTTAGGTATACCTTGAGTAAAGTGACATGCTTATTTAAGAAATTATTTACTTTGCAAAAATAAATGTAATTAAAGCATCAAACCAAGATATTCTTTGTAAATACGAAAAGAGAAAGTTATGTACATCATTTATGCATTACTAAATTTTAGGGTAAATTATCCTTGTCCACTCTGTGGTTTGGTCGAAATGCACATATTTCTCAGTTCTCATATGGTGAAAAAATACATAGTTATACTCCCATAGTTTTAAAAAAATGTGGCAAGTCAATGAAACCATGAAAAATTAACGGAAAACTAACGAAAACATGTAAAATGTCCGTTATATCCCTCATTTAAAAAAAAACTACACCCAGAAAAGAAAAGAGAAAAAAAAAAAGAAAAAAAAAATAAACCTAACTCTCACTCACTCTCTGTCTCTCTCATGCCTCACAGGAGCCGTCCGTTTCACGGCAGTCGATAGGTCCTCCGATGCCGGTGAGGATGGATTAGATGACGATGGTGATGGATCTGGTGACCGATCGGCCGCCATCTTCGTTCACAAGGGTGATTCGGTGATGATTCATCCTTCGATTCGGTGCTTCGTGAGAGGGGAGGAATTAAATGATTCTAGATAGGGTTCTTGAGTATGTGAGAAGATTGAGTTTTCCAAAATTACACTTTGACTATCTCTTTGGCTAGGGTTCTTGAGTTTCCGACAGAGAGGAGAGGAGAGGAGAAAATTGAGTTTCAATCACTCTGAAAGAATTGAGTTTCTGACGGAGGATTTTGAGCCGTCGGATTCGTTGATCAAGAGGTTTCTTTTAAAATCTTCTTCATCTTCATTGCCATTGCACTTTTTACATCGCTAGCAGTAGTCGTAGTCCAAATTACGCTGGTTAGAGGTGAGTCAAAAGCGAAGAAGTGAGTGGTGGTGGTGATTAACAAGTTGATGTGGTTGGCTTCTGTTTGCACTTCAGTGGCTTTTATGGCCTCCTCCTATATAGTGGTTGGAAAGTATCATGGGTGGGCAACAATTTTGGTGACTGCACCATGACTTACCATGTTATAAAATCAAAGAGAATTTGATCAATGAGAAAGAAGGAAAAGAGTACAAGGAGGAGTGGATCAAACTCTTGGCACCACACTGAGTTCTCCAATTCTGAGATTGACATGTCTGTAGCCATATGATTGGGGGCCATCGAGATCTTCTGATAATGAACGGTGGAGAGGAGAGGAGAGAGAGAGAGAGAGTGAGAGAGAGAGAGAGAATGGGTTTGTTGCTGTGGGAGAGGAGAGGAGAGAGAAAAATGGGTTTGCTGTTGTTGGCAAGGAGAGGAGAGAGGAGGGAGAGAGAGAGAGAGAGGAGAGAGAAAATGTGTTTGGAACATGATCTCAACTGCAGCCATGGCTGCTACTGGTCACAGAGGAGAGGAGAGAAGAGAGAAGGAGAGAAGATGGGAGAGAATGTGAGATTGGGGGTAATTTTGAAAAAAAAAATTAATTTTGTAAGTCAATTCAATATTTTCCGCACGTGACTTTCAGACTCCGTTAACTTCTGACTATTTCCATCGCTTTCCAATTTTTTGAAAACCACAGGAGTATATCTGTGTATTTTTTCACCATAGTAGTATGTGAATTTCAGCCAAACCACGGGGGGAATGTAATTTACCCTAAATTTTATGATAGTTTTCTATCAGGCAAAATTGTATTATTAACATGAGTTAATTTATCTTCCTAGAAGTCAACAAATCGTCATTTGAGAAGAACTAAACATTGTATATTTCCATCTTCTAAAATCTCAAGCTTGCAACCAATGCATCAAAATGTTAGAGGAAAGGAAAATAAAAGACAAGAAGTAATGGAAAGGGAGAGAGAGAGAGAGAGCAAAAGAAGAGAATGCAATAGGATAAGACTATGAAGTCGAAGGGGTTGAAATAAAATAAAAAAGAAAAAAAAAATTCTTAGGGAATAAATTTTCAATAAACTTAAATTTCATAGAGGTGCTTGCCCAGCATGTTGCCTTGTTCAGGTAGTGCTTGGAGTGCCTAAGCGAGTCTTCCGAGTGCCTTCTAACAATGTTTTGAATGCAGAAATCAAACTAAGTTTGGTTCTTTCAAATATATTTACTCTTGAAATGCAATGTTTGTTAGGATAGACATACCAGTGACCCTAAAACTTGTATCAAATGTTCTATATGACATCTTCAATCTTATTTTGTTCAATGTAGTTCTTAAACTTGAATGTTTAGTTCAATATCACCCTTTCAAACATTTGACTTCTCGAATTGTTTAGTGGAGAACAAAATATTAAAAGATGTGCACGTGGCCAAGATGTGTTCGATGCATGTCATGTCCAAAAAAGCGTCTAACGTTACTCATTTTCATAAGTGTTGATACAATAGTTTACATATTTTTGTCACTTTGTTTGCCATATATTTCTTGGCCCTTTCTAAGCAGAATAGCCAGATCTGCACCACCTTTTAACTATGCTGTTGAAAAAAATAAAGTCTAGCTACCAAATTGAATAGGGATTATTACAAGTAGGTTTTGCTCAAGTTTTGATTTCTTACGAGTAAGGCCAAAATCGTGAAAGTGTTTCAAGTAAAGGACACCGTTTAGACAGTACCACTTAATCACGAAAAGACCACTTTATCCCTCTATGAAAGTCCTTGACCCTGCAGTGTTTAGTAATTTTGTAGTAACTCTCTCTCTCTCTCTCTCTCTATATATATATATATATATATATATACATACATATGTACATACATATATATGTATGTATGTATGTATGTATGTATATGTGTATATGTATATATGTATATATATGTGTATATGTATGTATGTATATATATATATATATGTGTGTGTGTGTGTGTGTGTATGTATGTATGTATATATATATATATATCTATGTATATGTGTATATGTATATATGTATATATGTAAATGTGTATATGTATATATAAATATATATATATATATATATGTGTGTATATGTATGTATATATATATATATGTATGTGTGTATATGTATGTATATATATATATATCTATGTATATGTGTATATGTGTATATGTATATATGTAAATGTGTATATGTATATATGTATATATATATATCCAAGAGTTAAACTCGGACCAATATGTAGCATTGCAAGATCTCTGATTGTTGAATTAGTCCCCCTCCTCGCCCTCCCAGGCCCCCCCTTCTTTTTTCTTGTATCATAATTCTATATAAAGGAGAATGTCATGCACTCATCTGATATGTCGGTTTGGTCAGAGTGATACTGTTTATCTTTCGTTCCATGCACACTATTCAAACTCTAAAGACCTTAGTCTATGAATTTATGACATGCAGGATAAACCATCGGGAGGCCAAGGAGATTCTGAGGGGCCTGCATGGGCTCCATTACGTGATAGTTACATGCTAACCACTTCAAAGTTAAAGGACTGGGATAAGATGGAGGCAAGTGGTTATGAAGATGCTGGAAGGAGTTTGTTTCTCCAGTATCATGTACCTTTGTTTCCTACTCAAATGTTCTTTGTTTTGCTGTTTAACGTTATGCATTTTTGCCTTTAGGACACAAGCATGAACAGAGATGGTGCAAGTGTGCCCCTCGATAGTTCAGATGAAGAGTAGAATTATGAAGGTTCATGAGCAAGCAGTAGGGTGATTTGCTGAATTGTGGCAAGTATTTGGGAATTGGAGATGTGGCATCCCATTGTGATGCACCCAGCAACTTTCTCCTATTTCTTGTTTGGAGTTATGGTTCACTCCGGGATCGAATTAAGTCTCAATTCCCCTATATAGTGCCTTGTCAACATTGGCATCACATGTGATGCAGATCTTCGGTTTTGCTTAAGTAGAAAACAAAAAAGTGATGTAACTTTTAACTTTCATCTGCAGTTTTGTTGCCAGGGGAAGATTGAGATGGCCATTTCTATGCTTTTTGGCTGAAAAATATCAGCTCGACTTGCAGGAGGCAGCTACCTGTCTGGATAATGGCCTTGGCATGTGGCGAATAGGAATGGCAACCTTATTTAACAGTTTTCTGATGTCTCTCTGTCAACCAACTTGTGCTGGGTTTAATTTTGCCGTGAATCTATTATCGGATAGCATCTTCATCATTCAATAAGATGGCTGAATTGAATACAGTGGCGTTTTTTAGGGCAAATGCCTTTACTAAGAGTATCAATATAAAGTAATTTGGACATTCTAGCACTAAAGCTTTTAGAATTTTAGAATTTTTTCTTCTCTTCTTTGTGGCCTTTGCCCTCTGGAATTCATGAGGCGGCACATAGTTTAAAAGAGTTGAAAAATGGTTGGAGGGTAGTTGTGTTCTAGCCCCTTGTTTTTGTGATCTTCTTGTCTCTCCTAAGATAATCAGAAAGCAAAGCAGAGGATTGACTTTTCTATTTCATTGGATAAGATTGTTTTCTTCACTTCTTTGTGGCCTTTCCCCTCTGGAATTCATAAGGCGGCACATAGTTTAAAAGAGTTGAAAAAGGATTGGAGGGTGGGTACCAAACACCGACCTAAGCAAAAGAAAAAAGATTGGAGGGTAGTTGTGTTATAGCCCCCTGTTTTTGAGCTCTTCTTGTCTCTCCTAAGCTTTCCTTGTTCTCGGGAGCTTTTATACATTCTTTCTTATGTCAAATATAATTCTTTTTCTATCAAAAATAAAAAAAAAGAAATTAAATTTCTAGGAAATTTATGGTGGAATACTATCTCTGAAAAGTGACGACATTTCTTTGGAGCATAAGAGTGGACAATGCAGTTGATTTGCACTGATACTTTCTAACACGGTCTATCAATAAATTTACTCCTTATTTCTTGATTGGTGGAGAGAAGGTTGAAGGACGTCTAGAGGGGGCCCCTTGGCCTATTGTGGGAAGGATTTTTATTGCCATTCGCGTTGGTTGTTTGTTAGATGCCTATGTAGCAGAGGTAGTTTTGGTGTGAACCTCTTGTGCCTCTCAAAAGGCTCTTAATGTTAGTCATTTTTCTTTTATATTAATTTTATATATCTATCATCATCGAGCCATGTTAGGAGTATAAAAATGGTGGCCGAGTAGCCAGGATGCCTTAAGGGGATGGTAGTGATGAGATCTATTTTAAGTGGATGTTCTTATTGATGTGTTTATATACTTGTGGATAATGCAGATCTACGGTCTTTCGTTAGAGAGGTTCAATTGGCCTTTCTGTGGAAGGATACTCTCTGTGGTTTGGCTTTTAAATAATAGATCATAAGTGAAGTTTCAGTAGATGCTATGGCTGGAGAGGAGGAATTGTTTTGACAGACTTTAATGGCCTTTAGTTAACAAATTGGTCATAGTTAACAAATTGGTCAATTTTCTTGCATGAGTTCCTAAACAATAATTATTTTCCCCGATAGGGCGTAATGATGGAACTGTTCTTTTGATGACTTTGAGATCACATATTCGAGATATAAAAATAATCTCTTTGCAAAATACAAAAGAAAGACTGCGTACATATACACCTATCTTCTCTCTACCTCAGTATTAAGTCAGGAAGTACTTTATGCACTGATTGAGTCCATTTTTATGTGTAGAAAATGTTTTCTCCTTTCTTGTGTTTTATATTTATATAAAGTAATACTTTGGTACCATTTCTTGTTTTGGTTTTCTGTTTTAGAGAAAATACAAAAACACTTTCTTGTGTTTTTTAAAACCCTTGGAAACCCAAGTACACGAGATACTGCTATTTTCTGAAAATGAGTAAAATCGAAAGTATGCACCTCGAATTATAAAGTTCATAATATTAATACATATATAAAATATCGGTTTAGAATTTGAATTCAACAATAAAATATTAAAAAATATAAATTGTTTTGCAAAGGTGTCTCGAACAATAGCCATTTGACAAGGTTAGTTTGGCTTAATATAATTTTTTTTTTCACTTAAACATGACTAATCCACTTATTCAATTAATTTGGTTTTAGCATTGTGTGGTTTAATTTGGGAGCGATTTTCTCCGATTTCTATTTTTGTATTTTCAAAACTCAAAATTGAGATCTTAATTAAGAAAGTATAATCTTCTGTCATTAGACTCACAAGTCATTGGTATTTGGTTTAACACTAACACTAACTCGGGCTGAAGTGTCTGCTCCATAGTTCCTATGGTTGTCTTTGAGCTTAACATTTGTCTACTGCACGAACATGAGATTTTATGGTGAATACATTGTGATGGGACCTGGTCTAATGGCCCATTATGAAAGATATTTAATCTTGTGAACTCACGATCCAAAGAGGTATGTCACTTTTGGACATGTCAATAATTAGGGATCAATCTCCCCGAATAATTGACATAACCCAACACATCTAATAACTGCCATCGACAATAAGTTAGTCGGTTAATGATCTTCGGACGTATTCGGTACACCCAAAATGAGACCGCTCTCACCGTAACGGTAGAGGGTCAAACATTATCCCTATCAGCAGCAGGCAATACGCCCACTTTCTGGATAAGGAAAGAGATTTTTTAAATCTAATCAATAAGATAAGAAATTTCCCTATAATGTTAAACTTTCTACGTAATAAAGATCACAAATTTCCTAAGAATATTTGATTATGAAATTTTGAGATTTTCAGATCTCTTCACAAGGAAACTAGGGTTGTAACGTCTCATAATACACTACTCTTATGGCAACCACGTATATAAGTCTTTAATATACCGAAACCCAAGTACGCTCTCTAAAATCAGACACTAGACACATAACTTATAGGACTATCAGCTCTCTCTCTCTCTCTAATGCTCAGTTTTTGTTCATTCCTATCGAAAACCACTCTTTCTGAGTTTAGCGTCGGAACTTCCCCTGTCAAAACACTTTTCGGCTATCTTTTATAGGTTTCAAATCATCTACCGAAGTAACCATTCATGTCGAAAGAGTTGGAACCTATAGAGCCGAAATCCACCTCCAACAAATTGATGCCTTCTGTGGGAATAGATTAGAGCAATTTCAACAAACACCTCGAGTTGCCAAACAACCATGCCTCCGAAGGGAAGAACCAAAACCACCTCAAAGGCTGTGCATTTGTTGCGAATGGACATACCACTACTCCGACTGATGCCGCCTTACCAACGGCACTTACTCACACTATTGGTAATCCTACTGCTCATCCTCAACCCTAGCACCATAAGTAGGGTCATTCAACCTGTTCCTTAAGAACACCTGATTACACCTCTTGTGCCCATGTCCCTGAAATGTTCCTGAAAGATTATATTAGAGTTCAGATTGCAGAACATGAGCAAAAAACTAGAAGGACTCAGTCATGCTATTAGGTCTGAAGGATAATCCTCCTCATTAGGATCAGGGCATGCGTGCTCTCGGAATTCGCGCCTCGCCTGAACTATGAACCATCGGTGATCTCTCATCACGATCTTGACGATCTGAGAAGGCAAGTCGAGCAACTCGTAGCCAAAGAACTCAAATAAGCAGGCGCAAAAAGGGACAAGGCCCCTTTATCCCTTCTGCATGTCACCTTTCGACCCAAAGATCTCTTCAGAACTGGTGTCTCGTGACATACTCTTGCCTCCCATGGAGAGGTACAACGGTACTACCGACTCTCGAGATCACGCGGCCCACTTTGTAACCGTGATGGATTCAAGAGACATGACAGACGCCGCTATATGTAAACACTTCCCGACCGCCCTTAAAGGCAATGTTTTAGCATGATTCAAATCGTTCCAGCTGTTTAGCATCAAAAGTTTCTCTCAACTTCGACAACAATTCGAGACTTATCTTGTAATCAGTCGATGAGCTAAAAAGAAATTTACTTCTTTACTGTTGCTACAACAGAGAGATGATGAGTCCCTGAGAGACTTTTTAGATAAATTCAAAATTGAGATGATGAAGATTCTAGTCTTGGATCATTCTATCGCACTGGCCACCTTGCTTACTGGGCTATGCCCCTCGGATATGAAAACCTCCATCACTAAGAACCCCCTTCTACTATCCAAGAGTTTTATGCCCGTGTTGAAAAGTACATTGCGGTAGAATATGCTAAAATATTTTATCGATGAAAGAGCTAATCGTCTTGAAAAGAACGCAACCAGTCACCTCGATAACCTTCACCGAAGAAAAACTAATTGGAGCTCCCACCTTAACGAAGGTTTAGCACATATACCCCCTGAACGAGACCCCGAGTCAAATCTTACTCCAGATAAAAAATAAGTCATAATTTAGATGGCCTCCCGTTCTACAGAATATGACTCTAAGAGAGATGGGACTAAATACTACCACTTCTATTGAGACTATGGCCACATGACTAACGAGTACAAAAAACTCAAAGACGAGCTGGAATTCATGGTTCGAAGCGGAAAGTTACAAAAATTCATCAATATGGAAGGGAGAAATATACCCTCCCCCGATCAGCATGATCCGCCACAAGAAAACAAACCGAATGACCAACCAATCACTCAGCCGTCACACAACGGACTGGATAGAGTGATCCTCCATATTCATGACAAACAAACTCTACTTGAGCCTTATATTCCTACTAATATCTTTCCAAATCACAACTTGAACCCCCAAAATTATTCGTGGAGGGATGAAGCTGAATACCTGATTGTACCCATTTTCTACCGAACCGAGACTTCTCTCCCTGCTCCTTAGGAGGTATTGACAACTCACATTAATGAGCAGTGCAAGGGTAATAGATCGGTCATCGGTTTCATCGATGAAGACTTGATAGGGGTTGATCTCAATCATCACGACCCTCTCGCTATCACTGCCAAAATCGACCAACACGAAGTTAGAAGGATATTTATCGATCAAGGGGTAGGAAGTAATCTCCTTTATTGGGATGCCCTTCAACGAAAGGGCCTCTGTTGAACGTAACTCCAACCCCACACAGGTCTAATTAAAGGACTATCTGGAGAACGGATATACCCCGAGGGGATCATCTCGCTTCGGTTATTTTTGGCTCACCACCGAATCACACAATGGCTACTATTACATTTAATGAGGTCAAGTTTCCTTGGCTCTATAATGTCGTCTTAGGCAGATCAGGCCTAAACACCATAAAAGTCATGCCCAGTACCAAGCATATGAAGACCAAGTTCAGAACTCTTCTCGGTGTTGGGACCTTTCCATGCCATCTCGAGCTCCCTACGTTCTATCCCAAATAAATCCTATACTTTTCTTCTTTTGTAGTCATTTCTATAGTGTCTCATAGCGAACGGTTCTTAACACTTAGTGTTAACATTCAATCAGCTCGTTATCGATTTTCTTTCATAACAACACGCTCTTCTTCTAACAAAATGATCGTACTAAATTGAATTATCGAATGAGGCCTATTGTTGGAATCTATCTCCCTAAACGGGCCTATACTACCCTGATCTATCGTTGGGATCTATCTTCCCGAACGGGTCTATGCCGCCTTGACATATTGTTAGAATCTATCTCCCCGAACGGGTCTATGACGCCCTGCCCTATCGTTAAAATCTACCTCTCCGAACAGATTTATGTCGTCCTGACCTATTGATATGATCTATCTTCCCGAACAGGTCTACGTTGCCCTGACCTATCATTGGAATTCGTCTCCTCAAATGAGCCTATGTCACCCTAATCCATCATTGGAGGGCATTTTCTTTAATTGTAATACTATCGTTGAGATTTGTATCCCTACACCAACGAACGATACCCGGGCTATTTTACATATGGGATCCATTAAGTAAGGCTGGCCGATGAACCTGTAAGAGGGGAAAGAAGTAGCAATAGGGATTTGGCTCCCAAAAGGATAACTACATCCTACTCCATCGATTGTCTTCCTAACAAAAATGGTACATTCCTAGGCAAATGAATGACTTTCCCCTTAGCCAACCAATTTAAAAACTATTGGGTATAATGAACTCTACTGAAAGCACACAGAAGAAACCTATCTTCATTACTCGAGTGATCAGGGAAGCATTCTCCGTAAAGCATACATGTGACACAATGATACAAGAGACCCTTTAATTAAAAGCTCATTGATACAGAAATTATACAGAATCAGAGGGAACAGGGGGAAGCGCCAAGACCTCCCAAGAGGAAGGCTTTATAATCATTTGAGCTACGGCCGATCCAGTGAGACCATCAACTGGATCAGTAGGGACCAAACCCTGACCCGTCATTTCTTGGTCCACCGTCCCTACAATAAGGGGCAGGGCTTCATCTAAACCAACTTGGCGAGCTATCTCTTCGACGTACTTTAATCTTTCGAGCAACTTATGTTAAGAATGTTTGAAGGCTACAACATCTCTAGTACGAGACCTTTCTAATTCAATTATCTTCTACTCTGCCGTTCAGAGGGACTTTTTACACAATCGAACCAATGTCTCAGCAGTCTTCAGACTAGCCAAACGGATTTTTGCTTTAACCTCCAGTTCTTCACAGTGCTTTTAGGATAAGGCCAATTCTTGTAGCGCCAGGATTCAGTTACCTAACTAATCGATATGTCTATCCGACTACTTCCTTCATTGCCTCTGAAGCTTCGATAAGGCCACTGCTTGTGTAAGGAAAATCAAGTCAATCGAAGCTAACCTGAAAAACAGAACCAGACAAGTCCAGACAGGAAGTAATACCGTTAGGTTAGTCGACCTGTTTCTGAGACATCCTGTTCACTCCAGTTTAGAATGGTGGAAATCGAATCGCTTGGCTATCCGAGACACCTCAGCCGCGTCAATATAGTTGTATCGATAGCCCCCTACGCAAATGGCAATTGATCCCTCCTCCTGTGGATCTTTTTGTCCGTCAAATGACCTAACATGAATAGGAAAAGGAGGAGCAACCTTATTCACACTCTTATGGGGAAACCATTGGGGCTCCTAAACAATGGTCTAGGCACCTCATCCATGGATGCAACAGGAATATCTGATTCCTTTAGTAGCCCCTCCTATATAACTGGGGTGGAAGTACCCTCCAGTCCTTCCAACTCGGGAACCTCCTTTATCGGGACGCCCCTGTCAGCATCTCCAGCCAGTAATGACCCACCAAATGACGAGCTATCGGTTCCTTCTGATCTCTCCATTGTCGATTCAGAATATCTCAATGTCGTGGGAGATGTATGCTTACTGACCTTTTTAGAGTCCTCCCCCTCAGCAGATAATTTGGGCAACTGGACCTTTTTCCTCTTCGTCGAAGGGGTTGAGACCTTTGATGACCGAGCTTCAAGAGACTTATCAACTTCCTCCAAAGGTTTTTTAGCATTCAGTCTCATTCGCTTAACGGTTGAGACTTCTCTCAAAATGGTATCCTCCACAGAAAGCAGAATGTTGACCAACTCCTTCTCTTTCCTTTCTACCAGAACGGGCCTATCAATTTTCCTATTTTCTTTAATTAATAAGCCTGCTAAAGACAACATTTGATTCTCTACAAGAGAATCCACCCAAAAACTCTGCCAAGTAGATTCGTAATAGTAGCTAATAGATCGCATGAAATGAGAATAACGAGAAGAGGTTGGAGGTTTTACCCTAAGTAATGGCACCTGATCGGCACTAGGTCACACCGACATGAGTCTCTATAAAAAAACTTCAAAGAAATACATGTGCATCCAATTTTTGTCTTTCGACTCGTTATAATAAAACTTCTAGTTGGACTCGGCATGAGTCTGCAGTCTGTACCAACTTCGAGTGAAGCCCTCACTCCTGCACCTCCTCTACGAAAAAAAACTGTCAGAATCTCTAAATCAAAGCGAAAGCAACAAAAACTCAACAAAGAAATCACTACAACCACCAATCGCCATGCGCTAGAAAGGAGCAATGTGGGATAAATATTCGAATGGTGCATTACTTCCCGAGCGGGGCCAGTGCACAGGATTTTTAGTCCATACTTTACGGATTGCTTATACATCGGGATGCAATCCTCCGGGGCTCTGTTTGCCCTGTCCTTGCCTATGGTCAATACTAGTGTGCAATCGCTCCCCAGCGACATATCGACTTGAACTTCTTGAAGTTCTTCCTTAGTAATTATACTCTTAATGTTGTTGATACTCTGATAGGGCGAGAAAAAAGAAACCTTTGACATTTTCTTAAAGAAAACTTTCGTACGAAAAGAATGATCCACAAAGAGAAAGAAAAATCTAGAAATATTCAATGCCTTCAAACATCAGACCTTATAAAGTGTGTTAGAGATGATTCATGAGATCCGAAACGGCACGTGCTGAATTAAAAAGCTTTGCGCCTTTTTGATGATTATCACTTATGGTGCATTTCTTATAAACGACACCCGAGTCGAGAGTAAATGATGGGACCTGGTCTAATAACTCATTACGAAAGGCATTTAATATTGTGATCCCGCGATCCAAAGAGGCATGTTAATCTGGACGTGTCAATAATTATGGATCAATCTCCCTAAAGGGTGGATGCGGCCCAACACATTCAATAGTTATCATTGGCAATAAAATAGTCAGTTAATGACCTTCAAACGTATTCAATACACCGGAGATGAGACCGCCCTCGTCGCTTTGGTAGGAGGCCAAACATTATCCCTATCCGCAATTGGCAATACGCCCATTCTTCAGATAAGGAATGAGATTTTTGAAATTTAATCGATAAGGAAAGAAATCTCTCTGTAATGTTAAACTCCCAAGTGACAAAGATCACGAATTTTTCGATAATATTTGACTATGAAATCTCAAAATTTTCGAATCCCCTTATAAGAAAGCTAAGGTTGTAATACCCCGAAAACACACGATTCCTAAGACTATATCGAAATCCAAGTATACTCTCTGAGACAAGACACTAGACATACAAGTCACAGGATTTTCATTTCTAGTAAAAATCATTTTTTCTGACTTGAGTATTAGAGTCCTTTCATTGAAATACCTTCCGATGGTCTTTTATAGGTTTCAAATCATCTCTCGGAGTATTTGAACGTAGCGAAAACTGCTTTTTCTTATTTGAGTGTTGGAACCTCCCCGCTTAAACACCCTCTGATGGTCTTTATAGATTTTAAATCATCTCCTGAAATAATCATTTACGTTGAAGGATTTAAAATTTGTGGAGCCAAAATCTACCCTTAATAAATTGTAATAAATGCATGAATAGCGCAACAAGTAAGAGCTTTCAACAATGGCGAAACGTGCTTTCCAAGTTTCAAATCATATTTCATACAACTGAAAAAATATTGAGTAACCTAATTTCAAGATGTCTAGAAGAACCGAACTTCATCGACCTTTAAGCTTCCAAACTATATAATTGAAAAAATCCTTCTATATTGTTGCGGGGGAAGTACTCCTCCTCGCACCACAAGTAAAACAGAAACATCACAATCAATTGCTTGTTGACAACTTGCAATATGAAAAGATACCCTTCAACGCATTAAGACTAAGATCTTTATATTCATTATTTATATATTCATTATTTATCTTAATTCTTGTCCAAAAGTGAGTCCCTCCACGAGGGGATGGCCTAAGTTATTTGTATATTCTTTCACTTTTAATATATATATATATATAGAGAGAGAGAGAGAAGGGTACTCACTCTATATGCATGTTAAGAGGTCTGCGAGTGATGGTGCGAACATATAATATATATTTATAGATATATTATTATATAATATATGTGAGTATGTATTCAAAGGGGGTCACATTTTTTTTTCTCCTCTTTCAGTGAATGCCCGGTCATTTGCCCATCGGTGCCCGCATAGCACGCAGACGGGTGGGTGAAAAGTCAGGATGCACATATAAATAAAAACGGATATATACTTTTTAATTCTTAGTTCTATATATATTTTTCACTACAAGATTCAGTATATAAATAATACAAGAAATTCAAAAGATGCTATGAAATATAACTTGAATGATTTTTCTAACACCTTTATAATTGACAGTAACATCGATAATTATTTAACAATTTTTTTATCATCATTTTTATTGATAAGAGCCTGTTTAGTAGAGTTTTTTTTTTTTTTTTTTTTACTTCTCTTCTTTTTTTAAAAAAAAAACCCATCAAACGAGTTTTTTTAGAAAGTCTTAAAAAAAGAATAGTTTTTTTTATGAATAAAAATTCAAAAATTAGTTTTTAAGTAAAAACTCATAGAATGAGCTTTTGTTTCTCCTTATTTTTAAAATTTAGGTTTTTGTTTTTTTTATTCCGTTTATACCCTCACTTAAGGAATATAAAATTTCAAATATGTCCATATTATAAATTTACTTACCCTTATATCCTTTCTTTTTCTTTAATTTTTATTTTTTACTTTTTACTTTTAAATTTATTTAAAAGTTATAAAATATGTTTGTTTTTAAAATAAATTTACCAAACAATTTTTAACTTAATTTTAAAAATTATTAATTTTTGTTTCTCCTTATAAGGAAAAAAGAAGTTTAAAAAAATTCCTACCAAATGGACACTAAGTTTTCTCCTTGATTCGGCGCTAAAAAACCAATACTTCCCTTCAATCGAACAATTTACAGTTTTGAGAAATATTTTTTCATTTTTTTTAGATAATCATAAATTAATTAATGGCCTTATTTGGGATCCCCCGTAATAATGCTAACACTTTTCTCTAATCACATACTTTTAGATTGTGAAACTGAAATATTTTTGTAACTTCAGTTTCATGCCTTTTCATATTTGAAATATTTTCAACTTTTTCTTCTAATTTTCAGATAATTAACTCTCAGTCTCATACACATCACTTATTTTTTTTCATTCTAAAAATTACATAACCATCGTCAATTACCATGTCATCTCTTTTTTTTTTTCAATTTTAATTACATATGTTCACTAAAATTATTCTCTTTATCTTTCAATGCTACACCACTACTATTTGAATTAAATTAAAATTTTAAAATATCATGAAATAAATTATAACCTAATAGAAAAAAATAAAAAAGATATGAAAATTTTAAAATTTAAATTATTGAATGATACAATAAATTGAATTTTAATATCAAATTTTAACATCAATTGAAATTAATATTAGAGAAAGCGAAATAAAGTTTAACATAAAACGTATAAATGAAATGAGAAAGAAAAAAAAAAGGTTTGACATAAAACGAATTATTTATACCTATATTCGTTTATCACATAAAACTTCTTAAGATTAAAAATAATTTATAAAATTTCTCATAATAAAAATTACTTTACCCTATATTTTTATTATTATTCTTTTTATCAATCAATATTTAAATTTTATCTCATTAATCTAATTTAAATATTATAAAATTTATTTTTAAAAATTGATTTTTTTAAAATTTTTATATTTAAGATTTAAATTTAATTTTTTTTTTAAAAAAAAAAGATATCCAACCATTCAATAAATTAAAGAGTTTATCACCTTTCTCCCCCAGATCCTTCATTATCATTATTATTATTTTTTTGTTTCCATGCCTTTTTCAGATGAGAAGCAGGTTGGCCGGAGGTTTGTAGCTTTCAGGTGGATCCCATCACAGTCGCCATCATGTATAGGCGGAGTACTCTGATTGGCTGCTCGGGGCGGAAAGTTTCCATCGTACGGAGAGTCCTGTCTTCCCCTTGTCAGTCTCTCGTTCCACACAGACCGCTCGATCGTACCGCGTGTGAACATCTCAACTGCGGCCAATTTTTTCCTACTCTGCGTCAACATCAAGAAAACAGGAATGAGAAATGCGAGAGAGAATGGTCAAACGAGATATGAGGAGAGGGGACAGCTGTGTCACCGGGCTGTCACGTGTCGCGTAGGATGGGGGTTGGATGGTTCGAATAAAATAACGTCTGAATAATTAAATCACGATTCGATAAGATTTGATTATGATTTTTCAATAAATCGTTTCATCCGAAATATCATAATAAAATGGACAACTTTTTATTTAATTGTTAAATATAAAAAAATCACATCAATTTAATTTTTTTAGAGTTTAGATATTATATTAAAATTTAAATCAAAGGGTATTTAATTTTTTTTAAAATGTAAGATATAAATTTATTTTTTATAAATTAAAATCACTAAAAATCTTTTTAAATTTATCAATTTGTCCTCTTATTCCCCGTCCCTTCTCTACTCTATCATGTATTATTATGTTATTTCATCGTTTTATTTCTATAATAATCATATTTATCTATTTTTTAATATGATATCAGAATCATATTTAATTTTTTTTAATTTAATATCCAAGTAAGAGATAAAACAAGAGTTAGAGTTAATATTAGAATAATATTTAACTATCTCCGATATCAATTATATTCAAATCAATAATTAAATTAATTTTGATATATAATATATTCAGATAATTATAGTATTGAACGGTATTTCGATTAGTAAGTTAAATGGGATTAACATTTATGATTATGGGAAATTGGGGAGTTAAATGGAGGAGATCCATGCATGCATGATAAATTATATATTGTTCAATGTTTTCATGAATTTAAAAATTTTTGGTTGCATATCATGTAGTATGGTATGGTATGTACATTTTTTATCATTACCTGAATTTGTTTTAAAAATAACGTTAGTTAGAGAGAGAGAGAGAGAGAGAGAACAAAATCTCCACGGCGTTCACAACGAGGAAGGATTGAAACATGGTTCGACAGGATAAATAATCACCATCAGTGATTTAAAGGTCTCTCTCTCTCTCTCTCTCTCTACAATTTTCCATTATTTTTTCTTCAGATAAGCTTGCGCTATTGTGTCTCTCTGTTTCTTCTTTGCCAATTTCTCCGTGTGAATAAGGCAACAAAGAATCAAAACAAGATCTCTCTCTCTCTCTCTCCTCCCCCCACACGCAGTGATTCTCTCCACTACCTGAGAACGCCCAACTGGGCTACGTGTGAGTACCCAATTCACAAACCCTAGCACAACTTTCTTGTATTACTATTCTTGCATTCTTATATATCTTCTTCACGTGCACAGTTTTTGGAAGTTGTTCAGTTTTGATTTCTGAATCTTGTTCAGGTCATTTAGATCAGTTCATGTTTGGACATTTCTTTTGGGGGTTTAATTTTAGTTTCTTAAGTTGGCCGGTCTATTCTATTTAACTACTGTGTTGTAATTTCCTTCTTTCTGGGAGAGGGATTGTCAGATCTTAATTGTTTTCTTGTACAGAGTTTTTTTTTTTTTTTTTTTTTTTTTTCCGAATTTGGGTTTTGTGGGTTTTTTGTTTTTAGGGCAGAAACTGTATTTATTTATTTATTTATTTGAGGAATTGATGGTGAAGTTGGTTATTTTTATGTTTCAGATTCAGATGGGTATATATTTGAGTACTCCGAAAACTGAGAAATTCTCAGAAGATGGTGAGAATGATAGAGTTAGATATGGTTTGTCATCAATGCAAGGTTGGCGCGCTACCATGGAAGATGCGGTGAGTCGTTAGTTTAACAACTTTTCCCATAATTAGGTCTAATACATAAATGATTATATGCTACTAAGATTGTAAAAGTCAGTCATTGACTAATTCTGCACAAATTTTCATGCAAATCATTCATCGTTTGATGTGGTGTTTGTACAATTATTGACATTTTAATTGAATTATAATTGTGATTTACGAAGCTGGCTAATGATGCTTATTCATAATTGTTACTCGTCTAACGAAGACGGTGTGGTTGATACGTAATGATCATTTTGTCATTGCACTTAGCAGCCACCATCACAGCTATTGCTTATCATTGTTCCGCTGCATCTGATTAGTGGTAATTAATGTGTTGCTCAACAAGTTAAAGAGTCAAATCATTTTTGTTGGCAATGGCATTCTGTTATAAGTTATGTGGAACAGTTTGCGTTGGGAAGAAAACCTTCCTCGTTATCCTATATGTCACATTTGGAAAGTTAAAGCTCCTTCCTATGTTGTTTCAACACTTCTAGGAATGACTAGGTACGCAATTGTTGGATGCAACACTCTATAACACCTTGTAACTTATAATAATGTAAAAATTTTGTAAGTATTTGAGGTCACTATGTCCATGTTGTGTCATGTCCATGTCCCTGCTTCGTAGGCTCCTCCAGACGTCAAGGCTTTCTCTTTGGAGAGTGATTCAACAGGAACAATACAATTGACTTGTTGTAAATGAAGTGTTGTTGATATGGGTCACCAGAGAAATGAAACCTATGATTATTCTTCATTGTTCAAATCTCATGGGCTTTATGCAACTGAGTTTTGGTATTTCTTACTAATGCTGGATTTTCCCAGATTGTGTCAAGCGACTCGTACAAATTAGTTTGGCTTTGGGCTTTCCAAGGACCCTTGAAATTGTGCAATTTTGGCTGGTTGCCAGGTGTCTTTCTGTCAAACAGATTGGTTGAATTTTGAATGATCACCTTCCTATATTTCTTATGTGGATAAGTTTGTTTGCCTCGCTTTTTGTAAGCTATGTAGCATTTCTTATGTGGGATTCGCATCCCTTCTGTATGGCTTCTAGGAGTCTGACCTTTTAATGGATTTCATTTGTTGATGTACAAAAGTCCTGAATAGCTGAGTTCTTTTCAATTTCCTGGTGGGTTGGGTTGTGTTTCTTTCTTTATGCTCTTTCTCGTTGAGATGATGCTGCATCCTTGAAATTGTTCCTATCCATCTTAGTATGTCCTTCTTTATCTACAATTAAGAGGGTCGGCTTTCAGATGTGCTGGTATTTTGTTTCTGGTAATACCCTTAAATTTTAGTGAAAAGAAAGTATAGGAGGCAATTTGGGGATTTACATATATGAAGAAACTTTCGATATATATATGTATATATATTTATATTTGTCTCTGTGTATATAATATTTTAGAAAAGAAAAAACATCTAAACTCCCCTTTATGCATAACCTCTTTATTCCATATTTTCTCTCAAATCTAGTTTTTTATTTTTTTTTCTCTCAGTCTATTTCATTGTCAAATACATCTTAATTTTTTGCATGCATCATACCTTGTAGACAAATAATTGCGACCAATTGCTCCATCCCTCAGGAGTCTATTGGGAAATTGGGTATGTATCTTTGATCAACTTATGGGTTGATGTGTTTGTAGAAGCGGGATTGGATTGAGCAAGCATATAATTTGCTTTTTTTGGGAAGACTTACCTCTGCTAATTGAATTTTGGTAAATCAACGAGTTTTGGATATCTGGTGCGTGACAAATGATGGTGTTAGGTGCATTAGCATTATCCTGGATTTATCATGATTTAAATTATCGAGTGAAATCCCAGGCCATGACTTTGGTGAATTTTCCATGGTAGTGCTTCAAGTCATTATGTGAATTGTTATAATTATCTCTGTCAAAGTTTTGAACTATTATGTCATACAAGAGCTTACAGCTTGCTTTAAGCATCCTTCGACATCATTTACTGGAGCAAACCTTCTTGTGATATATTATTGTGCATGGTGCATTAGCATATTTTCTCACGTTTTAATTGTCTGGAACTGTAAGTAGGGTTTGGTGCAAGCGTAAGTGTATGGCATCTCTGAATTAGTTACCGATCTTGATCTTGGTTTTTGCAGCATGCTGCACTTCCAGATCTGGATGCTGCTACTTCATTTTTTGGTGTTTATGATGGCCATGGAGGTAAGATTTGATTGTTCTCTTACATGGGTGTTTGAATATCAATATATGTTTACACTTCTCCTTTTCCAAGGCCTAGACATTAAGAAAAAAGAGAAAATGAAAATGTGAACCAGGTAATTAATTTGTAGACGCATTTAAAACTGCCAATATATATTGTTCTCCTTTTGCATAGATATTGTTAAAGGAATTTTTCTTACTTTAGCTCGCCTAACATTGGTAATAACATGTAGTTTTTGAAGCAAATAACCATACAAAGGTAGAAGATTTACTCTTCACTGGCATACTTTATTGAGCTTCCTACATGTTTGTTTCCATGTCCTTTATTATTGTCAGTCAGGCAATTAATATGTTGGAGAGAATCTGGGGATTCGGTTTGAGGCAGTTAGAGAAATGGATGTTTCATGTCACAAATGGGGGTTTTGCTGACTTACACTTTTAATTATTTATGTAGCTGTTCTTATACATGATGCCCTCTTAGTAGAATGCCTATGGCATTTTCCTTATGGAGAAGACATTTTCTTGAGGACAAATGTGAGGTTGAATATGTTGGTAATAGTGGAAGGAATTTTAATGAGCCTCACAGTGGTTGTGGTTGTTGAGGTGTATTACAGAAAGGTTAAAATGTTGAGTTCTGTAGTTTACCATGTTGCAGGATGATGCTGTTGAAAAATATCTTCTGGTTCTACCACCTTGTGTTGTGTGTTATTCAGGCATACTTTGGTAAAATGTGCCCATGTAACATAATTAGTTTCGCGCATGGCAATTTTGTTCTTGCTTGTCAGTGCTTTGTGCAAATAATGCCGAGTTCCCCTGCTTCTTTTCTGAATGCAGATGGCAATAATATTATTCAACTCACTTCCCTTCCAACCTTGAAATGTAAAGATAAACTCATTTATGAGAAAAAGTTAGTAACCAGCATTTTTCCCAAACAAAGCAGTGGGTGACCTTTTGTGGAAACTTACCGAAAGCAAGCATTCTTTTTGTGCATTGATTTATCCAACAAGGGAGGAGAAAAATCTTTTTGTGTGGTTAATGTTTTGCTATTTATCAGAGCATAATTAGATTTTTAGGTTTCTTTTTGATCAAATTTCATTTAATCATCCTTTCTATAAAGAAGCATAAGTTGCAAGTTCAAAGACCTCAATTAGATTTTCAATCTGAAAAAACTCCTGTTTTTGCAGGTAAGGTGGTAGCAAAGTTCTGTGCCAAGTATCTTCATCAGCAAGTGCTAAAGAGTGAAGCTTATTCAGCTGGTGATCTTGGAACTTCAGTTCAGAAAGCATTTTTTAGGTCAGTTTCAACTTCATATTTTTATCTTACTTCTGTCTGTCGTGACATTGATCAACTGAATAAGGGAGAATGTTTTTCTGACACGATGATACACAAAGTTTTCTATGTTGACTTCAGTGAAGAAATGGGTGATGCCCATATAAGTTTAATAGTGTGAAAATCATGCCTTTTGTTGCATTTGTACGTAATTGTTGTAGTAGTGAAAAAGATGTTAGTATTGTGATTAGATTATTGGATTTAAGGCTTTATTGAACCTCCTGTACAAGGAAATTGATGCATTTGCTTATTTGTTAGATCTTTTTCTTCTCATTTAAAGTTTTATTGTTCTGTCCATGTTCTATTTGTCCTCAAATTTGTGCTTTCCTCGGGAATTCATGCACACTAAAAGATAAACCTGCTATGTAGAGCTTAAATTATTGTGGAGACTGCAGTGGGTGTTACATGCTTTTGGCCCCATAGCACCATATGTCAAAATATAGATCTTTTGTTAAAATTCACTTTCAAAATCACTAAACTAAATCAGAATTTGCTTCTAGTTTATGTTGTAAGGGTGCACCCTTTGGTGCTCCGTACTGCATTTTGTCTTTCTTATATAATAAAAAGTAACAGATGATAAATAAGGAAGAACTTCAGATTTCTTGTAATTCGGAAGCTTAAACTCTATATTTATTTTTTTCAAATCTTTGCAAATACAACAACCTAAGCCTTCTATCCCAAAATTTAAGTCGGCTATACAAGAGACAAAAATTGAGAGAGAGAGAGAAAGAAAAAGAAGAAGGAAGGTTGATTTAGTTTGTGCATATTCTCCTAAGCCATTCATTCCTATTTAAGACTATTTCCTCAACTAAATCCATAATTATTATGTCTTTACGAATACATTGTATCCAAGTTTTTAACGGCCTACCTTTACGTTCTATTAAATCTTTGCAAATACAATTACTTTATTTTCATTGGTTTCTGCAGAATGGACGAGATGATGCGTGGCCAAAGGGGGTGGAGAGAATTAGCTGTTTTGGGTGATAAAATTAACAGATTTACGGGTATGTTAGAGGGTTTCATATGGTCTCCAAGAAGTGGTGATAGTGGTGACCAAGTTGATGATTGGGCTTTTGAGGAGGTAATAATTGACTGCTAATCGTATAACACTTCTAAAGTTGACTTTTATTCTGCATTGATTTAATTTTTGTCGGCAGTATCATGCTTTTAAATTGCACAGCTTCCACTGTTGGCTTGTCTTTGCTTGACCTGGAGTGTGTACTGTATTATGGAATTCTGTTGAAGATAAATATAATTCTTCGTAGATCTCTAGATATCTGTTGACATTGAACTCATAACAGTTTTAGTTGGATTTATGTTGCACATTTATACTGTCATTGGTTTTAACCAAAATATATGTGCCCCTCCATGGTAGAAACGTTCCCCCTCCCCCCACAAAAAAAAAAAAAAAGGAAAACCAAAACCCCCCTGCCAGAAAAGGGAAGAAAAGGGTCTCAGATGAGGGAAGTTCCGCTTATGACTAGGGATTTATTCATCAGTTATTTTGATTGGTTTTTTGTCTTATTGTAATGAATAATCACTTCCAATGCAACTGGGGGTAATGCTGGGATGCTGACCTGTGATTTTAAAACTGGTGGGATTAAATTTAACAAAGAACAGTACTTGGAAAATATTCAAGCGCTAATAATTTTAGAGAAAGAGAATAAGAAGAATAATAATCCAATATGCTGTATCCATGGAAGTGTTTCAAAATTTAGTAAGGGCCTATTGGGAATCTAAAATGATTCAATTCTAATTGAACGATCTATTTTCACAAGTGGTTTAATTACAAAATATAAGGTCAACAACATGCATGGTAGTAGCATTTTATAACAAAACCATATGATCCTCTCATGGCTTACTATATTTTTACTCTATTGAGTTTAAAATGGGACC
The DNA here is from genome assembly GCA_037126225.1 of Dillenia turbinata. Lineage (NCBI taxonomy): Eukaryota > Viridiplantae > Streptophyta > Magnoliopsida > Dilleniales > Dilleniaceae > Dillenia > Dillenia turbinata. Next base: position 7,302,345 of record JBAMMX010000014.1, on the reverse strand, counting down.
ATTTCATTTCATAGGACAACCAAACACACCCAATAAGGACACTAATACTTCATAAATGATAATTTCTGTGGCACAATTTGGTTGGGAGTCTCTCAAAAGTACGTTTGATGAAAAAAAATACCCCCCCCCTAAAATTTTTGGAAAAATTAGCAAAAGTTCATTCGTGTCGTCTATCCCATTTTCATTCAAATTTCGACATCGTCACTTCTATTGAAAATGGTCACCCTTACATCTGTTGAAAATGATCACCCTTTTGCTTTTATTCAAGTTTATTATGGGCATATTTTTAGAATAATCATAATTTTCGTTGTTTGACCTCCTTTTTTTTATATTCCTAATTTTTTGCTTGCAATGAAGATTCACATGTTGGAGTTCTAATCCAAACAGAGCTTAGATTTTCTATAGAATTGGGACCTCAGCTATGATTTTATGGCTTTGCATTTTGGTTCTTGGTATCTTATATTAATACATTGAGCTTTTAGATGTTTAATGGTGAGCACAAAACAAATGGATGTGCTGCATTATTTTTTCTTCTATCTTTACATGTTAGAAAACGATTTTTGCCATTTTTGTGGTTTGACTTAGAATCGTGGTTGGCATTATTGGATCAGAAGCTGATTTCTAATTTTCTAATGTTCAATTTGTGGTATCAACATGATTTTTTTTTTATTATTATTTTTTTTAAATATAGGAATATGAAGATGCAGTTTGCTTCTGTATTGCTAACTGTGTAACATAGTGGAAACAAAGTGGCTTTTACTCATGTTGTTTACATTCATCAACAGCTCTTGCTGCTCTCGATGTCATACACATATTGTCTTATGGAATCGTAGAGTGTCTAGGTCTGGCTCACCGCTGTCGTGTTTGTGAAAGTAAAAGTAACATGAGAAAATGTCCTCTCAAAACAATTATATTTACAGAAGCAATATAAAAGAGGAAAATTTAAAGAATCTAAATCTAAGTGCTCAAACAACGTTGTTAAGGGCCATACTTGCGGAAGTCACAGAATTATCTGCTTACATTTTGCTTTATCCTCAGCATTTTTTGTTTGCAAAGTTATGTCCCCAAATTGACCAAATTAGCCTATCCATGCTTACTTTGACCCTAACTAGCAAATCCCTAAGCCTACTCCCAGTCTTCAATTATTGGAGCATTTTGCAACATTGCACCTCCTGTCTGAACCAAAATGGACCCTGAGCCATGGTTTGCTCTGTTGTTTATTGGCATATTTGTTTGATTGAAACTAAAAGGCATAATTATGTAGTGCTTATGCTACGAAGGTATAGTACAATCCAGATTTGATTGTTAGAGAGTGGACGTTAAGAATTGCTATGAATATGATCTGGTCTTGCTACTTATTTTTAATGCAGACACCCCAGTCATAAAATATAATGGTCTTACTGCTCTGTTTATCTCAAATGGAGAACTTCTGATCCTTATGAAGTTATTTGATTAATGATTATAAAATTAACAAGGATCTGGACTGTCCTGAAGTTTCTGACAAGTATAGATCTTAGCTTCTGCTTCCCTTCAAGAAATTCCATATAAGCACGTTATAAGTCTGAGATCCTTTGTTTTCTGTTCTGATCTATTCTTAACATTGTCATCAGGGACCGCATTCTGACTTTTCTGGGCCTACTTCTGGAACTACAGCTTGTGTAGCAATTATAAGAAATAACCAACTGGTTGTTGCTAATGCCGGTGATTCTCGGTGTGTAATATCCAGAAAGGGTCAGGTAAAACATATGGGGGGGGGGTTTCATAGTTTTTCCTTCCCGTAGTTACCCTACATATTCTTGCCCTTGCAAATGCTGTTAGGAGGCGAAGTATCTCACACTCTTTAGTGGATTGTTGAGATAAGTTGCATCTTGACACATGTTGGGCTGTCAATAATGAAACTCAACTTTATTGCATTGTCACAGTCTAATAAAACATTCAATGTGATCATATTTTGGAGAAGAACTGGACTCTTATTGCCTTGAAATATGCATATGAGGTTCGTAGTATGGTTGGCCATATGCAGGCTTACAATTTGTCTAGAGATCACAAGCCTGACCTTGAGGTTGAGAAGGATAGGATACTGAAGGCAGGTGGTTTTATTCATGCTGGAAGAGTCAATGGAAGTCTAAATCTTGCAAGAGCAATAGGTATTCCTGTTCCCTTATTTTATAAATTTGTTATATTGCATCCATATATTTGCACATTTGTTTGACCTTCTTTTCCTCTTCCTTCCCGTGTAACTCTTGGTGTAGTTTCTGTGCTTATGCTCCTCTCCACCCTTCAGGCTGATATACTAGGCAAAACCACAATATTGAAATTTATTCAAGTTTTGAGTTAGCTTGTTGCATCTGGTTGTGATTTGAATGTTGGGAATTTTTCTGTGTTACTTTCAATGCACACGCAGAGTGGGATGGAAAACTTGTATGGCTTGCATCTTGTAACCTTGTTTTTTTCTTCCCCTATAGGAGACGTGGAGTTTAAGCAAAATAAATTTTTGTCAGCTGAAAAGCAAATTGTCACTGCCAATCCTGACATAAATACGGTAAGTCATAATCTTTTGCACTTTTTGTGATAAACAATTATAACAGCTAGCAGTTTATGTAATGTGAGCTTTCAGATTTAAATGTAGGTTAGGTTGAAATCCTTTCTGCCAAAATAATAATAATAATAAAATAAATAAATTTTGGGATTTAACTATAGTTTTAATTTCAATGGCATGAGATACTTTGAATCTGTTGTACTGGGAAGTTTGAGCCTTTTCAGCTGATAGAAATGTTAATAGTGGCTTAATGTGATTTGCCTGGAAATTATATTATGAGGTCTCCTTATCCCACACAATTCATTTTGTTAAAATTCTAGAGAAGAATGAAGTTGTGAGAGAGACAGAGAGAGAGAGAGAGAGTGAGGGAGATGCTACATGTATTAGGAGGGACTTTCATGGTTCATATCCTACCCAAATTATTTGCTTAAGTGAGTGCATTCACTTACTTTTGAGTTATTACCAGGCTTTTGGACTCAGATTTGATTTTGGGTCCAGTCAGCTATTGATGGGATGGCCACCACTTTGCAATTTGCTGCTGGTTGCTGCTCGTCTGAACAGAAAGTCAACTACTTCCAATGAATGCCATGGAATGAGCTCTTCCTTTATTCTTGTGTGGAACAAATTCAAGAACTATGAACTGCCTGCTATGTTTTGTTTGGTTGTTTTGAAGAGTTTACTTATGGTTTCAAATTACGACTGAATTTTGCTCCGACCATTAGTGCATGAATGCATATTGATTTTTGCTGTTACTATCAGTGTGCTATTTGTTGTCCAACTTCTAATACTAATTCTAAGCCGTGGCTTATATTTTGTTGAAAACATGTTCTCCAAATTTCTTTGAAACAGGTGGAGCTTTGTGAAGATGACGAGTTTATTGTACTGGCATGTGATGGCATATGGTATGCATATATTTTTTTCAATTTGCTTGCAGGAAGGGCATAGTCAACAAATTATTTAGATTTAGTTTGCAATGCTTGAGTAATAGATTGCTTTCATCTTATTGATGAAATTGTGCAGTCAACATTAGCGCCCTTATGTTCACCAGAAATTGAGTTCCATAAAATAAATATCTAGAGGATTAAAACAAAAGAATGTAGTTGGGGAGGAGTTGTATTGTTGTGGCCATGATTGCATTGATCATCTTTTCTTTGTACACTTATTCGGGTTGTCTGATGGATTTGTATTGAAGATTGATATACTTATATTTTTTTAGAGATGCATATGTTGTCTTCAATTTGCGAGAATTAAATGCTTGCTGTTCCTCATCATTGTTTGTAGGGATTGCATGTCCAGCCAGCAGCTTGTAGACTTTATACATGAACATTTGAACTCGGTAAGTGTGTTGACCTCCTTTCCACGATTCAATTGGATCAAATATGACGAGCACAGCATGCATGTCTTTCAACTGTCTTATTGATTGCTTTAGTGTTATGGTGGAAGCACTAGTTTGCTTTGCTACCTGATAGAAGAGTTTGGAACATTGACAGCTTTGGGGATTAAAAAAAAAAAAAAAGAATAAGAATTTCTTGCAAATCTCTTTTCAATTTCTTGCAAATCTCTTTTCTATCATGGTTTCAAAATGCCTTCCATTTGTTATCAATTTAATATGAAAAAGTAAGCATCCTTCCACTGTTAATGACTTCATTTGGTCCACGACTATTCATAGAAAGTTGATATGTTCCTTATGAATAGATTGTTCAGATCTTTTTCTCTTTATACCTGTGTAATGTTTTGTGAAATAAAATCTAGCTCCCACTTATTTATATGGTGTTTGGTTCGGGAGTTGTGTGATAGATGGTTTAGTATCTATGATGAGCACTAGCTGCACCCAACAAGTTTGAATGATTTACTTGTGACAAAATTTAGAGGTTTGGATGTGTTAAGGATGTGATTTCATTGTGGAAGTGCAGCATAATTGCAATTATTTGGTGTTTGGATGGAAAATTAGGGGTTTTTTTTTTTTGTATTATTGATACATTGGTCTCTGGAGACTAAATGGTTTTGTATGTTTGGTTATGGCCACACTTGTCAAGTGCCTGAAAAACTTTAGTTTTAGTGACTTATGGAGGGAATGAAAATCTGTTTATTATTTTATTCTCCTTTTCTTGCTTTTCTACCGTTTTCTAAGAGGATCTCTTACTCTCTTAATGGAATACTTTTTTTTGTGGTTTGTGCTTTAATCTTCTTTTTCAATTGAAAAGAAGGTTTTGAAGTAAAGACTCTTATGAAAATTTTGGAGTAGTCGCAACTACTAAACATGAAAGGACCTTGAAGGATTTTTCGGTTGAGAAAAACAAGGGATTGAGAAATTTTTTTCATATTTATTAGGTCATGATACACCATAACACATAGCATTATCCCAAGTTTTCCAACTCTTATCATGAATGTTAGATAAAACATCTTAAACGAGTGTTGGAGAAGTGTCCTACTACCATTGCCGGCAAGCGTCTTGTGTCTAGATGATAATATGGAGTTGGATTTGTAATATTATGTAGCGTCTGAGGAGTGCTATGTTTGACTTGGTGCTAACTTGGTGTTGGACTTCAGCACAACTTCCATTTCGAAGTGTCCATGCATTATGGGTAGGAGTTTGGTTAACTTCAGGGAACTGATAAGGCTATATGGCCTTTAATTACCATTCTCTGAAATTTCTTTCATAGTATTAAAATTAGTCTTGGTTCTGGGTTTTAAGTAAAGAGTTATTTTCAAGATACTGCAAGTATAGCCCTGTTAACAAACGGCTATTTGTCTCTGTGCAACAATAGTGGTGCCAATCAAAGATGATGCAGGTATTGTTTTATGTACGATTTTATCTGACAACAAACTTTATAAACAATGCAGGAAACTAAACTTTCAGCGGTATGTGAAAAGGTTATGGATAAGTGTTTGGCGCCATCAACTATCGGTGGTGAAGGATGCGACAACATGACAATGATTTTGGTCCAGTTCAAGAAACCAGGCCAATCTGTTGAATCCGCAGAGAACCAATCCTCGCCATCCAAATCTCCGGAAGAGGAACCAAAAGTGATCGAGGGTGGATCAAACTAGCACGCTTTTTCTGCCCCCAAGATTTTTCCCGTGGCCCAAAAAATTGGTTGAAAAGAAAAATCAGGGATCTCCATGACATCCCACCGTCGTCTGTAATTTTAGATGAAATCTGGAAAGAGCTGATTAAGTGTTTAAAAAGAAATTGCATTTTGGTTTTGCCTGTTGTCTTTAGGATTGTTTATACAGGGATACCATTATTGCACTAATGTGTACAGATAATTTCAAAGCCAGTGAACAGCTTGTAGTATAGAACCCTTGCCTGATTAATGGAGATATCCGGGTGATGCACTGTTTGCCATCTTTCTTCATACGTACGTACGTAAATACCTATATACAAATATGCATATTATATGATTTCATTTTTTTTTATTATTTATTATTTTGAAAGCATAGATAGATTTATAAATTTATTTATTTGAACCGAACTACGGTTATAATTTAAATAAAATAAACTACAGGAGGGTTTTCTACTGGTAGGTTAGCTGTATTTATTTGGATGCTTTAAAAGGAAAAATGATGGGCTACCTTCTGGCAATGGCAAAGGATAGACCTTGGCAAGGGTTTGGTGGTCCGGTTGGCCTTGTATTATGTCAAGCTTGGACTTTAGGTACTCTTCTAGAAACCTGACTTAATCTGGAAACGAGCTAGGAACGCCTAGGTTGCCCTATTTAAGGTTCGAACTCTGATCTAATTCCCTAGGTCCAACCCTGGAACTTGCATAGCTGGTGAAGGCTTGAATTTCTTATGCTAGCTGTGACAAGGCTTCAATTTTTTGTCCTAGCACCACACCCCTCCCATGTGCGGTCTAAACATAGTCATGCCAAGTGTCTTTTTTTTTTTTTGTTAACTTAATCACCCGTAATCATAAATCCAATTAATTCAGTTTAAATAGCTATAAAGCCAATTAAAAAGCTGGCTCTCCCCACGCCTATTTTTTTATTTTCAAAACTTGAACTCGAAATTTTGGTTAAGAAACTTTAATGTTCAATTATTAGAGTCACAGGCCGTTGGTAGTCAAGCCAATTGTTACATCTAGAAAGTATGATATAAAATTTTTATTGAACTTTGTTAAGTCATAGTATTCTGTCATTAGACATTTAAGGATGAAATTTTTATTCATATGGGTAACTAATATGCCATATAGGTATTTGACATGCCCCATTTTAATCATGTATGTTATTACAATGTTTTTGAGCAGTTTTAGTGCTAAAAAAGGGGAACAAAAAAAATTAATTTTGGATCCTCGAAAATTATTTCTGATTTTGGGTTTTGATTAGTCACGTCAGTACTACACTAGTATGACACTATTTTTTTTTTTTTTGTCACTTGCCACTAAAAGACGTTATCCTGGATAAAGGTTTATTTGCTTTCCTATTGAAAAAAGGGAAAAAAAAATTTCAAAGATTAATTACACTTATGAAGAAAGAAGATAATGTCATCGCATTGTAAATTCAAATCAAACTGTTATCTATAGTGACAATTTTAAAATTGTTATTTATAAAAATTACTTTTGAGTCATAGATTTTTTTTTTTTTTGGGATACGGGGAGATGTAATCAAACTGATTGAATCAAAAAATAGAGGATACAAAATTGAAAAATAGAGGATACAAGTGGGAGACTTTGCTACTTGTGCTCTTCTGAGGAACTTTGATTCATAGATAGCAAAAGAATTAATTTCACACTATTTTGGCACGGATGCGATTGATCAAACCTTTAATATGAGAATTATTTTAGGAGGAATCCGATGTCTAATTTGTTTTTAAATTAGTATTTTTTCCTCTTGATAATATATATGCAATATTTGTCGACTTGGTGCAAGAACAGGGGAGAGGAAAATTCACTTTGCCTCTGTTTTATCTCAAAATTATTCCATCCCATGATTTAATATATGTCAATCTTGCGTTTGTCTCCGTAATGATTATACTCTCATCCATCCTCACCCCCCCCAAAAAAACATTAAAAGTTGAAAAAAAAAAAAAAAGAAACCTTGGTTTGCTCCAATTTCTCATAATAGAGTGAAAATGCCTCAAGATCCAAAAAAATGGGGTGTTTTTTTTTGCCTTTCCAGACATCAAGGAAGTCGATTTTGAAATCAACATTCAGAAAATTAACTTTAATGCTACCTCAATGCCCTGCCAATCAAGTTGAAAAAAAAAAAAAAGTAAAGAAGTCGATACCTCGGATATCAACTTCAAAGACATCTGATTTTCAGAGATTCCTGACTTACATAGAACAGAGATTCCTGACCGAGTGTGGGGATTCTGACAGTCTAAAGACGACATCTGAGAAGTTGACTTTAAAGTTGATAGATTCACAACCATCACAAATAAGTTAAATTCACTTGAAAAGACCTTTTCAGATACTAATCTTATCAGAAAATTTTTTAGGATACTCCCTAGAACCTAGAATGCCAAGAAAACAACAATCAAGGGAGCTCAAGACTTGTCAAATTTAAATGAGCTGAGAGGAAAGGTGATGATTTATGAAACAGAGATTTACCATTTAACAGAATCTGAAGAAAAGAAAAATAGCATTGCATTCATAGCAAAGAGGAAACAAAATCTGAAGAAAACAGCAGGGAAATGAGATGAACTTGTTAGCTGGATGTCTGTCTTGAATGCTCAGAAAAATAGCGTTGACAGATAAAAAATAAGGTCTTGATAATGATCAAAATTAAAAGAAATTTAAGTAAAAATCATATATTTAAGGTGAATGGAAAATGATCTAAAAATTGGGTCAAGTAAAAAACACCTAACGACAAAGCCGAAGAAGCCCAATGGACATGAGATCAATCTTGCGCTTACGTGGGCTACCGCACAAACAGGGTACGGGCTCCCACGTGCCTGCACGGGCTACCGTGCAAGCTAAACACGGTTAGCCGTGAGATTTGGCAGCCAACCGCACAAGACTGTGCAGTCAGCCATGAGATTGGCCGGCCACCTCTTCTCTCCACATGCAAACCTGTTTTAACTAATTTTGTCATTTCCCTCTCATAATATATTTACCCATTTGCCATCCTTACCATGATATCCTACTCACTCGAAAATTCATTCACTTCACAAGTTTTATAAACTTCTTGTATCTTTTTCTATATCACTGTCATGTGTCATCTCTCTCTAAAACACCTCTTATTTGGGAAGTAGATTCTAACCCACAGATGCCTACTTAGAAATATATATATATATATATATGTATGTAAATATAAATATATTGACTTCTTGGAGATACATACTAAAATTAACAATTTGTCTTCATCAATTTAACTTGTCTCTCTTAACGCAACCAACTGTGTGCCTGCACGGCCTACTGCACAAGTGAGGCACGGCCTATCGCTTGCCTGCACAGGCTACCGTGCAATCAAGGCACGGTCTATCATGCAAGCAAGGCTCCGTCTATCGCGTGCCTACACGGCTATTGCACATGCAAGGCGTGGCCTACTGTGCATGTTGCACAGCCAATCACAGGCCTATTCTCTATGACTCTTAATGGGACATTGCCCAAAATCCAGACCAAATGAGTCAATTCTCAAGTAACCCACGAATGGTACCTACGGACCGATATCTAACGATCGTCATGACAATCAACAGAAGAGCCATAGTCGTTGAGATGATCTACCGAGGTTTTTGATCGCTCGGGTGTACAGAACGATAGAGTCTCGGTCCGCCGGATAGCCGAACGATAACTAGCCAACAGTTAATCGTCCTGATCGCGTAAGCCAACATCAACTCTTCGAACGATCAAATCATGAAGGTCCCTCATTCGATCGAGCGATTCTAAGGAAAGTCAGAGTTTTCTTTATTTTCAGTCTCCCACTTCATAATGGCAAATTCCGGTTCTTTCAAATAAGGAAAGCACCCCTTCCGAAAATGGTAGTTTTTTCGATATATGAGGATCGTAATCAATTCATAATATTTATCTCTGAGATTCTCGGATCAGTTCAAGAAGGAATGTAGAGTTGAAGTCCCCAGTGAAACACGTCTCTCAGAGGTATAAGTGATTCCAAAAACTCTCAGAACAAGGTACGCTCTCTAGCTTAATACAAGGGCACCCGACCACAGGGAACAACATTATCTCAACTTTCAGTCTATTTTCTTTCAATCGAAAACTGCTCTTTACTGACTTGAGCGTCGGAGTCTCCCCTCCGGAGTATCCTTCGGCAGTTATTGCAGGTGTATCCACCCATCGGCGGCTATTGTTCGAGTCAAGAATGAGTCGGTATCTGTGGAGCCATAACCCACCTCCAACAGATTGGAGCCGCCATGGGAAACAGACTGTGTATCCGATTGCGGTGTTCATACAAGTACCTTGTTCATGGAATATATAAAAATATTCCTCCGTTTATATATATAATTTTTTTAAAAAATTAAATTGCATTGATTTTCGATTTTTGGGTTTTAATTCAAACATTTAGAATATTCAATTATTAAAATAGAATAATAAAGTATATATAAATATATAAATATATTTTTCTTTTCATTTATTAAATTATTTATTTCCTCATTTATTTATTTTCAAATTTATCCAAATATATATATATATATAATAAGAATAATAATAATGAAAATAATAATAACAATAATAATAATAATAAACAAATTAAAAAAAAATCGAATTAGGGCTCGAAAGCCCTAATTCTCTCTTCTCTCTCTCTCTCCCTCTTTCTCTCTTCGTCTTCTCCTCTCCCTCACCGAAACCCACCGCCACCGCCGCCTCAGGCTGCCGCCATCGCAACGCCCACCGCCTATTCCCTCTCACTCTCCCTTCGGTTCTCTCTCTATCTCTCTCCTCTCTCTCGGCCTCTCTCTCTCACCCGCGAGTCTCTCTCTCTATCCCTCTCGCGGATTCTCCGCCACCGGCGGCGCCACCGCCATCACCAGCCGCCACCCATAGCCACCACACACCGACACTCTCTCTCATTCTCTGTCTCTCGGTCTCCCTCGGTCTCTCTCTCGCTCCTCCCTCTCCGCACGCGTGCGGCCTGCGCGAGTGACACGCACGCGGCCGCGCAGCGCGCGACAGCCCCGTGCGCGCGCCCGACTACGCGCAACTGCCAGCGTGATAGCCTGCCGCTCGTGAGACAGCCCCTACGCGCGCGTGACCCGCGAGGCGCGCCTTGCGCGCGCGATGGCCCACGGTCTTTCCCGCTGCTCCCAACCGTGCACCGCTCAACGTTGAGAGCTCTGTTTCGATCATCGCGAGCCCAAGCACAGCAGTGCGGATATTCGAAACCCTAGGCTAGACAACACTTCATCCATCCGTGGGTAGGCAATCCCTTGTGTCAGTAGCTCAGGGTTTGATTTCCTTCGGTAATTTAGACTAAGCGATGGGAGTTTGCTTCAAATTGGAAGCTTTGCAGGTCTTGGACTAAATGAAGTGTATTCGAAGTTGGGGTTGTGAATGCGAAAACCCTAGGTGAGGAGATTTATGTTCTATTCGAGAAATTGAATGAATCTAGGATTGAATCTAAGGTGAAAAGTTCTATGTGTTTAGAATGTAAGTGGAATGCAAATAGAATACGATTTCTAAAATGTTTATATGTATTATGAAGGTTAAGTATAGAATGTTGCTGAAATTAGATTGTCTAATACAAATAAAGCATCTTAAAGGATAATGGGATCGAGTTGAGTTGATTTGAATGATTTCCTTTAGATTTAATTTGGAATATGCATGAAAGTATTAGGGTTTTGGGGTTGGAATGAAATGAGCTTAGTAAAATTGAAGGATATTGTCACATTTCATGTCTTCTTAGGGTATATTAAGTTGTTAAATTTGCATAATGGTATGTATAAGGTGAAGAATAGATTAAAAGGCGTGGTTATAGTTTAGAATTTGTCGTAGACATTTTACATTATAAGTCGTCTTGTATATAGGCAATCAAAAATACAATTCCTATATTATGAAAATAGACTTCAATACCTTGAAAATGACATATGGTTTGAAGAAATCGGATGAAAATTGAAAAGTGTATGATTTTTCAAAGATTTTCTATTTAATCGGGAATTTGTTTATTTTATAGTTGTTTCGATTTCCGAACGGTTTTAGGTTCTGAATTAAGATTGATTTTGATTTTGTTATTTATTTATAAATGAAATGCAATTGATGATATTAGAGTATATAAAAAAATGGAGAATTAGGGTTGCACCAACTTAAGGAAAATGATAAATCCCCGAAAATAGTCGGAAAATTGATGAATTCGTGATTTGATTGGGTTGACTTTCTTGGAGACTTAGAGTCGAGTTTGTTTTGGTTGTGGAATAGGAAGTGACCACCCACCCTAGAATGTGAGTGGGACCCTAATCTCTTGCATGAAATAATGAAACCTGATTTTACCTTGTTTTTAAACAAAACATACTTTGATATGCATTGATTCAACGTGTGATATTAAATCTCAAATCTGTTTTGTGACTTTTGGAGTGTCGTGAAACTTATGATTACTATGACTATGCATCCATGTTTGAATGAAATGAAATTATGCCATGATTTGAGAACTTGAATGTTTTCTTTATTCTACGATTGCATCGGTTGTTGATTTGGAAATGATTTTGATGAAATGTATTGGCACACCGTTTGAATCGTTTTGATGAACTATGTGGGTTGGATGCCCACTTGGTTTTGTGTTGATATGATGTGATTGAGTCCCGGTGGGGACGGATGTTGTTGATTGATTCGGAGCTACGAAGGGCGTTGGTAGAGGCACGGGTTGCCCGATACGCTTTGGCGGAGGTATCCGCAAACGTCGTATTTGTGATATGTATAGGCCCGGTTGAACCATGTATTGGGGAGGTCCGTCGGCAGAGGCGGTCCTGAGCACCGAGAGTTGCTTGTAGATGATTGTGATGTTCCGTATGAGCCGGTTGGAACAAAGGGGAGGTCCGTCAATAGACGGTCTAACATTGGGAGTTGCTTGTACGTGCCAACGTCGGAGTCGAGAGCTACTTTTGAAACACTTTGTATAATAAAACCTCCGACGCGCTCAGTCCTTAGTCATGGTTGACCATTAGCGGATTCTTTCGGGTAGCTCTAAGTGTTATACTTGATTTTTAAATGGATGCATATATGTGTGGAGATCGTGTGAATGATTAAAAGAGTTCATTTTTCGAACATATCATGATTTATTGCAAAAACTTGAAATTATTGGTTATGTATGATATTATTTGACACTCCAATTTTCACCTACACTATTAGTACCTGAGATTTATCCCTCACTCACTGAGTATTCTTCCATGAGTACTCACCCCTCCTCTTTCCCTCCTCGAGACAGGGATTTTTGTTGCAGGGAGCGACGCTTGATTTTGGAGATTTTGGTGGATTTGGGTGATTCACGACGATGAGATCTTAGGTTTAATTTGGAAAGATGAATTACGTATTATATTTCGACCCCTGAAAAGTCTTGTTGAGATCCGTAGTTGGCGTGTACTTGTTTTGGGATGACCGTATAATTTTGTATATTTATTTGCGAAACACCTGTTATTTCATTTGTATTGTAGGCGATTGTATGTATTTGAATAATACTTGGGAAAAATTATTGTAAATTGTATAAAAATTTAGGCCCGCTCGATGTAGGTTGCTCATGCTCCTAGTTGGACATGACAGTAGAGGTACGTGGTTATGTTTGTTGATAGATTTTGCAGCCTTGCGTTGTCTCCGATGTCGGTTATGGGGAGTTGTTGGTTTTTGGAGAGGTCGGGATGACATTTGTTTTATGCTCGGGATGAATGTTGATATACGGAGTAAATTGTACATGGGAGACCTCCGATTTGGGTGCGATTTTTGTAAAAATACAGCCCAGCATCCGGAAGCAACGAGTGGTCAACCACGATTCCCCGATTCGGACGTGACGAATGATTCTCTAAAATCTTATGACAATATTCGCTACGGTTATCTCCGACACGATACACGCAAAAAGAAAAAAGTCAATCATAGGCTCTTTGATGATGACCTTCCAATAGGGAATGGTATCTTCACTAAGTAAAGACCATATAATCATCACCCTCAAAAAGGACTTTTATCTCGTAAAAGGACTCCTCGTTGATCGGGGGGTTGATTACGACCTCCTCACCTGGGGCAGTTTCGTAGGATGGGTTTTAATCCATCTTGGCTTTTGCCATCT